>JAUMJM010000005.1:95462500-95957500 GCA_033558235.1 Neomorphus geoffroyi | reverse complement strand
CAGATTGCAACATACTGTATAACAGCATATGGGATTTTACATTATAATGCTATTCTCTGCCAAGAAGTCATATTTTCATTTGAATGCATGGAACAGATTATCACAGGGTTTCCAGCATTAGAAGTGGATGACCCTCTCTCTCTGCCTCTCCTCCTCCTTTCCTCCCAGCCTCTTGGCTATTAGGCAGTTTTTTAGGTTACGACTACATCAAAATAAGCATAGCAACAGAGCAGTAATAAGGGAGTTCTGACTGCTGAATATTGACTTGTGCTCTGAGACCCTTGGCTCACGCAGACTGGGCATGTCACAGAGCTATGGAGATAATAAACTCAGCCGCGAAGGCAGTGGGTAGACAAGGAGTTGAGGGTTTGCCAGTCTTTTCACCCAGCTGGCTTCAGCTCTAGAGGAAGCTGCTTGCCCGCCCATCTAATCACAGCTGAAGTGCCACAAAGGCAGCCACTAGCAAGAGGGCTGGAAATAAAACAATAGGAATAATAAGAGGGGGAAAACCAGATTCTTTATACTGTATTTAACATTAGGGATATTTTCTGCAATTGTTTGTCTGTGTCCGCAGCTCATCTTTACAGAGAAATGCCAGTGTTTCAACACAGAGAATCGATTCCCCTCAGGACTGATACATGAGGCCTGCGGTTCATCTGAACACCACAAACAATATGCAAATACTAATATCTGGCATGTTATAGAAATTAAAGTGAACAGCCTATGTCATACCACAACTATTCTGTTCAAATAAAAACATACTTTCCTTTCACCAGCACAATACAGAAAGGGAAGGACACTGAAAGCATCAAAACTCCAAAAAGACAACTGGTACAAGAGTTATACTCAAAGCTGATTCAAGGAACACTTGTCTCCGCGTGTACTTCTTTTGAAATGTCTATATATTGTTGGGGGGGGGAAGAGAGGGGGAAAGGGGTTAAATGCTTAAACAAAATGCTCTGAGGGGAAGAAAGCACTTGCTGCTCTAGGAGTACAGGGACTGGAAAAGCTGGAGGTATAGGTAGTAATTTACCAGAACAAAGAAATTAGACAGAATTAGGTTTTGTGTGTTGCTATTTATTCAGCTCTAATGAAAGCCAAATAATTTGATAAAGCCTCAGTTCCCATCTGTATGTCTGAATTTCTGCATACTTCCAAGATACAGTTTCTATGGATTGAATTTCAGATTTCAGAATATTCATTTCAGTTTTGGAATGCAGAAGTTTAGCTTCATTACCAGAACAGCACTATTAAATGATGATAAACAAATTAATATGTTGATCTACATACTACTCTTCAATATGCCTACTCCCCTTTTGAGTATAACTTTCTTAAAGGGCAAGAGCACAACTATAAGGTCTTATATTACCCTTAAAAGCATAAAAAAGCCTTTGCCAGCAGGGATTAAAGGTGTTTAAGAACAGTTTGTCATCCTCTTGATTTCTGCATAGGACACTACAGTCAGGATCCTAATGTTATTTGCCACAAACATGAGCTTGAAATTTTTGCTTCAGGAAGAGGTACAGAAATATTAGCAACAAAATAGTGGGCTTTTAAGTGTTCTGAAGTTTTCTGGAAAACTGTCTGGGTAAATCAGTGCATGTCATGTATGAGGTGAAAAATTCAGGGAAGATGAGGGGGATTTCTCAACTGTTGAAAGAGGAGACTCTTCTCTCTCTGTGTTCTTGTCCAGCATCCATACCTATGTGTCATTTGAATCAAAGACTGTGAAATACTTCGAGAAAGTAAAACTTCATTTTTGCAGGGGGGAGGAAGGCTGGCAGCCGTTTTCAAAAAAAATTTCACAGAAGGAAGGAAACATTAGGATAGCTGCTTCCTCCTCACTCCAAAATGTTCATCTCAGGCATTCAGCTTTTCCTGTAATAAACAACAGTGTAAACTAAAATGAGTCACAGAGAATGCTGGGGCTGGCCTTACACCTGCTGCACAGCATGTCACAAGTGGGACAACACTTCGGTGAGAAACATCTAGTGAAGACGTAAATATTGCTATAGTGACCCTCTCTATCGCTAACATGTCATTGATGTGCCACGTGCATTCAGTTAAATCTCCTTGCCGTCACCATCCCTGACAATAAACCTAGAGGAATTTGTTGTTATCCTCAGCAGCAGCAGCTCCCAGCACTTGTCAAAAAAGCTCCACTCAGGTGCTAAAATGTGAGCAGTTCCACAAATCCAGCCTCATACAAGGATGCGCTTCTATAACACTGAGAAGATTCACTAGTTTTTCCTCCCTTCTTTGAAAAGCTAAGGGTTTCCTGCAAGAAGCTGTCCAATATTAGTGCTCACTGACCCCAGTAGGATCTGATGGGACTACACATTACACAGGATTGAGCTCTTTGGGGAACTGAGCAAATAATCCAATGGCTGCTCATCACTATGCAAAATTAGTGAAGCTAGCGCAAGCAACAAACCCAGGATGCCTTGGAATGCCAAGCATGTTCACTTATAAAATCCATATAAAGCATCTGCCTTTGGACGACTAAAGTCTGTATAATAGCAACCTTTTTTCCCCTCTCTGTGTATTTAGCAGCTGTTGCAGCCCAGCTCTTGAAAAAGAGGAGTACACATCACAAAGCAGTGCTGGAATCAAGCTGAGCTTTCTTGTCTGTGTTAGGTTCCAGGCTCAAGGGACTGCATGTTTTGAAAATGTCACTGTGCTATGTTTTCACTGAAGGTGGGCTTACCAAGTCAGGTGACAAAAGCTACAAAAGGTAGTAGAAAAAGAAAAGATTCTTCTATCCTACTTTTTGTGTCCTAGCCATTAGTACTATTTAATTAAGCATTCTTGGAGATAATGCAAAGATGACTACAGTTCTTTGCAACACACCTGTTGGGTCCCTGACATGCTCTTATGCAAAGGAAAGTTGAAGGGCAGCTCCCACAAAATAGCAAGTCGTCACTTTTCTGAAAGTACGCACATGTTCATGTCTAATCTCCTAACCGATAATCTGATACAAAACACCCCACCCATCCTTGACCAAATCTTTGGCGGGATATAATAGTCACAATGCAAGGGCAAGTTGGGGCAAAAATGTATTAATGTATTTTGTGTAGTAACTGAAATGCTATTTTAGGATTGCATGACAGCTTGCTCCAGGGACGGGATCTGATCTCACATTAATGTGCGCAGGTACTCAGATTAAGGGCGTCATGCTGAGAAAAACTCATTCTTTCTCATCCCTCTTTTGCCTCCATCTGCTCCTTTCCACAAAAGTCTAAGGATCTGAGCTAGCCAGAGGCTGCAGCTCTAAGGGTAGGGGAAGAAGGGGTGTCTTTCCAGGAGGAGGGGGGAAGGAAAGTTGTTTTGTTTTGGCTCAGTTCTGTAATGAATTTGAGAGTTGCAGAAATTGATCTGTCATAGTGCAACAGATTGTAGCTTGATCTGCCAACAAATTGCAAGCAACAGTAGGTAATGACTAATTGCAAGTGTCAGGGGTTTTTGTTTGGTGGTTGTTTTTTTTTAAGGAAAGGTAATCTTTTCTGAAGGAATATAGGGACTGCAATAAAATGAAAAAGGTAACAATAACGAAACTTGCCCTTTTTGTATCAGTATTAGTGATAAATAACAGCATCTGTACTCAGATTACAGTTTATACCCGATGGGCCACTCTTTAGGAACTTGACGCAGCACCTCTGTAGGACTTAGGATAGCTGACTCCTATGAGTTAGAGCTTCCTAAGACTTTGAGTTAGCTGATATTAATCTGCAGAGACCCACAGATTGCCATGAAGCACGTTGATATGTACCCACAGACTGGCACAGACCACACAAGGAAATTTACCCAGTTTGTAATCAGGCTGGGTTTCCAGTTCAATCTCCCAGGAACTACAGGCCATGGACCAAGAGACATTTGGTTTCTTCTTTGAATATGGCTTGGGTCTACACTCCAATTTAGGGTAACAAAAAAGCAGTCATCTTCTGACACCGCTTTCCTCTCTGAGAACTGCTGTAGGTTGTGCTGTCTCCTTTGCTTCAAAGTAACAGATAAAGGGGAAGGAAAGCAGTCTTTTCTTTTTCTGCTGATTTTTTTTTGTTTCCAGTTAAGTCAGAAACTCAGAATTATTCTCAAAACCCACTGGATTTTAGGAAGTTCATCTACAACCTTGTCTGGAGAAAGACCAGGAATATCTATTGAACCAAAACAGAAAAAAAAAAATAGAAACAGGCAGGCAAGTTATACCAGCAAAAAATCATAAAAAATAAAGCTTTCCTTTAAAGAAAGAAAAAGAAAGAAAGAAAAAACAGGAGACAAAACCCACAAGAACTCCACCACACCACAGATCTGAAAGAAAACTGATAGAAGTGAAAAAGAGCACTGCATTTTATTCATTGTCATATCTTTGCATATCACTAGAAGTTTAAACTCCTCCACAGCTCTCTGGTCTTATAGCCTGTAGCAGGGTCACTGAAGACCCTTAGAGTTACAATGTGTGCAGACAGGAGGAGGCAGAAGCAGAGTCATCCACAGAAAGGGCACACAGATGAGCAGTACAGTGTCACCTAAATGCCACACTTGTGTTCTCGAAAGGCAGCACATTTCAGAGGGGAAAACATACATCCACATCTTGATAGCTACAAGCTTGCTTAAACTGCTTACATTTATTGTAAAACTGTCTCAGCTTTTCAACTTCTGTGCTGCAGACAACTTAAAATCCAGATTTTCAGCACAAATCTCCAGCTTCACATCGTCACCTATATCTTTTACATTTAAACACTACATGACAGCAGAGCCATTTGACAACAGTAATACAGTGCAGCTAACACATACATAGCATGGTGTTGACAGGGGTATTGTGATGAGTGAACATTGGTCTAGACAAGAGCCAAACACCAGTATTGCGAACAATGGAGCATCCTTTGCAAGCTACAGCCAAGGAGGAGACAGCTTTCAAGAAAAGCAAAAAATTTCACTTTGGGGTGGACTGTGTAGGTCATATAGGTTGAAATACATACAGCCCAAACTTGCTGTATAATCGCAGGATAGGGATAGCAAGGGTAACGAGTGATAACAAAATATTGCTAGCCCTCAGCACAATGAAAAATACTGTTCACTGTGAATATTCAGAAACACAAGTATCAAATTCAATATTAGCAAGTATCTCTTCTAATGTGATTTGACCTCTTTTTGTTCAGGTAAAGCAAACATGACAAGGTGACTGCATATTTCAGTGGAAATCCTTTGTCTTTTTCTATCTGAAACATTTGTGAGTATTTTTTTCAGTACTTTGCTTAAACCTCTTCAGCTCAAACCCATTTAGTAGGAAAGTGGGTATGTTTCATTTAAGCAGAAGCTAAGTCTGTGTACTCAAATATCCTTAAAGGAAATTGTATTTTACAAATCAGAGATACATTGCTAACAAAGACATTTTGCTTTTTCTCTGCAAGAAAAAACAATGTCAGAAAGCTTACAAGTAACTGCTGACTACCCAAATAAGAGACTAAGAAAGGTTTTTCAGTCTGTTCACAATATTCTGTTATTTTAATTCATCTCAGAAGGAATTTAAGAGACAAGCAAGAACTGAATTCAACTCAAATTCTCTATTTGCAACAAGGCAGCCTGGTAAATTTTTGCACTATTTACAAATGAAAAGCAAGAGAACAGGAACACCAATGACTAAACATGAAGTTAAGATGCAATAGAGTGGCTTATCTTCAGCAGTGCCCTTGATATCCTGACTAATGCTTTTACTGTTACTTACCTATAATATTTTTACTTTTTCAGCATTGCAAACTATTACTTAAGTGCAATTGCCAGACATACAGGAAAAGATTACTTAATAAAGTACATTAATAAAGTGAAGATCATTTAATGATCATGCTTTGCTTATGATCAGGCTGTTAAAAGCTCATGTACTACATTGATTCTATTGTCACCAGGAGACCAGAGGCAACTAAGAAAGGGAAAAATATTAGAAGTAGTTATGGCTTACCACCCCAACCCAGTTACCGAACTCTGACAAGACCAAAGACAAAATACAAAGAACATAAACTGGAAGTAAAACCTAGACCCTAAAGAGAAGTGACACTTCTTTGCACAGAGAATTCTTAGCCAATACATTGCCAGTGGGCAATAACTTAAAAATTGTCATCGTATAGTTTGTGTAATACAGCATCCTGTCTCTGATAGCAACCAACACTGTATGCAGAAAGGAAAGGCATACTCCCTCTCCTGCCCCATTCTGCACCTACATTGTGCAATACAATACCCATCTAGTAAATATCTTATGCCTGCATGAGACATAACAGCAGCTCCTGGTTGGAATGACTATATAAGTTACAATTCCAGTATTAAAAATAAAATTGTATTGGGCTTTATTAATGTAAATTGCTTGGGCTTGATTTCATCCTGCAACTCTGAGTTCCACAAGTTAAACACATACACTGTGGTCTGTACTCTTTTTCTTACTCTAACGAATCACTCTTCGGCCCGTTGTTGTTCTATTTTGAGTTCTCTCTTCTTTTGTTACAGACAAACGTAACAAGAAGCAGCAGACTGGCCTGATCTATGCCCTTCATTATTTTATATGCTTCTGCCACATTTCCTCCTGATCTTCTTCTTTCCAAACTAAATAATAATCCTGCCCTTTTTAAGGTAGCCTTATATGAAAGGATCTCAGATAACTCTACTCATTTTCTTTGCCCTTCCCTGGACCATTTCTATTTCTGTTAAGTCTTTGACATAAGGTGACCAAAAGTGAACATGATTTTCAAGGTAAGGACATGCCATTGATTTGTATGGTGGTATTAAAATATTTTCTTCTTTATGATTTATCCTCTATGACCACCTGCACATTGTATTCTGTTTCTTTCTGACTGATAACTAGCACCATCTTTATTGAGCTGACTTCATTGACTTACGTTAGCACTAATTCAAAATATAAAAGCATGACTGAGAACCTGAATTTCATTCTATATCATTATATTTGCAAAGTACACAGTCTGATTAGCCCTGGAATTCCTCAAAATGCTATGAAACATTGACTAGCCATAATTATTTAGTATAGTCCACACATCACGTCACTTTCTACTTTCTGACGGAGCTAAGTAGCGGGGGCTATAACAGAAGAGAAGGAGGCAAAGGATGCAAGGAAGACCAATTTATTCCTGTGCTATTTTTCCCATTATTTAACAGGTATTGAACTTGAACCAGGATCTACGCTGAAGTTATTAAAATTCCTTATGAGGGCTTTACATAGAACCCTGTAAAAAACCTTTAAAGGCTAAATATACTGAAACCACTAATATTCTTTTCTGCCCTGCTCTGCTGGCCCTTTAAAATAAACCTCACAGTCACACTGACTGTTAGCATACATCAGAGTTCCTTCTGATCCTGGAAATATTGTTATGCTCTACATCACTGAAACTGTGCTTATTTATGCCTATGACATACCCACATGTGCCTGGTGTCCCAGTTCTTTTCTGCAGTTAGACTGAACTCATCCATACACTTAAGCCCAACGCTTAGCTGTAAGTCAATATAATGTGCAAATTTACTTAATTTCTCCTAGGCTTAAGTCTATGATTTAGAAGAATACTTAAGCATGCACATTTACTTAATTAAGCACATGTGGTAAGCATGACTTCAATACGCTTAACAAACTTACAGGGCTAAGTGAAGAATGACTTCAACAAAGACAAAGGATTTACAGTAGGGGCACAAAATTGGAGGCTTAGAATTCTATTTTTAACGAAAATTTTCAAATCAGTCCTCAAGCATTAACATTTATAACAGCAATTCTTCATGTTCAGATCATCAAAAATATCAAGACATCACTGGGTACTTTTTGTTCCTTGTTGTTCCTCACAAGTAGCAACTGTAGGAGGAACTAGGATAGAGGTTAACTTTTCTGTATTTTTTTTCCTCTTTTAAAAATCTGTTGATAAATGCATCACTGAAAGACACTGAATCAGAGCCCAGAAACTGTGAAATTTAAGGATATGTGAAGCATGCACAGAAAGAACATATGCTTCCTCAATGTCCTGAAATCTGCTTCAGTCCTAATCTTGGAAGGACCATCTCTAAGGGTGAGAGAGTAAATGAAGCCTCAATCCCTCTGTCAAACACAAGAGTACAAATGCCCACCGAGGCAGGAGTTTTACTGCTACAAAAATTGGGAACTAAACCAAGAACACCAACACATTTCACAAAAGCCACTGGAAAACCATTAGTCTTTTGCTCCCTGAATTACAACTAGGGATAGGCAAATTCGCTTGAATAAACGGAAGACCAAACCATCCAAAACCTTATCAAGTACAAACCAGACCTTTTCAAAGCTGTGAAAGTGGTCATATACTTTTGTTATACTTTTTTGGTTTGTATAATCTTGAGCTTCCTGTCTTTGGATGAAAGTACCTGAAATGTCAAGACACCAACTGCTCTTGCAGTATTTTCCATCTGTTTTATAGATTCAAGAGGCTCAGATATTTAAAGTGCAGTTAAGTATGCCCAATGCATAAAACCAATACCTGACTTTAAAAAGAATCGTTAAAAAAGTTGCAATTTCCGCTCTTACACTGCACCCAGAATCGGGGGGGCAACCACTTGGAAAGCTAAATTAATACAGAATGAAGTACTAATAAGTGTAACAGAAGTTTAACAGACAGAGTGGAAAATTCAGGAACTTCAACAGTAGCCAGTAAACTAAACTCTAATATAAGATGGAAATAAGCATTTCACTTAAGGTCACTATGGCAATACAGTCACAATAGATATTTTTCATTTCTTTTTTTTTTT
Organism: Neomorphus geoffroyi; assembly: GCA_033558235.1. Taxonomy (NCBI): domain Eukaryota; kingdom Metazoa; phylum Chordata; class Aves; order Cuculiformes; family Neomorphidae; genus Neomorphus; species Neomorphus geoffroyi. Next base: position 95,948,743 of record JAUMJM010000005.1, on the reverse strand, counting down.
TCAATTTAATGTTAACCAGTGTACTGAAAATATAAGTATTACATTATTTCCTTGACCTGTCAAGAAGAATAAGGAGGAAGAAATGTGGAATCTTAATTGTAGGATGGAAAGAAGAAAAACAACCAGTGCCCAAAAAGTGAAAGGATCATTTGAATAAAATAGGTACCCACATCAGGCTTTACTGGAGTACAGAGATCTTGACCAAGAGTGGCTGTTTCAATCCAGGTGTCTTTATTAAGCAGACTGACATATATGCCAACAGGAAGGAGCTTTGTGATTGGTAACAAATGTCTGCCAAGGTTATGATGACAACAAAGCAGTAGACGCATGTAGCTTTCAGTAAATGTGATTTGAACACAGGTCTTCTGAGATGAATGGCTAGCAAGCCGACTTGCTTGCCAGCTTCACCTCACTGTCACCTAACTTACAACAATTCCTTAGAGAAAACACATTATGTAGCACAACGTCTATAGTTACTTTCCATTTTGGTGGCTAAGGCCTAAGGTCAAAAGTCATATAATACAGACACATTAAACTTGGGGGATTCAAACATCAAGGAAGACAATGTCTGGAAGAATGTGTTTATACTACATTTTTTTTCAACTTACTTGTGTGGCCTTAGTTTATTCTAAAGACAAGACAGACGAACAGAGTTGTCCTGATACAAGTCCTAGGGAACTGTGCAACTAGTATTAGGCCCAGGGCAGCTAAGCAGCAAAAAACTATACTCTCTACACTGTCTACCTTGACGGGCATGTCATCCCAACAAGTCACCTCGATGCACTATTCTCTGCGTTGCTGCCGAGTAGTAAACCAGGTATAAATGTCAGCAGGGAAATACAGAGCTCTAACAGGTCTCCTAGCCTGAGCAGCCAAGGGAGTCAGCCTCCATACCTTGGGGAAATAGGCATTGACCCACAGCTGAGGGACATGCAACAGATCTTTCCATTGCATTTCATGTTTGGCATATGCTTAAATTCCTGTTGAATGGGAGGCTGCCTGTAACATGGCTCAAAAATTACTTAAAACAATTGCTTCAAAATTAGTATTGGAAAAGAAAAAAAAAACAAAACAGTAGCAATTATCGCAGTCTAAAGCAATTAGCCATGTTGTCTCTTTGTGTAGCTGGTGACGGCTGCTCATCCAAAGAACGATCCATTCCTGTCACTCTTCTTCAAATGCTACCTTGCAACATGTCCAGCCCCCAAGCTCATCAGAACCACTGTGACCTGATATCCTGTAGGCAAAGGCTTGACTTTCTGCTGATTTATTAAAAAAATCTTATATTTTACAGCTCACATGTACTCTCTAGAGCGTGGTCACATGACCAGTATAATGACAATCTGTCTCTCTGCTAACATTTCTCTACTTTGGTTATTTGTTTGATAAAGTGAGGAGCTTCCCTTTTGTTGCCCTTCATCAGAGCTTAATGTCTTTACTTTGGGATCAATATACTTTATGAATAATTTTATTTCCTTCTATTTTTATGGTCTTTTCTCCTCATTATCATACTGAGTTTATTAGCTGGTGCTGTCAGTATCTTTACCCTGTCATATGTTCCTGAGGTACAGTAAATATCACTTGTGTTGTAATTAATATGCACACCCTCTGCAGTAATTAAAGCACAGACCCCTTCAACCAGCTGAGCTTCCTACACTAATTCCACCTTATCTTCATAATGAACTTATTGTAATCTGAAACTACCACTGAATATTGTTCAGTAAGGATAGAAGAATGAAATCTAACGAGATGCAATAATATTTGTGAACATGTTAATATGAAAAAATGAATTTAATTAGCCTTAAATCTAATTAAATTTCCTGTAGAATCGAAATCCCCCCATTTATCCCACAAAAACACCGCTGGTGCAACACTAGTGCCCCTTCAGAGATTAACACAAAGATGGAGACCGGATACCTCATCCTCTACTCACAAAATTCTCACAGTTAGCTACCTAGAGGGTTCCCTGCCCACAGATAATTATAGAAAGGACTTCAAATCTCTGTTCAGGGATACAATTTGGAAGTAAGATGGGAAGGTGAAGATGAAGAGGCAATTCAAGCCCTCTGAAAAGGGTACCAAGCAACGAAACAGCTTGGCAAATGTTTCCGACAAGGGAGGAAAAATGAATGTTGAATATATAAGCATGATAGTATAATGCAAAATGATTAGAGGGAGACTGGATACAAGAAATTTGGTTCATATTTTCTGAAAACATTTCCATATGGGAGACTAGTGCCTAAGGTGCAGACTCACACAATAGGAAGAAAACTGGCAGGCTACATAGACTGAAAATTGGCTGAAGGGCAAGAAACAAACAGTGGAAGTAAATGGGATTATTTCAAGGTGGAAAGAGGTTACCAGTAGGGTACAGCCCAGCTTTCTAATTATTCACAGTAATGACTTGGATGATAGTATTGAAAGGATCATTTCCAAGATTCTAGTAACTGGGAAGCACAGCAGTAATAAATACCAATGTAATCCAATAGCCATTTCATTAATAGTTAATCTGAGAACCAGAGAAGTTGCATAGGAAAATGTTTGCATGTATCATGAGGCAGGATTGAAACATACAAAGGCACAAAAATTGAATGACCTTCCCTTGTAAATGGTCATTCTAGAAGAGGTTTAAGCAACAGCCGTTAAGCAGCTCCTTGTGCTTCATTGATTGATGTCAATCTGTCCAGTTCCAGAGTGTTAACTTTACTTTAAAATGTGCCCTTTTCTGTCATTCTTTTCCTGTAACCCCCTAAACATGCCTCATTTCCTGCACCAAAAAAAATTACATGGTAAGATATTGATTTGTGACGCTCTGGCTTGACATCTGAATAGTGAGAAAATTAATTTACTTTAAGACATACGTGGATAAATAAGTAAGGGAAGCAAAAAACCCCATCCCTAAATTTCTGCTAAACTGGACTGACACAATCTAGTGACCAGGACAGCAGTATTATTTTTCTCTTACATCAAACTATGGAGAACTGTCCTAAAATGAGAAGATTGCTCCCAAATTCCCCAGAAAAGGAGGAAGCACCATATTCCATAAGCCATTGTGTGAACCCTTGGTTCCCCCCAAATGATGACATCATTATTATTTTTTCCAACTCATGAAAGAATTTATATATGGATGATTTCACTCACAGACCCTATACGGTGCACATAGCCAATCAAAGAAGGAAAACACCTCCTAAAACTACAGTGCTTCATTGGTTCAATATTCACTAGGTAACCCTCACAACTCGAATGCACCACTGCACCGCACAAAAACTACTCTGTTTGCTAACACTGAGATCATGAAAAAAGCAATCTATGCCCAAGTGCAGAAATTTCAAACAAGTCTCCTGGCCCTGTAAATTGAGGGTTACAAACAAGCACTTAAAGCCCCCTCACTGCCTGCTTTCTGCATTTCACTTCTGAGAAAAGCAGCAAAGACTAACTCCGCATGTTTGCTGAAATTGGGGGACTAAGTAAGCAAATCTGAGCATTTTTAATTTTCTCTCAAACCGTACTTTGGAACTGGTGACCTGGCTTTAACCTTCCACTAATATGAAGTATTTCAGCTATTACCACTCAAAGCCTTCAGAATTTTAAACTTGGCAGTTCAAAAGAGTGCCAAGATTCTAAGCTATAGTGTATCACATCATGCCAGGGAAGGAGCAAGAGAAGAGAAGGCTACAGAAGGGGCAAGAAAAAAGAATGTGCAAAACTAGGAGTGATAAGAGAGCAGAAATAAAGATATAAGGACAGAAAATGAGAGTTTTTTCTCCCCTATACCTTTTATGAACCCTGCAGTCCTTATCTTACTTCTGCTTTCTATATTTTTACATGCTTGCTTTTTTTTGTCTGACTGCTTCTTTATTTCCAGACATGATCACAGCATTCTTCAGTTTAGAAGAGTAGACTCTTATCCTCAAACAGAATACCTGAGGACATCTTCCAGGAGTCTGTATCCCATAGACTTGAATGGAGGCAGGTTCGTGCTTTTCAGTCTGGAACTGAAGTAATGGTACCTCCTGCTCTCACTGCTACAGATGCAGGGTAGGGATAGGACGCTCTTCTGACTCAGTAAGGTATTTCTTAGTAGCTTGTTAGTAATTACATAGCTCTGTTCTTGCAGCAGGCAACCGTAGGAGTGCTATTACCACAGGTAAGGATTCCTAACATCAAAGGCTTTGAGTGTCGGGGAGCAAGGGTGGGTTGCTCCTCAGAGGAGATGAGATAGGAGCTGAGGGTGACAGCAAAGCATGTAGGACAGTGTCCTCATCATGAAAGGATGCAGCACCATAGTATTCAAAAAACTTCCCATGACACTAACTGGCATCAGCCAAGAGCCCGTTGACGGCCAGATAAGCTTATGGCAAAAAAAGCAAGTGAATCCGCTAGTTGAGCCAGCAGATCAGGGGTCCAGATCAGGATCAGCAAGGTCCATGGCCACGCACAGGCTCACCTGCATTGTAGCTCAGGCAAAGAACCAAGGCAAGTGCCTGTGTTGAAAAGCAGCTCGTGAGCAAAGTGGAGGAAGTCCCCATCACCACTTCTCACACAGCTCTTTTCACAGCAGTCTTGTCCAAGGTTGCACAGCTGTGTCATAGCAGAGCCAGTGCTGAGCACAGGCAGCTAAATTTTGACAAGGTTCCTGACACTAGGAGGGAAAATGTTAGCTTAATCAAAATAATTGCTACAAATATCACTTTAATGTCATCCTTAAATACTTTAATACAATTTTTTTGTCTTCCATTCAAGTATCTCCTATAATCCAGAGTCACAAACCAGTTCTGACAGCAGCAAACGGAAAATGCCCAGCCCTGTGTTCTTTCTGCCCTCAAATTCCTTCACCCTCTTTTCTCTCTTAGTAATTCAGAAAGTGTTATGCTATTTTTTCTGAGTTATCTTTCAAATTTTGATCAGCTTTTTTGAGCAAAGAATACTATGCTCACATATATATATTTGGTCATGTAAGTACGTAACTCCCATTAGCTTTTAAGAAATTCTTTATCCTAAACTTATGTTCTGCAAGAAACATTTGCAGACCATATCGCAAAGCATCAGAGTAGTTGAAAAGAAAGTTAGGCGAAAAGATCTCTCTCAAACCTCTTCTGATATTTCAAAGAGTGAGGAGAGAAGGGAGCAGGGATGGCCTCTTTTGTCATTTGTGGCTTTTAGACAGTTCAAGAGCGGTATCCAGGCCATTGCTACCTCCCTGGACCAGCTGAGAGAGTGGGCAGACATCAGCTGATGAGTATTTCCTGCCACAGCAGACACCTGCTGGGGAGAACCATCATCATAAGCCACCTGAGAGCCACTCTGGACATGTCTTTTTCTTGGGAATCTGTGTTATGCAACATGGGCCCCGTACCTTTCAGCCACACAGAGCTTCCTGTGTTCAGGTTGCAGAGTGGAATTTGTTGGCCACTCCCAAAATAAAGTCAACAGCTCAGGTGTAGGATTCAACAAAATCCCTGCAAACCTGCTAGGGGACCTAGATTTGAAAGGCTCTCCATTTGTTTTCTTTGCAAATACAGCTTCTCCCCCACAATTAGCTGCCGACACAATTACCTTTTTCAGCCTAGCCTAGTCACAGAGACTAGAACGGAACGTCTTGACCTCTTGGCTTAGAAAGGCTGAGTCCAAAACCTTTGCAGGACCAATTGCTTACTTTCTGGGTCAGATTCTCCAGTGTTTTAATTCAGAGAAACCCTTAAGTTCTTCCAGTTGATCTTAATTTATCACTAGTTATGAGTCCTTGAGTCTATTCCTATTAGCAGAAAGAAAAATCCAAAAGGAAAACAATTGACATTTAATACTTGGCCCACTCAGCTGTCTGCAACACCAGATTTTGTGCAGCCAAGCATGGGAGAATTGTCTGTACCTCTGCTTCTCCAGGTACAGGTCTCCCTCCCCTGCCAGAGTGCTTCTACAACTGCCGCCTTACTCCTCCTTTAATCAACGATCATAGCCATCTTGTTCCTCTGCTTACAGTCTGGCACCTGACATACCTCACCCATACCAGCCCTGCTCTAGATGAAGCTTTGCCAGATGCAGCCCAAGATATTAAACCTGGAGAATGACTCCATTCAGAGCCATGAATACCTTCATCTCTACACCTTCCACGCCACTCTCAATTCCAGCAACACTTCTCACTGCCAGCCCAGTTAGCCATTCCCAGGGCCACCAGAAGCCCAACAGGGCACAACAGTGCACACTCTGCCCTATCACACGTATTATATGTCCTTACAGTTCCCTACATAGGAGGAAAGGGTCTGGGATACCGGTTCATCTGAGGCCAGGCTAAAGACAAGACAGATTTTTCCATTGGCTACAATGAACTCTTCTGAAGTCCAGAGGTGGATCAGGCAACTGCACCAGGTCTTTGTGTGGAACTGCCAATAGGGAGTAGTAAAGTCCAGCAGATTCACTCAAAATCCATCCTAGAGTTCTTCTAGGTCTGACAAGTTGGTATTTTCTAACACTGATTTTTTTCATTGTTTTGCACTTCCTTTAGTCATCAGTAACAGCAGAAAGGTGTGGGAAATGATTGACAGTTTTCCTTCCTTCATGTTTTACATCCACTTTGTGTTAAGTGTGAGTCACTAGGTAAGGTAGACAGGAATGGATAAGGAAAATGCCCAAGTCCATGGAGCAGATTTCTGCAAAAGACCAGCTAGACTTGTTCACATCCTATGTGCAATCTTGCCTCATTTCCAGGGGAAATCTGGTGGGGATCTCCACTGCACTAAGGATAAGGAAGCTGTTGTTACAGCTTCTTTGGTCAGATACTGTGTTCTGTCACTGAGCAAGTCCTTCTTGAAATCAGTGGGAGTTTTGCTTCTTTAGAGGCCTGCAGAACTTGTTCCTGGGAAGATATTAAAAAGAAAATCCATTGAATTAAATACAGCTAAATTGTGTAAGCCTTTTGAGTAAGGGAAGAGACAGCCAGTCCCATTCACCACAGGCAGTGCTCTTTCCGTTCATCAGTTTGCCCATCCTGCAGGTTTAGAGGCACAGACAAACTAAGTGAACCCACTGAAAAATGGAAATAAATGGAGGTCGATGAAATCAAACTGAACTAAGGCAAAAAAAAAAAAGTTTGCTGTCAGCTCCCCACCTCACGTGTCAGATTGCACAAAAGGACGGCTATGCCAATATACTCAGGAAAACTTCATAATGCATAAAACCCATGAATGAATATGTTGAACTGTAGATAACTGAGTGCTCCATGATCAAACAAAAGGGAAGTGACCCTGGTTGCTTCCTTCTCTGTGAGTTTATGCAACTACAACCACATTAGCCGTTCCATTAGCTGAGATTTTTTTTCCACTTACCTAATCGACAGAAAGTAGCTTTAGATAGTAAAAGGAGTTTTCATTTGCATTCGTATTTTATGAAAATCCCTTAAGGACCTGTTTCCGCAGTTACAGGTTACTAGGTCTCTCTGTAGCTTAAGTCTGAGAGGGGTCACAGCCCAGAAGACGACACGTTGTAAAGGCGTTCTGGTTACAATTTTCCCTCTTGCCACTAGTCTATGCTGTTGTATAAAGTTCAGAACAGACCTAGGGAAGCTCAGTGGAAATGCTGGATGTTCACTTTTGTCTCAGAATCTTCTGAATTCAGTTGCAGAATTGTACGCTCTATTGTTCTGTTCTGTAAAGTATATTTAGCTTGCTTAATTAACCTATATTTCAGACAAGTCATGCAGGCGTTCACCTAACTCTGTATATGCCTTTGTGATTAAACTTTAATGAAAGAGAGTATAAAGTAAATTTCTCCATGCTATGGTTCTGAAACAGACAAAAAAATAATTCAAAACATAATATTTATTTCAGAAGAATTATTATTACTCTGAATTTTCTCTGCAAAAGGGAAAGAATATGGATCAGAATTAACACTGGGTTGAGAGGAAAGAGTGTTTAGAACTATGCTTGATGAAGGCTACTTCAGCTGAAGACAGGCAGAGAGATGTAAAACAGTTTGATGTGAAATCTGGATGGAGCGCAGAGCATAGAGCTAGTCCATAGTTGTCAAAAGAAAGTTTCTATCTCTTTGTAATGTGTGTGAAAAAACACATAATTTTTTATGTTTGTGTTTTCTCCTAAACAAATACACAGTAGTGCTATTCCTAAATAAGAAAAAAAAAATCAATGCCAGGCAGAGTAGCACTCATAAGCAGCCTTACAATAGAGAATCAGTATGTGTCCATAAAGGAAGAAAAAAAGATTCGATAAGAAGACAGATTTCACTTTCAAGCCTCTAGTGGATTCTTAAAAACAAAGGAAGGAAAAATTATTTTATCCAGTCTTGGTAGAAAAATGTTTTGCCCAGTGTCCTTTAAACTTTCAATTAGAGCAATTTGAGAGTCAGAACAATGCACATTTATTTACTCCTATTTTATGTTAGAAGACATTTTTAAAAGATATTTATTACTAGAATGAGGTGAAGGTTGGTCTGATGAAACACCAGCATTATTATGATCTTAGTACATATTAATGAACTTTTGGAATGCAAATCATTGACCCACTAGGTGGTCTCATGGTCTCATAAATAGCAATCTTTTGCATTCCAGCATCCAAATACCTAGTTAGGAGCTTTACAGAATGCACATTATAGGTGATACAGACCATAACAAGTACTTTGGCAAGGGAAAAAAGCTATTCCAGCCTATTGTGTCAATTAAAATGAAGGGATTTTTATGTTATGAACCATATGTTCAAAGAACATTACATGTAAAATTACATACAATCATTCTGACTATGAAGAACATAATAATCCTGGTACATTAGTGTATGGCTTCTGGTGAAATTTGATACTGGTGGTTTTTTTCACTTAGCTTGTGTCAAATAATAATTTGGATTGCAGCCATTCCTTATTATATGCTGCGATGCTACCGAAAGTCAAGAGTAAGAAGATGAGGGCGATTAGACGGGAAAGCAAAGCACCAGTGAGATCTTTCAGAAGTGGTGGTGGCGACAGTGTCACCGCTCCCTTTTAGCCTGTGAAAAACAATTAGATTGATGCTTCAGAGAAGATGTGGTTTAATGACAGGAAAGGGACTCAGATATGCTGTTGGCACACACATCCTGAGCCTCTTTCCCATCCCTGCTCCTAAATTCTGCAACCTGAGCAGACATACAACTGAAGTCTTCAAGGCCTAGAGCAATAGGATTCATACCTTAGCGTAGAATGCCTTTACACGGAACTGCATTAATAGCACTTACGGTCTTTTATGTGCCTTGAAACCAAAACAAAAAAGCACAGACAAAACCAAATCTCTAGCAACAATTCATAAGAAGTGCAGCAGCATGCAAACTAAAATATGTAATGTCGCAGCTGCTGGTGACACACATACACCCTGGTGTAGCTGCCCCTCTGATCACAAGGCTGCGTGGCCTTTGGCAATCCCGCCTCATCACCGAGGATTGAAGCAGGTGCTTGACTTCGCAGCTAAGCAGGGATGCTCAGACAATTCACTCTGGTGTAGCTGCTACTGCGGGAGCAACTCTCAGTTTTAAGGAAACATTTGAACACAATTAATATTAAACTACAGAAGATGTTTACCAGTTTGAAAAATTATTAATTCTATTTTTTACTGATCTGTCTACTTACCAAATTAAGCCAATATATCAAAACTAATGTCTTCCCTCTCTAATTATTATTAATAAAGACTGCTTATTTCCCCTTAACAAGAATTCATTTTCTCTCTTGAAATTAATAACAGTCTAAAGTAACTCAGGCACCATAGGGCCTGATTCCAGGCTCATGTTCAGTAAAGTTAATCTAGAGTAGCTCCAGAGTTTGTGTAGCAAGATTTACAACTGTGTATATGGCAGCAGGATGCACTCTCTAACTGCAGGCTCTCTCTTGAAAGTTTTTCTGGTTTAAACTCCAAATCAACTTATCCTGCGGTACTGAGCAAATGAAAACCATCAGCAACGCTATCTCAGCTTATGTTTCTGAAGGCCATGGAGCTACATACGCTGATTTTCACCACGTGAGCATCTGGTTTGGCCATAATTAGAAATCATTCCTCAAGCTTAAGCAGATGAAGAAATCTGCAGAAAGGGCAGAAGGAATGTTGATGAAACAAAATACGGCCACCTTGGGACGCCTAGCAATGTTTCTGTGGATCTCAGGTGTTGGTCCAGGAGGCTTGTGCACATGTCCTGCACCACTCTTATCATATGGCTGGCCAGGAAACACCACAGCCTCAGCCGGGCACTTTCACAGCACATCCTCTCATGCAATAGACACCTGTGAGAGTACAGCAAAGAGAATTCACAGACTTCATAGTAGAGAAAGCTGACATTTGCTTCCTCAGGTGAAGCCACGGGTTTTACAGGGAGAGAAGAGAGGAGACTGAAGACTCCCTGCCTGAGCTCTTCCTTTACTCCTGCCAACAGCAGCTGGGACACAGGATGCCAAGGGAACTGGGCACTGATGGACTGGGCCCAGAGGAGTCCTGTTTCTCCTGAAGCTTTTTGTAACTTTTTGCCCTTTTTTCATGCAGTGGAAAATAGCCTAAGATAAACTGCAAAGGAGTGAGCGCTTGCCACTTGCCATTTTCTTTGTTTGTTTTTTCTTTCTTTCCAAAGCCCTGGCTGTTGTTTTATAAATGCCCTTCTGACATATATTTGTGCTTGAGGAGGTTAAGGAACTTTTGCCTCTCAGAAATGATGTCCTCAGTTTATCCACAACCTCTGTACAGTGAAAGCAACTGCAATCAAATACCTTCGTGTTACCCAGCATTTAGCACAGCCCTGACCTGACAGTGCCATCCTCTCTAGGGAGGAGAGATAATTTAGACTCCCTGATAGCTTTCTTCTGTCCAACTCTATAGTACTGGATGTTGCTTAATTATATGTGGGCTGTGCTTTGCTTTGTACCTTTTTCAAAATTAAACCTCCCTTCATCATTTTAGCACAGCTTTTGTACTCCTGCTTTATCTTCCTAAAGCTGCATCTGTACAGCATCTTCACCCAAGCATCATAAAAAATGCTAAATGACTTATGTAGGTCTTCTCACATAAGGTCATTTCAATTATGGCAACATCAACAGATGTATATGTTCATTAATAAAAGTGTGATATGTGTTTGTGTCCCTCTGAAAGTTCAGTCAGAAAATTATAGATTATACTGAGACACTGCAGGAATTGCTACTCTGTAAGTCAAATGCTCTATTATTAAAAATGTCATCCCATATGAATTTCATAAATAGCAAAGCCAAGAACAGAGTAACCATTTTAAAAAGTCTAGAGGGGATTCCATAACAACATTTAAATGCATTACTACTCAAACAATTTGATTGGATTATAAAATATTTAAAACTGCAGCTGTACTTGTGGTGTTTAATGTTGACTATTTTGATTTCTGGAACATCTTACTGAAGAAGTACAAGTTTACAAAACTAGTTTTATAGTTTGTATATAAAAATACACAAAAATCTATAACCCACAGAAATATATCGTTTCTCAGGTTCTGTATATAGTTGGCTTATTCTACATACACAAATAAAAAAAACCCTGAAAAGCAATATTAGGTGCTAGAGTTCACTGAACATTTGCTCCTGGAATAAAGCAGGACCTTATTTCGCCAAAGGTATCCTAATGACTAAAAATAAATATCAAAGAGATGCAGGACAATGAATGCTAAATAGATATTATTGGCCAGATTTTCAGGTGGTATAAACTGACATTCTTCCATTGTAGTTAATGGTTACACTGACAACTTTTGGCTTTATTTTCATTCTGTGTCCTCTAATATTTTTTTCCAGGATCTCTCTTACATATGTATTAGGTTTGGGTTTATAATTAAATCTTCATTGACTTTTTAAGCAGAAAGGACGCTTTTAAAACCTAGTTTTCAGAAGAATAGCTATGTATTAATCCATAAATATACACTGATGCCCATATGTTATAGACATCCTTGCATATACTAACTGCACCTCTTCTGCCAAACTGTCGTCTCCACTGCTTTACCTGGATGAGTGTCAAGACATAATTCATCCTACAAACTCATGTTACTGGTGACTGCATTTCCACGAAAAGCAATCTTGTTTCAAGAGCACAGTGGCTATAAGAAATCTCTTTTGTAATGGCTGACATTTTGGCCAAGACTTCATGGTTAGACTGGGGCTGAAAGCATAAAGATTTGCAGCTTTAGCTAAGGGATCTGTTCTGTAGGCAAGTGGTATAACACATCCACATCCTCTGTGCACGTGCAGAAAACAATGTGGGTTATCTTACTTTTGCCACAGCTATCCCAGGAATGCTCTAAATTCAACGTTGCCACTGGGAACTTGTTGCTAGTGTGTGCTTGTCTCCTACAGGCAGCGTGACCAGGTAATGAACTCAGGCAGCGTAGAACTCCTGTCTGTCCTTGCAGCAAGGGCCAATGGACAACGTCTTCTCTGCTTGACATTGCTCCTGCAAAGGCAGACAGAATAGCTGGAGGTACAATCATGCCCACAATGCATTCAAGTGTGTGCTACAGGGGATTTCAAAGCTGTGGGTGCATCCAAAGGATTACCCCACAGGGTCATCCCAAAACACACTACTACTGCCGTACAGTTTAAACAGCAGCCTATTCTTGGGCTAAGAGCACAGCTATGATATTCCACTTCAACCTGAAGAGACACAAGAACTTCCTTCCACGCTTTCCATTCCTTTATATAGCTATCATTTCTCAAGACATTTTGGTTTAGGCTATCTGATTAGCACACGTGCAAATTCAAAATGTCCTTCTGAAATTTCTTTAATCCCGTCCACCATTTAAGCTTGGCATAAAAGCATCATCCATATGTCTCAGCAAGCCAAATGACCTCACAGGCTCTGTTTTCCTGAGGGAGAGTCACCTGTATTTATTTCTATTAAACAGAAATTAACTTGGACCTCCATATGCAGCCTCATTTGGCATAGTTAATTCCAGATTCCAGAGCTATCATTAAAACGAAAAGTGCATCTTACACATTGAAATCAGTGGGAATTAGACTTCAGTAACACACACAAGGCTATAACAAAGATAACCAAACAGCATAAGGATAACCTACTAATTGCTGAAATGAGGCGGAACATCTCCACGGCTTGTCTCACCAGCTAGCCCTGGGCTCAGCCATGTTTGGAGTTCAGGAAGTTTCTATCATTTTAAAGTATGTCAAGCCTGTGCACTCCAGAGCACAGTACGAAGCAGGGGGGGGTGGGTTGCCTGCCCTGAGGTAGGCAGTTCTAGTCAAGGAAATGAAGATCACCCAGTTCCAGTTGAGCAAGTGAACACTCCTGGCTCCAGTTGAGGGCACACGTACCCATCAGGCCTTCAAAACCAGGCCAGTGCCTAACTGGTACACATTCTGCTTCCTCAGATAGCCTTTGAAAAATCATGCAGTTTTTAAAAGGAACACAAACCTGAAGTTTCTGTAATTTCCTGGGTTTCTATATGACAAAGAGGTCAAAGGCTGCTGAAGCAAATTAGGATCATGCTCTCAGTGTATCTTTAGAATTATTTTGTTCTCAGCTTGAAAGCAGAATTTGACATTCAGTAACCTTTGTAAGTCCAAAGAAATGCTATTGACTTCACTGCAACTACTATAAATTTACACTCAATATAAGCAAGAGTAGAGCTGTGCCACAGTTTGGTCATTACTCTATGAATTCATACGATATAGAAGAGACACAACAATTATTTGTGGTGTTTTTATTTTAAATGCCTAGCTTCTTGGCGCACGGTAATTTTCATGAGCGGGCCCTGCCCTTGATCATTTCAAATGGTGTTTGAAGCATTTGGATCTTAAAAATCTCACTGGCTTCTAGGAATAGTGCCTTTTCTATGACTGGATCTGAAGTTAGAGCTGTATGATTTAAGAGGGAAATTCAGGAAAAAGGTGCACTGGAAATTTGTGCATGAACCTATGTACACAGCAGAGAGATGAAAACATCACAAAATTAAATGTAATGCCAACAAAGCTCTTAACTTCTGGCTGCCTTTACTCCTCTCATTCTGCTATGTGTGGTCTTCCTGAAAAAATAACTAGGCATATGTAAAATATATGATCAAATATTTATATTCAGGTGTAGGCTGAAGGAGCCTGCAATACATTTCTTCCTTACTACAACTTGCTAGGATGATTGGGCTGGCAAGAAATTTGCCGGCTTGTGGTTGTAGGATGAGCAGCTCACACTTCGAGCAAGGCCAGTGCCATACTGCACTCATAGTATCTTGGATATAATGGACATACATGTCATATCATTATGCACTTAAAAGTGTACTATGCTTTTGCAGATGATCCTATAGGTCCAAGGAGTCCAAAGACTATTTTAGAGGCAAAGTGCCTCTGAAAGGGACCAAATGTGAATAGACATCCAGCTTCATTCCTCACCATTAAAGCGTCATTTAGGATTCAAGTTTTTTTAATGGAGTGGCTCTATTTTACCTCAGTGGAATTATTCTTGATGTGCACCAGATTAGAATTAGTCCTCACAACTGGAGAAATCTATTTTACCAGGATGGTGATGGAGGCATTGATCCTAAACAGATAAAATGACCTTCTCCTTCAATTACTTTGGGCTTCACTAATTAAAATAATTTTGCTAATGAAAGCTGCAAAAATATTCACACAATTCTCACACAGTTAGTCTGACCTTCTGCTGGTATTTCTGATGATGGCAAATACTTTGCTCACTAGAAAATGTTCGAGCCGTAGAGCCTCCTCTCCAACATAAGAAATCAGAAAACCTGAAAATAATAGTTCATTAGATACTTCAGTATCAGTGACAGGTGTCAGGTTCTGTGCACACAAGCCTGGTGCCTTAAAGGTGCTAACACATCTTCCGATCTCATAGCTTCATTATTTCTCACCGACCTGTTGACCAAATCCATTTGTACGTTTCACAAACTACACCTGCAGATCCTCTGAAAATAGAGGTTATTTTTGTTGAAATAGTGTTCTAGGGACAAAATTACTGACTCAGGCAGTCAAAATTTAGGCAGAATTTCTTTTGAAATCAGAGTATTGAGTGAAGACTAAGAGCTGGGCCAAATAATTTTGAGAGATACATTAATATAAGCATCTGTAAAGTATGGCTTAATGCCATTCACATGCGTATTAGCTTGTACACTGGTAAAACAGAGGAGTTTTCATACATGGTTAAGAGTTACATTTGTTAAGATTTTTTATCAGCTGTAGCACAGATTGCAATGATGTTCTAAACAAAAGGAAACATTTTATTTGGATGGACTTGGATATATAGGTGTTTTGCTAGTGAGAAAGAGAAGCAAGCACACTGATCATTACTAAATTCTCCTATTGTTCATTTCAACTTCTATTTTCTAAAGATATTTCATTCCAAATCCTAAAATATACTGTCACACTAAAGAAACTGTGTTAATTAACCAGCTTCTTCTGATGCACAGTTTCCATCTTGAGTTTTTCAGTGCTTTGACATGCTGACATATCATTTTTAATTGTGGAACAGTGTGAGGTCAACAGCTTATCCCTTAAAGGTCTCCCACGACAGATCCAACTAAACATTGGTTTAGCCATGCACATGGTTGTGGTTCCTAGAAGTAAAAATAGGAAATCAAACAATGGAGGGGAATGAGGGTGAGGAAGTCTTTGCCAAAACAGAAAAATGCTACTCCCCAGAACATTGTATATGTTGGAAATAACATTTAAAGTGCTGCAAAAACACGGATCTTTTCCTTAAGGAAAGGATCACAGCAGGGATCAGAACTGACTCCAAAATAGCCTATCATCTCCCTACAGCTTTGGTTATTTTTCAGCTTAATCTCTATGTTCAAATCTTTAGGTAGATTTAGCTATGTGTTATTACTATCAGGAATTAAAAATGTGTGCGAAATAACCTGTTCTATTCTGAAAATTTCAGCCCCTGTTATTTTGTGCAGATTCAGCCATCACAATACAGTATTGTAAGAAACTGCTTCAAGGAAAGTTCAGACGCCCTTCAGACACGGCACCACTTACCTTGCAATCAGGAATAAGGATCATAGACAGGTATTTATTAAAGAATGCATATAATTGTTCCTTTCTATTTCACCAAAGTGAAGCAAAATTCAAAAAATATGTATGTATGACTGGGCAGATCGGAGGACTGGCATGCTTAGTTTCTAGTAATCTGTTATTGATAAAGGTTATTACCCATTGCTGCTGGAAAACAAGCAGTCAAATATCTCCCATAACGAGCATGCGTAGTTGCTCCCCAGTTCACATTAGGTAATGTCTGGCATATGCTCTGAAGCAGGATGGTTTATTTCCCTACAAAAATTTTTCCTCCTCTCTTCAAATACTTACCATTAGAAATCTGGATAGTCTTCTTATATTTATTTGAATGTCACTCCTTAGGCCTCACTGATATCTCCTGGTAATTAATTATTTATTCTAAGAGTGGACTGTGTACTCATTTTTAATGTACAACCTTTCAGTTTCATTGTAAGTTCATTTGCTCATATTATAAACACTGCATGGTTGAAAATCAGAAGGGAGAAATCCCAGAAACTCAGGTCCTAATAGATGCAATGTGAACTAGATATCCCTGAGCAAGCATTTGGTTCCATACAACGATGTGTATATTTTCTTATTATTTACTATGTGTATGGCTGCAGCACGCACAGAATCACATGACTGAATCAGGACTACGTTATTCTAGGTACTCTGCAAAGAGACAGTCACGTCTTTAAAGGCCTTGCATATAGCAAAGGACAACATAAAATATAAAAGGTTTGCAGAGCACCCAGATCTACTGTCATTTACACTTCCCGGCTTCCAACAGTCTTATTCTCCCATTGCTGTGTGCATTTGCATTTTGAGTCTTACATCTGTCACTGTAGATGCAGAACTGGCGTGATGCAGTTCAAAAACAGAGCAGTGGTAATTTGGTTCATTCCCCTGTGAACTGGTGTACAAGGAAGCCTGAAGGTAGTACAATGCAGGATGAGCTCTTTTGCTTGTTCCCCCTTTCGCAGGAGCCCACTGAAAGCACAAAGGCTGTTCCACTCACTAGGCTGAAATTGCCATAGCAAAATAGCTCTGTTGCCTTTTGCAGATTGGAGGGCTCATCTCCCATTTTTCACTTAGGGCTCTCCCCCACTCACAGCCAGGTGTGGGTGCTGAGGAGAAGGGGGTTGTGTTTGTGATACTTTTTCATGTTTCATACAGCAAAGCATATGAATTGCTACCTACCTCAAACCAGCTCTGCATAACTTAGCAGTTCTCTGGCTTTTTGGCATGTACAAAGGATTGTGAAAGGCTACATTCTACCTAAGCAAAGACTTAATCTGTTTTCAGTCAGTTAGGTTTTTTTTCTGGCAGCACATATAAGGCCACACAGTCAAATAATGAACTTGTCTTTCATTTGGATATAGTTTATTAATGACAAAAACGCTAATCCATTAATCAATTTAAAACAAGTTGGTAAATGAAAAAAATTCTCAGTCTCCTTTAGTAACAGGATCACATGCATCTTAAAAGGGGGCCATTATCTCCATGGGTTTCTCAGCTGAAGTTAAAAATCTAAAAATGATTTTCATTCATTTCTCATTAATATGCAAAATTATTCAAATTAGATAGTAATTAACCATCTACTCAGTATAAAACCTTTTCATGATAATTTATGATAAACTCAGTAGCAGCTTTGATTGAGATTGATTTTTGGTGTTGAGAAGCTATCATGAATACAAAAAAGCACCTGAAAAAATATTTTTAAACACCTAACTTACTGCTCAGCTAATTATACGGTAACCGTGTTCACAGATTATTTCAAAGGGAGGCCTATAGGCAAGATACTAATGCTGAATGAAACAGGCAAAACATCCTTTTGAGTTTGTCCTACATTTCATCTTAAAGCTCAGCTTTCTTCACATCTCCCAGCCTAATTCATTTAGAATGTTAAATGTTTAGCACTGTTTAATTCAGCAAATGGATACATTGGAACTGGGGCTTTGCTTGATAAGGCTTACAGGACTGCTTTCAAGATAAAACTGTTTTGAAAAATCAAAATACATTCAAGACAAACTGTTGTTTTACAACACAGTGTTCCTGGGAATATCACTATGATTTGTAAACAGACTCCAGATCTATTTTTGCAGATGGTGAAGGGAGCTCAGCAGGTTACGAGGTTAATATCATGGGCATGTTGCACTATGGAGAATACGGTTTTGTTCTTAGCAGCAAAGATGAACTTCAGGATTGGGCGACATTGCAGCTCTAAGCACTGGGGATTGCTGTTCAAAAATGTTACTCTCTTGAGGTGGGAAAACCGGAGGGAAAGAAGCACTGACCTTGTGCTGCTGAAGTAGCATTAAGGGGAGAAAAACCCCTGTTCGATACCTACTGCTGCTAGTGGGAATTGCTGTGAGCACCCATGCCAAAGAGGCAAGACTATGGAGGAAAGAAAAAACTGATATTCTTAACAGCTTTTCCTTTGAATTGGTAACAGAACTAATCCAACCAACAACTGACGACCTCATAATAAATAAGGTATATACTGTACATTCTGTTTAAATAATTACCAATGGTAACAGGGGAAGAAGCAACCTTAAAGCCAAACCTCTTGAAGTGAGTCATCAGGAGGGAAGGAGAGATGATGAGGAGGGGAAGAGAGCAGGTTTTGGTTATGAGCTCTGTGACTGTCCCTAAGGTTTACCTCCATCTCCGATCCAGAGCCAAAGGGTCTGCTCTCCAATGTGAAATCAAGGCTATGCATAAGCTGCATCTCACCACAGGTAAATCTTTTTCAGTCCATAAATGAAGATACAGAATTGGGTAAACGTATATGTCTAATAAACATGTGACTAGCAACAAAAGAATACTGTGCTGGTTTTGAACAGATCTCCATTCCTGTAAACACAAGGGCATTGGTGTTCACATACATTAGGTCTTGGCTGGGTTTTATTTACTGCCCCACTGCAAACCACAAAATCCTTTCCTCATCAGTGTGCTATATAAATGTCCTGGTTAGTAAATAATCCCCAACTGTACTCCTTGGCCCCTTTCAATTTTACCTTGAAATGTATTTGCCATCTATTGACCTAGTACCTACACAAGCCAAAGCATATTGAATTTGACTGCATTGTTCCTCGTTATTTACCCTGCCTCCAATTGCTTCCAGATGGTACTGCATTACAATGACTCCATTCATTCCTCCCCAGAAGGCCCAGAGGGTGGCAATAGACAACCTTCCCTAAGAGCCCTCCTTTCTGCAGGCATAGAAGTGACCATATTCATCCTGACCACATTCATCCACAGTCATGACATGAGAATGCTTTCAAAGGGTAATAAAAACCTCTGTCAAGAAGTTACTGATGATACCCAAGTTAGAATTTCTTCTTCCAGGCACAAGGTGAGAACTATCTTGGACATGGTACAACACCTGCAGGATATTGAAACTGAAATTCCTGCTCAGAGGACATCACAGATGGCCCTCAAAAAGAAAGGCTGTTTTGGGAAAGAAAACATCACCTCTAAGCTGACACATTTAAGTACTGGATCAAAGAGAGGCGAGTGACACAGGGAAAGATGATAGAGAAGAATTTTAGAGGGACTGACAAAATTAACAGTGTTTTCTGAGACAGCAGAGACTAAAAAGAACAAGAAATTTGTTCTGAACTTACACAGCCATTTCTTTCAATTATTATTTTTTTCCTACTTTTTGAGATTGAAATAAATTGAAGGTAGCCATGTCTTTGACAAAAGCAGAAATAATAACAATTGTCTAAGTACTTATAAACCTTTTCTTTCATTCCTTCCATTGGAACATCTCAGAGGAGTTTGTAAGTATGAACTTCTCAGGCGGTGAAGCACTATTCTACTTATTCTACCAATGCGTAAATTGCAGCAAAGCACAGGTTTGGTTATATGTCCAATAGGTCACATAGGAAGTTTTTGTCAGAAGTAGAAACACTTACTTAACATTAACCTGGTGCCCTAAGCATTAGTCACTGGATTTTCTTTGTGGTTTGGGGAGAATAGATGCCAGTGAGAAGTTTGGCTGAGTGAGTCTAGAATTATACAAGCTCTCATAAGCGTGTGCAGTTCAGGCAGCTGATAAGTTATGGTGAACCGCAAGAGCAAATAACATCACACTATAATGTGGTGCACTTTTTAATCTGACAGACAAAAGCTTAACAATATCCAATGGCTGGCAGTTGACTCCTGAAGAAGTCCAACTGGAAATCAAGTGGCATCTCTCTGACCACTTTGCACCACTTGAACGAGAACAAAGCAGCTGGAAAGATACCTAAGCCAGCAAGTTAAAGCCATCACAGCTCTTTTGTTGTGAAAAGAATCCAGCTCAGAAAGGTTTTGCCTCCTCAGGAGTGCTGGAGCAACCCTTTTCAACAAAATGCTACACAGATTCTGGTGCTAAGTTTGCAACTTCAAAGAAGATTCAAAAGGAGGTGGGATAATGTCTGGCCCAGCTGTGAAATCGGACAGCAGGGAGACCACAGTAGCTACACTGGGCAAAATTCCCCATGTCATCCTATTTACTTATCTTCAGCGGGGTGAAACTGTAGCTTTGCCCTTGGGTTTGGGGGGTTTTTTTTAGTTTAATTTCTTTTTGCTGCTTGTGGAAATGCGAAACAGTTAACAACCTTGTTCCAATAAAATATAATTCTGAGGGAGAAAAAATTGAGGACCTAAGGAACCTGGCTCCCCCCCCACCCTCTTATTATAAAGTCATTTTTCAAATCACCTTTCTGACACATTTGTCCATATTGATTAGCTGCTTTTAGAATGACATTGTCTGACCTGTCTAAATCCATCAATTGCTCTCCTGCTGATGTTTAATTCCCAGGCTACTTTAGCTTCTAATGGTATGGTATGAATATTATTCATAAAGTCTTTTCACTGAAAAGATCAATAATTACATACATCTTAAGTTTGCATTCTGGGTGTTGTTCAAGTAGCCCTTTAACTGGCCACAGACTCTTCTATTTTCCTTTTATCACTGTAGACTGTAAGTGTTTCATTAGTAGCATTTAGAGAGTACATACTTGATACTATATCCCCAGGAGTTTCAAGTGAGTTATTAGGAACTTGCTCAGCATTAGGATTAATGCATATTCCCAGTAGTTTTCATTGCATTTCCATTCTGTGTGCTACAAACTCTACTGTTAAACATGTTTTGTCCACTTAGAAACTGTTTGGTAGGGAAGGCATGCCTTAATTGTTCCCAAGACATTGGGTAATGCTCTACTGATGGACCTAAGGTTGAACTAATAGGCAAGTAAGAGGCAGTTTAGCTTCAGCAGGTTTAAAAGTACTAATGAGGCACAATATACTGAAGTTAAGAACTTGTCAAGACTGGCAGTTTATATTAAAAGGCGAAACAACCTTTACAATTTTTTTCTTTAAAAAATACATCCAATGGATTACCCCAACACTGAGAGGATATATCCAAGTTAAATATTTTCTAGATTAATTGACAGATATTTGCCTTAAAGAACCTAAAGAATTCAAATACCATCTGCATTTTACTAAAGATATGTAGGTATGACTTTTCAAAACTAGATCCCTGAGTTAAGCAAAAGACAAAATGTACCCACATGAATAACAGGAGGTCAATATGCTTGTAAAATATGGAGTTTTCAGTTTGCAAAATGGATGAGTTGGATCTCCTCTATTCCAAGATGCTGTTTATGCAACTGCTTGCTTTTATTCAGCAGCCTTTGCACGCTGGGAAATTTTAGAGTCTTAAAAGTACAAATACTGACTAGCCA
The DNA here is from genome assembly GCA_033558235.1 of Neomorphus geoffroyi. NCBI lineage: Eukaryota > Metazoa > Chordata > Aves > Cuculiformes > Neomorphidae > Neomorphus > Neomorphus geoffroyi. The sequence goes on along the minus strand of JAUMJM010000005.1, from coordinate 95,927,024 downwards.
CCATTGTAACTTTACAACATTTTTCTGGAAGCCCTCTCAGAACAAAAATGCAAGATTCTAGGTATTTTAGTAACTCCAGGATTGATTGGAACTTCATTGGATCTTAACTACTGCATGCCAGGCTGTTGCGTTCAGTGACATAAAATATTTCATTTTCATTTTATGACATAAAAGTCTAAGTGTCCTGCTGCTGAGATGTATCAATCAAATCAGAGGTTCATATGGAATATTATCTTGATGCTGGTATGAGAGTGAAAATGATGCTTTAGTTCACAGTCAATCGGTACCAAATGTCTTTGCAGTCAATAACAGACTTCTGCATATACTTTTGCAGAGCCATTACTTCAGGGTTCATAAAGTCGAACACAGCACTTCTGACAATGCTGTAGGAATTTTTTTTAAGAAGATAAAAATGTTGCCTACATTGAAAAGGAAAAATCAAACTTGTTTTCAGAAGGATCATTTTAAGACAGGCATTTCAAACAATTAAAGCCCAAATGTTTTGTGGATAGTGATATTTCACAGATGTTTGAAGAATGGTTATAATCTGCCCAAATCCATTTTTTACAAAGACCAGTGGAGAGCTGCAACAGTGGGTAGGGACACTGGAGGCTATACAACAGGTTTTTTATTTTTTTTAATGCAACCACCTCTCTGGGCACAGAGCACGCAGTTATTGTGGATAAGTGTAATGGAATCTCTGCACTTGAAAAGCTCAAATTGTTTTGATTCTGAGGGATGAACAAAAACATTTAATTAGTTGATAAGCATCTTCGCTTGAATTACGCTCACACCTTAAGCAGGCTTTTTCTTACACAGTTAACTTGGCTCACTACCCGTGCATAGCATCTGGACTTTTAGTTGCATGCTTTATAAATTTAACGCACATCTGTACCAAGTGGACAGCACATGGCCCAAGTACCGCTTCTAGAGGGTCAGTGGAACTGTGGAGCATAGGTACTTTTCTTCCATGAGAGCTATTCAGTACCATGTGAAATTTTCTCAGTCTGGCACTCTGTTGAAATATTCAAATGAAGTTCCTGCTTTAATTCTAGAAAAACAGAAGTTTGGTTTTGATTGTTTTTTCTGTGTCTTTCTTGTCATAAAAGAATAACAAGATGACTGAATGGCCTAAACTTGAGAAAAAGGATGACCTGGAGGTAGAAACCCAATCCGGGGAAAACAAAAAAAGTCCAAAAGATTAAGTGCTAAGCCTCCAGGCTAGACTGCATGCTGATTTCCAACGACTTGGCATGGGAATGAGCACATATCAAAAAGCCTCGATCAATCAACCAAGCAAAATCTGACTTTTTGGATTTTTCAGTACCAGAATCCTTCAATTCCATGCTGTAGCCCAAGTAAAGACCTGGTTTCATAGGAATGCAGGATCTTCTTGAGTTCGCAATATCCCAACACAAGAGAACAGGACTCAGCCTCAGCAGTCTGCATTCCTGAATAAAAATGGTCTGCTTTACTCACTATATCAGAACACAATGGGGGACAGGTAGTCTTTTGCACCTGGGAACCAAAGAAAGCATGCTTCTCCTGGCACACTGCCACTCTTCTCCCTCCCTGCATTCACCTAGGCCATATAGTACTGGCTAAGTTTTCGTGAACCAGACACCTGAGACTCCTCTGTGGAAAGGCATCAGGAGGATCAAACATAATAAGTGAAAATTTGCAAAATTTTGGTAGTATGAAGTGGTTCTTATTTTTACTTAACAAGTGGCCCTCCTGTAAAGGAGACTTGAACCAGAAACCTAAAGAGGTACAAATGAACTTTGAAGACTGGACAATGAATGTTATTCTTAAGACGTCATCCTTTGGTCTCTTACATGTGCCACCAACGCATCAAACATTTCCCTCCCACATACAGATACACCTTGTTACTTTGCTTTTACTTGCCCTTCATAATATGACCCCCTTTGCAGCTTCTCAAACTCATAAGTCAGTTTGAAACTTCTGTTATACTGTGTTTAACCCTGACCCAAAGGATAAAAATTCCTACACTGCAAGGATTACTGCAGCATCGAGGTAGTTAACACTTATTCTTTACTGCTTGTTCTGCCCAGTACCCCAGTACTTTTTTTTTTTTTTTCTGGACTCACTATGAAGTAGCAGGTAAATAAAAGGGGAAAATCAAAATAAAGGAATTGTTCTGAAGGCTTGTTGCAATATAATTTACAATGCTTCCTTAGCAAATGACTATGTAGAGCTTTGTTTAATACTATTGTAGAGATTTTCACAGTAATATCCTTTTCCTTCCAAGTAAGGTAAATATTATTGACAATGTTGCCAAGTAATTACACCAGCAAAGCAAATGTGGCATTGCACCCCTACAATTCTTCTTCTGGCTGCCCAGCATGCAGCTCAGCAAGCAAGGATACAGGCCACTGACAGTAGAAGAAATGGTTTTATTTATTAATTGTGAAGCTCTGGGTTACAGAAATGCCATTCAGACTCGCTATGCTTCCCATATAAATAATTGATCATTTTATAGCTCAGCATAGTTACTACAAGAGCATGTAATGCACAAGGAATCAGGCATTTGTTGATACTTGGTGCAGTATGTAGGTAATCCAGCAGAAGTCAGGCAAAATTTGTTCATTTGGTTCCTTCCTTCACCTATGATTTGATAAGACCATAGCGGAATGCAGTTGTGAGAACTGCTAGTTCAGCCAAAAACCCACTTATAGAGCACCTTGCCTTAATCTTTGTGGGATCATCTTGCTCTTGGAAATCTCTGAAAGTCAGAGTGTCCCTTCAAATGGTAAGCACCTTGTCTCATCATCTGAAGATAAATCAAGCACATTTAGAAATTCAGGTCCTCCAGGTTCTATGCAATGTTACCTGGTCAATCCAGCCTATGAATTTCCAACACAGTCCATGCTCTTCACTGAGGCATCTAGGAGTCAGAGAAGCTGGCAGAACCACAAATAGTAGAGACACTGAAATAATCATTCACACTATGGATGGTTCTGCTACCATGAATATGCCTGATGCAGCCTTAGCCTGATTTAGTTTCACATAAGAATAAAGTTCCTCAGCATAAGACACTCCTGGATCTCTTCTTCAAGATGTTCCATCTCAACCAGGAAAATGGCTGTCAAACACACTAGTAATCCTCCTTGCATACCTATCAAATAGGGATGCATGACCCAGAGCAATGAAAAACAATGACCACAAGCTGACCTGTACATGTTAAAGAGAGCTTTGGAGGCTACAAGCATCATCAGTAAAATAGCTGTCTTCCCCAAAGTCAGGATGTTTTACTGTGGCACCTCATGCAGTGGATTTTTCTCCTAATGCCTTTTTTGTGTCTTATTGTATCATAACACATCCAGTCCAAGAGGTAAGACAGATTCCCAAAGCTGATGAAAAGGAGCTGACAAAAACACTTTCAAACCTACATTTTCTCCTAAATCGATGCCTGTGATTTAGTGACACTTAGAGTAACAATAAAAGCAAACTCTGTGAGTAAACAAAAGCCATTTCCTGCATATGCTTGTGCTTTAGGGAAAGGCTTGGCAAGCCAACTTCCACAAAGTCCTTACCAGTAGATGAATATGAGAACCATTTTTTTTATGCATAAGAACTGACTCAGGATTTTTTTCAGCTGTGAATCTCAGTGCTACCAAATTTTTAACAGAAGTTACCTGGTAATTTACTCTGGTTAAAAAACAGTAAGAATTTTTTACCATTACCCAGTGGATCAACATTTTTTTTCTCTCCTACATGTGAGAATTGCCCACTTGATAGCATGGAATTTTGCATCCCCTACAAGAAACATCTGTATTGTAAATGAAACAGCAAGTTATGTCTCCCTAACTACTGTACTGCAGTGTTTCAAGCCTCTTTTGGAAGGACAACCACAAAGAATTAGAATATAAATCCTTTCTAATGTCCATTTATTCCTTGGTCTATCTGCTATCACCACTAAGCAGAGTGCCAATTAGTGTCAGTTGTAATGGTGGTTTCTGTACTATGAACATTCTTCAGCTGGGAATTGGACTAAAAGACCGTTGTCTCATTTCACACTGGAAACCAAAACAGTCATCACATAGTAATAACTTTTGGTCACTGCTAACCCTGACCTCATCAAACCAGTAACCTTGAAATTAAAAGATCTGCATCCCGCTTCCTTTCCTTCCATTTCTCAAGCAGAATGGCAATGGCAGGAGTTCTTAGGACTGGAAGGAATCCAAATGTAATGGATATGTCATTGAACCACGAGCCCTAAACTGGCAGACAGTGAGATCTAGTCCCTATCACTCTTCTAAGTGAAGATTAAAATCCCAAACACCCCATCCCCCCAAAAGCAAGGATTCCACTTTCAGCGACTGGCTATGAGCTGTGCAATACCAACAAACCCCATAATTGCTGACTCCAGGACTTCTCTCACTACTAGCTGATAACCATCCAAAATTTCCCTATTGCAATCACGTTAGCTATAGTCTGATTTCTGTGCAGAACATTGCATATTTTGGACTCAGCCCATTGTAACTGACTATTTAAATTATTAGGTTCTAATTTATTTGAATTATTAGTTCAGATTAATTGAAGAGGTTTGTTACTGAGCCAGTGCTGCTCTGTTAACCTCTGCACAACTTCAGCCAAGTAAAATTGTTTGGAATAACAGAGATTAAGTTTTAGTTCATTGTCTTTTATTTCTACTTTAAAAAGATATAAATACTGCATTAAGAGGGCTATAATATATATGGTGAGCTCTTTAATTTCCACTCTTTTTATGGGTTGTTTTTTGGTACAGCAGTTGCTGTCTTTTCACTTTCAGAAAATCAAGACCCAGAATTTAAAGTGAGATCTATGTGTATATATATAAATATATGTATATATGTGCTATAAAAATTACAGCACAAATATCTACATATGCTGTCAGTTTTAAACAAATTAATCTAAGGCTCTGGAATTATCCAATATGTGAACATTCTACTTTTAGGTTCATGATATTTAAATTACTAAGGCTGGCTTTTGCATCGCACATGAAACTTTTTTCTGTTAAAAGTTAACAAGTGAAAATCTGTTTTCTCATGTCCAAGTAGTCCTTTATGAGACACGTAAGGAAATGCAGTGTGGATTTGTCATGAACAGAGCAATAATCATAAAATTAGAAACAAAAGAATCAGACAGAACAAAGCTCTTTTTTTAAAGATTCTAAATCACACACAAAACATTTGTTCTGCTCCAGCTCTTTGTGAACTAATTGGCTCTCCTGGAGGGACAGGTAATTGTACTTGACTACACAAGCTGTCCTGAAGCTCCCTTGGAAAGCTCCAGTAAGCTTCCAGTGTTAGCAGCCATCAAGGATTTCACAGGTCAGGCATCGGATCGATACAGCTAAAAGCAGCAGGGACTGTAATGTCGACAGCAGGTTTCAGAAAACGCTGCAAGTGCCAGTTTGTTCCCCTTCATGCAGAAGCTCAAGACAGCTTAATTAACCCTTGGAAAATACAATTTATCCAGAGGCTCTGTGGGTCTGTACTAGGCCTTATTGGTGAACTGATAGCAGAGATAATGTTGCTGGCAGCTCTGAATTCCCATTTCCCCCTTTAATGCTGTTCCAGTTAGGATGCAAACAAAACATGATTTTAGGTGGATGTGTTCGCCTTGTCCTGAAGAGCATGCTACAGGAGGCCACGAAAGCAGCTGTTCCGTTAGAATTCACTTGTGATTTCAGCAGGAGCCTGGCCCAGCAGGTGCATTGATCACTCATGTCTTGGGTTGTATGTGTGTGTCTGAGTGTGTGTGCGAGAGAGAGAAAAAGAGAGAGGGGGAAAGAGTCATCTCCCACAGGTCTAAATGCTTCTTTGCCCTCTTGTAAAGATGTTCCCTTGTTAGTTGTCTATTTTTACTGTCTTTTAATACCACATGGCCATGAAACGTACAGACAAGGCAATTTTCCACATCCCAGAACACCCACATTTTAGAAGACAAAGAACTTGCCAGGGGTGACAGACCAGTAAGAAGTTAGCTTGTCTGATGTGATATTCAAATTTGTGTCTCCCATGTCAGGCCAACAGGCTGAAGCGTTTTCCTTCCACAGCTCTTTTCAAGCTAAGGAAATCTTCCAAGAGGACACGCATAAAGCAACTAAGAAAGAAAAAAAATAACAAAGTTACTGAGGCTTTGCAATTTTAATATATAAATCTGCCTGTGAATTTTTATTTCCCCTGGTTTGTTACTGTTTCTTAGGGTAAAACACTATATGAATTAATAGGATGAAATAGATAAAATCAAATTAGAAAGAGATTTTTCACATGTGTGGGTGCATATCATCATATCACATGCGAAGACGTGCAGCATTAACTATCCAAATTCAAATCTACATTTTTATCTTCAATAACCATTAAAGGCATAGGAATTTATGATGAAATTCAAAAATGCTGGACAATAAGCAACCAGGATTCTACAAAAGCAAAATTAGATTATATCCATGATTCTTGTATTAACACTCAAAAAACCAGCACACAAGAAGCACTTGATAGAATTATTTAATACATCTGTGTCACAGTCCCCCTAATCCAAGTAACTAGATATCAATTTTGCAGGATAGCTTGTAGGCGACAGTCTGTCAGTGGTAGTGAAAGATGCTTCTTGAAGGTCTGCAAGCAAAGAGTAATGATAGATACTTGACACATTTCGACCTGGTATATTGCTACCTACTGTGGAGCCAGAAGGTTCTGAGGTAAGCCCATGATTGTTTGACGTTTGTATTAATGACAGGAAAGAAAAAATAAAACAGCACTTGAATAACAAATGCAGAAGTGAAAAAGGGTTGGACCATGCCCAACGTAGGTGTACAAATACAGAAGATAAATTGAGGATGAAGAACTTGGACTTACTCACATGAAGGCTAGTTTCAGATGAGCAAAAACATCTTAAATGCAAGTAAACTCCACTCTCTGTGAGGAGAGTGTTTTTCAGATGAATTGGCAACAAAAAGACATAAGCAGGCGATAGAAAAGAACTTTTATGGCCGCTTGCACCATCTGTAAGTCTCTCTCCAGAATTCAATAAAACAGTAGGATGTTTTGAAGTCTTTACTTACAGTTTGGACTACAACCAGAACATGCTTTAAAAGACTACGGCATCCAGTTGGTTATCCAAGATTTGTAAGATCAAGAAGGATAAAAGCAGCACTGATAAACTTGTTGTCCTAGTTCTCAGGAAAGCTTGAAGCTAGGCTGAAGAATGTGCAAGATATTAGATGGTGCTACGGACAAGATTTATGATTATTGCTAGAGTATCAATTAAATAAGTGAACATTTTTGACTGCACAGTACATGTGCATGTCCACAGAAAGACAGTGAGGTATTCAAGTACGAAAAAAGGAGCTGAATTCTCTTTCTACCACTACCACTAATGTCCTTGTTTTTTCTTTTTTCCTCTCATTATATCTTTTCATCTTTATCTACACCTTTAATTTTGTTTTTACCGTTTTAGTGGGTTTTAGTTTGGGGTTTTTTTTTGCAATGTTTACCACTGTAAGAACCTAACTGGGACTGCTTGGTGCTATCGTAACACAGAGCAACATCTGACCAGCCAGTGTGCGTGTGAGAGCAATCATAAAACCTGTAGTTAATGCCATAACACGCTCTTGTGCTTAAAAAATTGAGTATTGTAACATGTCATGTTCCAGAGTTATTGAGAGGCATGCAAGTGTCAGTGCTGGTTAGACTGCTTGCTTTTATCTGCCACTGCTTGAAAAGGGGTGGGGAAAATAAGAAGTGTGAGCATTTTCTTCAAGAAATCTAAATGTTTTCTGAGGACTTGCAATAAAATGCATTTTAGCGTTTTATGACAGTTCCTGAACATAGCAGGTAAAGATGCTTAAGCGGAGCTCTGCTCTGACATATTCTAAGCAGTTTTATTCATTAAAATCTAAGAGCAAAATCTAAATCTGTCATAGTTCAAAAATTCCATTTTAATAATAGCAACAGAGAGCTTTTACATTCCCACAATACAGTTTAAAAACTAAATCCTCCTGTTAATTATCAGAGATTGCAAGCTCTCGAAGGTTGAGTACCTATTTCTGTTTAAAGGTCAACACTTTAAGTGCTCTAAAATCCACACACTTGCTCAAATTGCCTTGAAATTTGGTGTGCCTCGTGGGGATCCAAGGTAAGTTTAGAGTCACAAGTTTAGGGTCACATTTGGCTGTGCTTTACAAGATATGGCCTGAAAAACCAGCTTTTCTTAAGTGAAAAAATTCTGATAAACTGTTTTTTTCTATTCTGCATATCCTTAGCGGATCAAACTGCAGCTTTTCACAATGCTCCAAATGTTCTTAACATACAACATTAGTCACCCTGAATAGGTAAATGTCTACATTCCCGATCCTTGGAGGGTGGAGAACATATTAGGATTCTGAAATCAAGAATGGCTTCCAACTTACTGACCAACTTTAGAATAGGCTGGGTGGTACAAGAGGATGTATACTATTAATTTACTTTACTTTATACCTAGTGGCAGTTTGCATTTGAACCTCAAAAGTGATTCTGAATAACAACTGAATAAATATTATTAGCTATGAAACCTATAGCTATAAAACTTTTGACAAATATTATTTTTTTATTTAGTGTAAGTAAAATCAGAATAGTTTTAAAAAAGAAAGCAAGTTACACATATGAATCCTTGCGTGGAGGACAGGAGAACTAATGAACAGTGAGGAGATCAAAGATGGAAGAGCATTTGAAGGGTAGTGGGGAGCCGAACAGTTAGGTCAAAAGACTTTGAGTAGAACTTGAAGACACCAAGGAGGAAGGGGGTGAACAATTCTCACCCTCTTTTTCTCCCAAGTGTGTTTCAGGAGTTTGAGACTCCTCCAATTTTGTGTCGGGTCCTGGGGAAACCCTGTTCCTGTGGAAAGAGAGAATGGATGTCCAAAAGCATGTCTTGTCCAGACAAGCAATACAATTTTAAAACTGTGAAAAACCGGACATTCAAAATAAGATGCCTACCATCTCTTTGTAGGGGTGGGGTGACAGAATGGGTCGATCCTCAGACCTGACTTGGACAAAACCACAGGGAACAAGGCCGCAGAGGCAGGCTAAGGAGAAGGATACAAAAAAAGGAATTTTATGACCTTATTTCTGAAGAGAAATTGGCTTAATGAGACACAAGAAAGGGACTATTAAAGGTGATTAGGATGGCTCTCTGTTTTTAGGAAAATTAGATATCTAAGATAGACTCACTAGTTTTATACAACATATTTAAAATTCCTGTAGCCATCCCATAATAAAAAAAAGTCCAAATGTTGGGCAATGTGTTATATTTGTGATTTTTCTGTTAGTAAGCAGGAATTTCTGATCACATGAAGCATCTGCTTGATGATGGTGTTGTGAGGAAAATATGGCGTGAGTTGATGACCATACGCTTAGCTATTTCTCTTCAACAGCTTGTTGAGGGGGCTGTCTCAGCTCAGGGCACATGGTGTCAGCCTTATCAGAAGAAAGAAAAGTTCAGCTTTAATGTTGTTAAAGCTCAAAATGTCTTAAAGTCATACATGCTCTGACATATAAAGAGATGCATGCTTCATTCATACTCCAATTGAATCCATTTGTTTTTACTGAGAGCTTTGATACTGACAGTTGTAAAGAGTCATATACAATCTAGTACCACTGCCCTCTCCTTTTCCATATTAACACACCTACAAAATTTTCTGGGGGTAATACTACAACAAAAAAAACAAGTGCAGAGTTTGTAGAATCTTATATATGTTGAATTGGACATCTGTGTATGTGCTACCGCTGTGTATTAATCAGTAAAATGTTCCAAATAGTAATTCTCTCAGTATTAAAGGTGGTCTAAAACTACCCCCAAACTGTTATTGTAGTCAGGCTGAGTTACCTTAGAAGTTTCAACTGAAAAGAGTACTTAAAGTGAAAATACCCCAGTAGGAAATTTCTAAGAGGAAATTTGGCTAGTGCCAAAAATAGATTATTTGATTTTGTGCTTGTACAAAATTTAGTCTAAGAAACTCTAGAGAGTGGTATAAATTTTTCTAAGTATGATTTTTTCTGTCATTGTTCTCCAGTGAAAACAATGCATTGCTCGCCACAGTTTTCCAAATCAGTATGCAACCTTTTTGATTTCATAGAATCGCCTGAGCTCGAAGGGGCCCAAAAGGATCATCGAGTCCAACTCCTGTCCCTGCATAGGACACTCCCAATGTTCACACCATGTGACTGAGGGCATTGTCCAAATGCTTCTTGAATGCTGGCAGATTTGGTGCCATGACTACTTCCCTGGGGAGCAGATCCAGTGCTCCACCACCTGCTGGGTGAAGAACCTCTTCCTAATATCCAATCTAAACCTCCCCTGGCACATCTTCTGCCATTACCTCTAGTCCTACTATAGGTCGCAAAAGGGAAGAGATCAGCTCCTGCTTCACCTCCTGCCCTTGTGAGAAGGCAGTAAACCAGCTATGAGATCCCCGCTCAGTCTCCTCTTCTTCAGGCTGAGCAGACCAAGTGACTTCAGCCTCTCCTCACACAACATCCCCTCCAGACCCTTCACCAGCCTAGTGGCCCTCCTGGACACTCTCCAGTAGTTCTATGTCCTTTTTAGACTGTGGCGTCCAAAACTGCACGCTGTACTCGAGGTGGGGCCGCACCAGTGCAGAGCACAGCAGGACAATCACCTCCATCGACCGGCTGGCAATGCCATGCTGGATGCACCCCAGGACACGGTTGGCCCTCTTGGCTGCCAGGGCACACTGTTGGCTCATGTTCAACTTGCTATCGACCAGAACACCCAGGTCGCTCTCTGCAGGGCTGCTCTCCAGCCTCTCAGACCCCAGTCTGCACATGTACCCAGGGTTGCCGTGTCCCAGGTGCAGAATTCGGCACTTGCTCTTGTTAAATTTCATGCTGTTGGGGATTGTCCAGCTCTTCAATCTGTCAAGATCCCACTGCAGGGCCTCTTTGCCCCCAGGGGTGTCGACAGCTCCCCCCAGTTTTGTGTCATCAGCAAACTTCATTAATAAAACTTCAAGTCCTTCATCCAGGTCATTTATGGAGGTATTGATGAGCACTGGCCGCAGGATGGATCCCTGTGGGACCCCACCAGTGACGGGGCGCCAGCCTGATGTAACTTGATTCACTATGACTGTTTGAGCCCGACCCATCAGCCAGTTGCACACCCATTGTATTCTGTGTTTATCCAGCTGTATTCTGGACATTTTGTTTATGAGAATACTGTGAGAGACAGTATCAAAGGTTTTGCTGAAATCCAGAAAAAGGACATCGACCAGTTTTGCCTGGTCGACTAAGTGGCTGATCTTGTCGTAGAAGGATGTGAAGTTTGTAAGGCAGGACCTTCCCTTTCTAAACCCATGCTAGCAAGGACCAATGATTGCGTTGTCTTTCAGATGTTTTTCATTAACTCTCAGAATAATCTTCTCCACAATCTCACCAGGCACTGAAGTGAGACTGACAGGCCTGTAGGTACTGGGGTCATCCCTGCTGTTCTTCTTGAAGACCTGGACAGCATTCACCAGCTTCCAGTCAGCGGGTACCTCTCCAGATTCCCAAGAGTGTTGAAAAACCATTGAAAGAGGTCTCGCTATGACATCAGCCAGCTCTTTACGTACCCTTGGATGAACCCCATCAGGCCCCATCGACTTGTAGGAATCCAGCTGGAGCAGCAGATGCTGAACAAGTTTGGGGGAGATAGGGAGATTATTTGCCCAGACATGATCCTCCACCAGCTCAAGACTCTGGGGGTGTCCAAGCCCAATGTCATTATTGCATACCAATGCAAAAAAAGCATTAAAAGTCTCTGCTTTTTCTAAGCTGCTGATAATGAGGTGCCCATACCCATCAAGTAATAGTCCAATGTTGTTTCTGGACTGCCTTTTACTATTAATGTATTTGAAAAAGCCCTTTTTATTATCCTTCACAGTGCTGGCCAGCTTCAACTCTAATTGAGCATTTATTAATTTGATTTGATTAGATTTTTAATATTTCATTCATCTATTTCATCTTACGTATTAGATAAAAATAATGCAAAATACAAGTTTATCAACTGATAAATTCATTCCTTTTAAGTTTCACCTTTTTTAAGTTCAGCGGGTTAACTCTTCTGACCTTTCATCACTATCGTCCACTTAAGGCCAAATGATTTTGGAAAGCCAAAAGGCATCAGGTAAGTCTCACAAAAACTATAATGTGAAGGAAGAATAAAACTGCCTAAACAAGAGGTAGGAAGAGCCTTTTGTAAGCAAAGGCTGCAATCCAAGAAATTTTGTTATATCCCCTGTAAGAATGCCACAGCAGAACTTGCTTGCTTGTCCACTGCTGAAACAAAACACACCTCCTGGTACCATATCTAATAGTGTCAGATTCACAAAGTGATAGTTTAGAGTTTCCTGGTGGTACCCAGCCAGGACATGGAACCTCCTCAGCCAAGATCTACACCTTGAGAAGTAAAAGAGGAAATATAGTTAGAGCATATAAAAAAAAAAACCAACCAAGCTCTTGCCTCCCTTCAAAATGTGCCCAGTGTACCCTGAAACATGTATTGTCCTCTTCTGATCACATTACAAGGAAGTTGCTTGCTGGGTTTTTTTGAGTCTTTGTTGTAGTTTGACATAACTATGCCTGCCACAGCATTCAGGCGTTTGAATCTGCAGGTAAATATTAATACTATTCATTATACACAAGAAGGATGCTTACAGAAGCCAGGGAAACAGCACTGCAAAAGCCTGTCTTGCAAGTATGAGCACAAATCATGTCCTTGTAACAGCAGACAGCTGAAATTGCAGATGTCCAGAGTATATCAAAGAGTATGCTGATGGTCGGAACTGCAGCTCCACTTTGGCGCAAAGCAAGTGAGAAAGGGACGCAGCTGACAAAGACAGTCAGTACAAATCCAAGCAGGTGACAGACAGAAGGTACCTGACACTCCTGAGGGAGCAGCATGCCCACCACAAAGGAAACTTTAGCTTCTCATAATTATACACAATTAGTACAGATTTGCATTTACTATGTGAACGAATAACTGTGTTTACTCCAAGCCCACACAGATCATGATCAAATCAGATTGAACAAGGTGGTCCAATAACTGGGGAAAAACTGGAACATTAAGTGTTGTTGGAAAAGATCGTGATGGCTAGAGAAGTCATGGATACCAACACATGACTGTATAGATGTAACAGCTCACAAAACCAGAAGTCTTTGCTAAGCATAGAAATCTGTTACTCTAGCTAACTAGCTACAGGTGAAGTTAGTCCCAGTTTTGTTTTTAGAGGTATTGTGGCTCCATTCTCTGAAAGGAATCCTGGTAAACAAGAGTATATAAGAGGAGGTTTACCTTACTAGAAAGAACATAAGGGCCACATGGTTAGAAAGGGACAGGCTTGAGTTTCTTTGTCAGCCTGAGGACTGTGTGCAGTACAGTACAGAATAGAGCTCCTAAGAACTGGGAGAGAAAATGCTTAGAATAAGCTATTAACGGTAATTTTCTACACGTGCTGGGCAAGTATCTTGTGACATAGCAGGACTCTCTCTGCTGTTATATGAATTATAAGGCAACTCTCAACAACTGTTTAGACATAAACCTGTTTTAAATCCTGGAAGCCTGGAATTGCTTTATTTAGTCAGCAGTGGGGCAAAAGATGATTTAGAAAGACCTTCCTTGTGAGTCTGGAAATACATCTGTATTTCATCATATAATGGAACAAACATGGCATAGTTCAAAAGCAGGAGTTGGTTACATAGACGATGTGTTCATTATAGGTACAAATTAAGAAGCTCCTTTGGGAAGGACAGAGTATTCTAAAGGACACTGTCAGGTCAGATTTATTCCAAAGCAGCTTCTTTTTATAGAGCCTGGAACTAACATACTTCTCATATGTTCAGCTTTTGTTCAGCTGAGTTTTTATTTGCATTTTTGCTTTTTAATTTCAGAGAAGCTCCATACTTAGGCATAGTCATTGCTGTCTCTACATTTAAAACCTTCATGCTGCAGCATCATATCTGGCAAGAACCAACACTTGCCACTGCTGTCACTCCATTCCTGCTGCTGATGTGAGGCTCCTAAGCCAAAGCTGCTTGCACTGAGCCCTCTTTCCCCTGCAGCTCTGCTTCAGCAACAGGAGACTACACTTTGCATTTCTGAGCAGAGGAGAAGCTGCATAGCTGTCCCTTATCCTTCTCACCCCAGCTGGATCTCACATCACAATAAAGCAGCTTTAGGACTGCACAGAAGAACTAATGCTCAGCATGAGAAGGATCTGAAAAGTTTTTCTGTGAAGAAGTGAAAGAGAAAAGAGAATGGAGTGATCCAGAAACAAAGAACTAAGGGGTAAGGTGGGGCTTTTCCAAGAAGAAGGGAGTGCAATGAGAAGGGAAAAGCAAAGGAAAAAGCAAAAGGATTAATAGGAAGAAGAGGGTACAAAATGCTAACAGAAAGACAGACAAGGAAGGAAAGGTCTTGCAGCTATACACTTATGTATATACATACTCATCTATTTCTGTATTTGATGCTGAGTTCCCATAGGACCTCAAGAGGCGCAACTTTTTCATGTGCATATGTAAAGCAGAGACAGACACTTTCACCCCACAAGAAAGCAGCAGCATATTCAATGACTTGGAAGGAAATACTGCTGCTTATATAGGCTATATCTATACCAGAACAAATACTAATGTTCATGAGTTAAAGCTGGGTAGTGAATGTAAGAAATGCAAAAGCTTAAATAGTTTATTATGACAAGCTAGGCTGAGGAAAACCACACAAAATCCTATCTTTCCTTCTCTGAGCAGTTAGCCAAAAATGAGAGTTTTAAAGTTTATTCTAGTTAGAAGGCAGAACTGGCATCAGAGCTGTGCATTCCCTCCAAGCAATTCTGTTCATCTGCAAAGATCATACAAAGCTCCATTTCCCTAAAGATAGCAGGACTCAATAAGAAGCTTTTTTTTTGCTTAAATTCCAGGACTCCTTCCCAGTCAGTGTCAAGCCTGTAGCACTCCTTCCAGGGATTTTTCTGACACAAACATTTAACCTTGTTTTTCTTCTCTCTCCTATATTCAGAAACACATTCAGCTAATTCCACTGGTTAATGGAGTAGATATATCAGTCCCTGGAAATATATCTTAGTGCTATTTGTCCTCACCTCTATCTACTTTTGACAGACTGCGATAGGGTGTGCCAGACTTGGATCAAAGCTAAAAAAAAAATTTCCCCTTTCTGAAGCCTATGAGGTAGGAGAATTCCTAGACTCACCAACTGTAGCTATTTGTTCATGGCATTAGCATCTCTCTTAAAAAAATGAGCAAATTACGTAATATTAATCTTGTATCTGATTTTTATATTTTATTGCATCAAGTATCTTTTTTATTCTTTCACTGTTTTCCTCTGATACTGGAAGTATCTCATTAAGGCCTAGCTTTCATGGGGTATTGAGAGTCAATAAAAATTTAAGGTCATATTCTAAAAGACTGCAAACCTTGCTGTTAAAAGCTGGAAGACATGAAAACACAGAAACCCAGAATATAAATGAAAACCTGACAAACATTTACTTGATCCCTTCAAGTCATCCCTAAAACTTTTCAGAGGTGGATATATAACTTTTGAATGCTTGAGACTGAAAATCCTGCAGATATAAAAAATTAATTTCCACATTACAGAGAATTTACATGACAGATGAGAGACTTACAGCTACTTCTCAGCAAAAGCAAATCTATATATGTAGGAGCTGTGTCCATGACTGTCAGAAAGCATGAATAAATTTTAACTCTACCTAGTTGAAATGGAAATATGTTACCACTTTACCATAAGTTCGTGATATAGGTAATAAGTCTTATGACATGGTCCTTACAGAAGATTTTCTTTAGACTAGAAAATATAATAAGGTACTCGAATACAGCCAGAAGCTGCAGATGCCTTCAGCCTACACTTCCGTCAGAATTAGGATCAGAATTTGAAAATTCTAGTTTTCAGACCTGCAGTTGTAGGTGACTTCCTATCATGCAAAATATTAAAAAGTACTAAGAGTAAACTGCTTTCAGAAATTAATCTTTCTATAAAGTAAACAATAAACAAACCCTAAACCAACAACACAAAACCCAAATAAAAATCTACACAAACATAATCTTTAAAATAAAAGTAAAGAGGATGCTCTAAGTACTTGCAGGAATCTGGAAATTCTATAGATTTCTGAATAGGAAATTTTTATTAGATCATAAATATATCTTACCATTAAGCAAAAAATTCTTCAAAGTACTTTCAATGAAATCAGTCAAATCAATGGTTCACCCCAGAGATGCAGAGACTTTGCAGGTTTGGAGTTTACAATCTTGTGTAGGGAACGGACAGCAGAAAACTGGCCTGCAATCACCTGCTAAAGCCAGCTGAAAAACACCGAAATGCGGATGCAATTTTTAGCTGCCATTAGACACAACAGATCCACTGTCACCACAGCAATTTCCAAGAAAGAAAATTCTGCAATAAATCTTGCAGAGCCTCAAACAAAAATGGAATCAGATTGAAAACATACCTATCCCAGGGAAGATAAACCTGTTGAAAAAATTCTGTCAGAGACTCAGATGAGGTTCCTTCTGAATTCTTTCAAAGAGCCAAATGTTATAAGGAGAAGAAATATAGAAACATAGATCATATTTTGCGATGTTTATGTTTAATGATAAAGGTCTTGTTGACAGAATTGCTTGTAAGAATCTCCTGAAAGACTAGGATAAAAGCCAAATCAGCAAAAAGTAATTTTGGGGACCATATTTCTATGAGGTGACTGGAGAACAGAGCAGAGACTGGTAAGTACAAAGCAATCTGAGTCAGGCAATGCAATCCATTAGGAAGATATGCCAGAGGACAAAGAGCAAATGTTCCCCATAATGCACTTTAATGCCAAAGACTACCAAACATACTTCAAGCAACATGGCTTCCAAGAAGATTTCTGAAGTTCTGAATATTATGAGTTTCACATAAAAGCTTACAAAAGCTTTTGAAAAATTCACCTTTATATCTGAAGAATTGATAAACATTTGTAAAAAGAAGACATGTAACATACTGGACTGGTTTCTTGGCTCAAATACGTTCACAAAGAATTCTGTCCAAATATTAGCATGATAGAAAAGGCTTTGGGAAAGGTATCCTATTCATTATAAGGAGGAGTCACCACATGACTAATTTAATCTTTTCTTATTGCGCTGACCTCCGAGTAATAATACATTAATGTTCAGCTGACCTATTTAAAAATGCCATCTTCAAATCTGTTTTCCATTCTCACACAATGAGACAATCACATGATGAGCAAATAGGGAGAAAAAGTGAGAAAGTAGAAGTGGAAGTAGGAGCAACCAAGTATTCCGCCCTAAGCTTTGTTTCTGTG
This sequence comes from Neomorphus geoffroyi, assembly GCA_033558235.1. NCBI lineage: Eukaryota > Metazoa > Chordata > Aves > Cuculiformes > Neomorphidae > Neomorphus > Neomorphus geoffroyi. The sequence goes on along the minus strand of JAUMJM010000005.1, from coordinate 95,909,659 downwards.
TAACACAATGAGTTTTCCATTGAATTCACTGAGTTGGAATCTTACTTCAAGTAAGTGGGGAGAAGTAAAAATAAGAGAAAATAGAATAGTACTTAGGCTTGTAATATTACTTGTGATTACACAATGTGAAAATATTCACGGGAACTGAGGCAAGTAATTTATCTAGTAGATATAACTTGAAGACTTTCCAGATCTTTGAAAACCTTCTGTGAGTAGAAGTTGTGCAGAAGACAGTCACCTTCCTTTTATTCAATAAAATAAGTTTTCATATCACTACACCAAATAGAACTTTTTGATGCTATACAAACCTTGACTAAATTAAAATTATTCTAGATATTTCATTCTATAGGTACAACTTATTAATTGGATTTGGTCAGAATTATGGAAAACTGACAAATCAGTGATAACAATATTCCTTAAATGACAATTTTAACAAGGGGTAAAAAAACAGGAGGAAGCGAAATACTTGAATTTTCACTTGATTTTAAAAAAAATCTATTAAATTGAACTGTATCTAATTGTAACAAGCTATTTTTGGAGTGGGTTGGGATATTACATTACTATCACACAAGACATATTTTTATAAATTAAACTCTAAAAGTATAAAATACAAATGTTTTTAACACATTCTTTGTAATCTCGAAGTCATCTGGTATGTCACTGTCTTCTGCCTTCCTGGGCTTGTGACAGCACTATAGTCTACTTCAAAAACACTACGCAAATGCACTTTAATAGAGACTTCCTAGTTTGCTGCTTCCCTTGGAAGTCAACCATATAATAAAAAAACCCCAAACAAACAAAAGAACAAAACCCATATACAGGTACAGATGTTTTGTGAAAAAAATCCAAATTCTTACGTGTACTTGTTATACTCCTTGGACAGACACCAGCAAAACAGATGCCAAGTTTCATGGAAACTGAAATAGCGATAAAGGTGAGGATTTTTGGTTGCCTTCAGTATCCTATTTTTCTGCCAAACATCCATTAATTACGTCATTGGACTAATAGTCTGTTGTATCTCACTGGAGCAGAGACCTGACATGCGTTTGGGTTCTACCGAAACCCTATGAGCAACTTGAATGCTATGATCACACCAGTGACAGCATGTGCTTGTATGCTATGTTCAACTGTTTGACTTTAAAAGCAGTAAAAGTTCTTTAACAGGGTTTTTCCTCCCCCTTTTATGATAGTCCATAGTCTCAAGCTTGGTACAGACAAAAGGCTGGCACTTGTAAGTTGCTAGTTTGATGCATAAACTACAAAGCTTTTGCTTTCTTTGCAAAACTGCAAAATCCTAAATGACCTCATAAGTGAGCATCACCTGTCACCTGGGATAGTTGAGCACATACAAGCTCACAGCACATTATAAGATGAGAGGTTTTTTTCCAAAAACACTAGAAAGCATGTTGCATGCCTTAACAGTAACTAGTAAAACAGAATAATAATGGACTGAACTCTTGGACTTTTCAACACTTTGTCTATGTTTATTTCATATTTTTGTGCTTCACGGCCCATTCAAACGTCAGCATGGAAATCACACTTATAAACACAACCCTCTAAGTATTTATAGTTTTGACTGTGCATTATGAACAAGCTTTTTGATATTTTCATTTTACAACCAATTAATGAAAAACCACTCTGAGCTATAAAGAGGAAATACTGTCACGTTCTGACAGATGTTTTGCACACGTGCTGCATTTATTACTGTTTTCACTATAATGCTGGAAAGAGAAGCTGCAAACAATATTTTGTATATCCACTGCACCTTAAAAATACATTTTGGGGAACCCTAGGGAAAATCAATGAAAAATCATTCCAGATGTTCAAATAAAGTTCCTTGAAGTTACAGAAGTCTCCAACATTCTTGCCCAAAAGAATAAACACCTAGACTTTTTTCCTCACTCTCTTTTACTTCTCTTTTTACAATCTCCTGAAACCTGGAATGTAAAGTATCTATTACTTTCTTTCCACTTACTACACTTGGACATCCTTTGCCTTCTGCTCCCTGGATTTCACAGCATGAATCTGAAGCTGAATGACTATCACTAGAACCATTCTGCAGAGAGGCTGAGCCTCTGTCTTTATCAGAGTGATTATTGTTTGCAATAGTGTCATTGTTTTGTCCTCAAGTATTAAGTTCAATAAGGAGACAATTTTTTTACTTTCTCTGTTTGGAAATGACCTCTTTGTCTAATCCATAAACTTTCTCCTTCTTCACTTAAATATTTTTTGAAAAGCTATATGATACCAGCAATTTTCCATCAGGAGAAAAATCTCTCCTTGCTATAATAACAGAAATTTCAAAATCAAGTTACCCTTGAACTTTACCAAACAGCCTTGTATGAAACATCTCAGACTAGCTGATGAAAAGAACATAAATCTTCTAACACTTAGACACTTGCATACGTTCTGCCTTTTCTAACTGAAAATTGTAATGACTTTTTCATCAGTCTGCCTCACACGGTCGCATTACAGGAACATTGAGCATCAGCAACACCATGTCATCTAGGGCAGCGTGGCTCTGAGAAGGACAAAGCTCAACTGAAGAAGTGAATTCCTCCAACAGTTGCAGTGTAGTCCCTTGTGAAGCTCATCAGGAATCACAAGCACAGCTGCATTAAGGCGCTCTGCACTAAGCAGTAGGTTGCTCATGACAGCAACCACTCACTAAAGGAGATGAGTGAAAACAAGGGAGTAGGAGGGTTTCCATAGGGCAAGGTAATGTTTTTTGCTCTGGACAGACACCAAGTTTTTGCTCGATGTTACTATGACCCTCTAGAGAGGCCATTCTCAACACAGATCAAAGGTGATCTGCGCAGTTACCAAGCATACACTCCTGTGTAATCAGGAAGCGGGAGAAAGAACGCTGGTGAAGTTAAAGCCTTGCATTAGGTGAATACAAAAGCATCACTGTATCAAGGACTCAAGAAACACAGAGACTGTGTTTGGAATTGTCCTATTATTCCTTCCACCAAAAAATAAGCCTGTAATAGGACAGAAGAACTGGGGATAAGCAATACCTCTCAAGAACTAAAAATGAACCTGACTCCTTTGTACATTTAGACATTAAAAACAATAATTTAAAAGCCGCAGTGAAACTACTGCAGAGTCAAGGAACAAAGCACACGAGAGCTACAAAATGACAAGATCACTGATAGCTTGAGGGAAAATTTGAAAACTTAGGAATAGAAAGGAAGTATTGTGAAAATTAAGTAATTCTAATTCATCTAATTGTAGGGAACAAGTGCCTTCTGCATGGCAGTAAAACAGTCTGAACTGATTTTTATTTGGATTGCAAAACTATGTTAAACTACTGAACACAATTACTATTAAACCAGAAACAAGACATGTATCTAATTAACAATGTAGAATCATAGAATCACTAGGTTGAAAGAGACCACTGAGATCAGTGAGTCCAACTGTGCCTGTCTCCTTACTAAACCGTGTCCCTAAGAAACTCATCCACCCATTTTTTAAACACCTCCAGAGATGATGACTCCACCACCTCCCTGGGCAGCCTATTCCAATCCCTGACCACTCTCAGTAAAGAAATTCTTCCTAATGTCCAGTCTAAACCTCCCCTGGCGCAACTCACAACCATTTCCTCTTGTCCTAAATGCTATGGCTAAAACATTCAGGCCACTGAATGATGGCCTCTACATTTAAGTTAGGAGCAGGAGTCAGGAACAGAGCTTCATTTTAATGAAACCGTGGTGGCAACCAAGGATACAAATATCCAGTGGGTACACCTTTGCCTGACAGTACATACAGTCTAGAAATTTCACAGACACCACGGCTGTGACTGCCACTGTATCACACAGTATCACAGTATCATAAGGTTGGAAAAGACATTTTGAGATCATCGAGTCCAACCTATGACCCAACACCTACACCTACTCCTGCTCCTACTTGTCAACTACACCATGGCACTAAGTGCCTCATCCAAATTCTCTTTGAACACCTCCAGGGATGGTGACTCCACCACCTCCCTAGTCAGTGCATTCCAATGAACAATTACCCTCTCAGTGAAGAATTTCTTCCTAATGTCAATCCTAAACCTCCCCTGGCGAAGCTTGAGACCATGTCCTCTTGTTCTGTCACTGGTTGCCTGAGAGAAGAGTCCAACTCCTGCCTCACCACAACCTCCCTTTAGGTAGCTGTAAAGAGCAATAAGGTCTCCCCTGAGCCTCCTCTTCTCCAGGCTAAACAACCCCAGCTCCCTCAGTCGCTCCTCATAGGGCTTGTGCTCCAGCTCCTTCACCATCCTCGTCGCCCTCCTCTGGACACACTCCATCATCTCAACATCCTTCTTAAACTGAGGGGCCCAGAACTGGACACAGTACTCAAGGTGCGGCCTGACCAGTGCCGAGTATAAGGGGATGATGACCTCTCTAGTCCTGCTGGCCACACCGTTCCTGATGCAGGCCAAGATACCATTGGCCTTCTTTGCCACTTGAGCGCACTGCTGGCTCATGTTGAGTTTCCTGTCCCTTTCCCAAGTCCCTTTCTGCCTGACTGCTCTCCAGCCACTCTGCACCCAGTCTATAGGTCTGCATGGGGTTGTTGTGTCCAAAGTGTAGGACCCGGCATTTGGACTTGTTAAACCTCATGCTATTGGAGTCAACCCATCTCTCCAGCCTGTCAAGGTCCCTCTGTAGGGCCCTCCTACCTTCTAGCAGATCAACACTTCCTCCCAGCTTGGTGTCATCTGCAAACTTGCTGATGAAGGACTCGATCCCCTCATGCAGATCATCAATAAAGATATTAAACAGGACCGGGCTCAGCACCGAACCCTGGGGGACGCCACTAGTGACCGGCCGCCAGCTGGATGGGAGACCATTCACTACCACCCTTTGGGCTCGGCCATCCAACCAATTCCTAACCCAACAAAGTACATTCCCATCCATGCCACGGGCTGCCAGCTTGTTCAGCAGTCTACTATGCGAGACAGTGTCAAAGGCCTTGCTGAAGTACAGGTACACCATATCTACAGCCTTCCTCTCATCCATTAGGCGAGTCACACGGCCGTAAAAATAAATCAGGTTGGTCAAGCAGGACCTGCCTCTCCTAAAACCATGCTGGCTGGGCCTGATCTCTCCCTCAATCGTCAGGTGCCGGGTGATCGCACCCAGCATTATTCGTTCCATAATTTTGCCTGGGACCGAGGTCAGGCTGACAGGTCTGTAGTTACCTGGATCGTCCCTACGGCCCTTCTTGTGGATGGGCGTCATGTTCCAACTTCCAGTCTTCTGGGACCTCTCCAGTGAGCCAGGACTGCTGATAAATGATGGAAAGCGGCTTAGCAAGCTCGTCTGCCAGCTCCTCATCACCCTAGGATGGATCCCATCAGGCCCCATAGACTTATGAGGATCCAAGTGGCTCAGCAGGTCTCTAACTTCTTCCTCCTGTATGACAGGGGGGCTGTATTGCACTGTATTTGTGTATTTGCTGTATTGTGATCACCTCTTCAAATAATCCCAAATTATAAAACTTCACCCTGTAATTTCCATACTCAGCCTAGTTAATGGGGCCAAATCTGTGGCTTGTCATAGCATTTAAGCAAGGAATTTAAGCAAGGAATTAATCTTCCATACTTTTTATTTCACAGAATCAGTACTTAAGGGAAACAAAAATGGTTTCCTCTCAGTCTTGTGACTTGACCATTAACTTCATCTAATAACTGTTGGCTGGGAGCTTTTGGATTTGTGTCATCAAGCCTCCTTGCAATAATCTGGCTATTATCTATGCAGAAAAATAATCTATTTGTCAATATTCACTGTGTGTAGCCATATATCTGAGAAGATCTGTACTTGGTGACCGGTTATCTTCCCCTCCTGGAAGACAAAGGAGAGCCTGTGGCCAGGTATACAGTATATAGTTGATGGCACGGGAAGCCACTCCCCATGGAGTATGCTTTAAAATCTGTGGTTCCAGAAAGAGGTTTAGCAGCACTGCAGAGATTTTGAGTCCCAGATTGGTGTTGGAGTAAAGCTGGTAGCAAGGATTCCCTGGAGGGCATTACCTTTTGACTGTGGTGCTCCTTACACATATGTTCTTACTGTAGTGTACAGTACATACAGATCTTGTATAATGTTCTCACACAGTAGACTCATCTTCTGTATGGGTACAATTACCTTGGCTGCATTATTGCTTTTTCACATACCTTGTAAACAAACTTACAAAGAGATTCTTTATAGATTTTCTGCCATCTATTAGAATAGGGAATGCAACTCCATTTTCTTTATGCATACTGTCTCTCTTGTTTGGATTCAGGTGCCCTTCACTCCTTAACAGTAGGGTCAGCTCTTTAACAGAGAAAAACTGCAAGACTTATTTCTCAATCTGAACAGGATACTACCTACATGGTGATAGTGCTGCTGGTTTACACATGGCTCTTGTGTTTATCACGGTTTCATAAGCATGCATATACAATTCAATATAATTTTATAAAGCTATGTTGCATACCATGGTTCTATAGCTAAAGCTACGATTTTCTCCTTATGAAGTTTCATGCCCAGCTCTTCCAGAAACTTAGCCACATGCGTACCAAAAGCTCTCATCAAAATTCCTAGGATGTCACCTAGCTTCTAACACCTATTCTCTAAGCATTAAGTCCATCAGGTGCTAAACTGAGCCACATTGATGGAAAGGATACATCAGAGAAGATTTAATGACTTACTGTGTCAGGCAGTGGTGCAAGGGGGAAGAATGAAAGGTGTGGGGGATTTTTGTGCTCCAGCTCCATAGAGAAAGGAACAGACAGGTGTGTGGGTCTTTTTGCTCAAGTAACAAGTGATAGGACAAGAGAAAATGGCCTCAAATTGTGCAAGGGGAGGATTAGATTAGATATTAAGAAAAAAATCTTCACTGAAATGGTTATCAAACAGTGGAAAAAGCTGTCCAGGGAACTCGTTGAGTCACCATCCCTGGAGGTATTTAGAAGACATGTAGATGTGGTGCTTAGGGACCTGGTTTAGTGGTGGACTTAGTGTTAGGTTTACACCTGGACTTGATCTTAAGGGTCTTTTCCAACCTGAATGACTCTATTTTATGTGAACAAGTGGATAGACTGTGACAGATTATTAGACCTTAATGACCTCTTGATTAATTTGACATTCAGTCAGAGAAAGCAGCAGAACAGAGAAAGAGAGCTATAAGAAAACAGAAGAATGTCTCTGGAGATTGTCTAAAGTTTGGTGTGTATGTAAACAAAGTTAGTACATGCCTTCAATTATTATGCTAAACAGCTGTTTCATTATTTACGTAAAAAGTAGCATATGAAGACTAGGATTCATGGAAGGAAATCTTTACCCTTTTCCTAAAGACATGCCTCTGGATTCCAGCAAGTGATACTTACATCCTTAAGAGATTTCATTAAATGCTTTCCCATGACAATCTACTTTCCACAAAGCTTGATCTGACAAACCACTCAACTACAGTAGATCACTGTCGTGATATAACGACAATGTTGGGGATAGAAACTTATACAAGGCAGTAAGGCAGTTTTCTCTTATACAAGCAGAAAAATTGTAGTCATCTCAGCTGAATTTCTAGTGATTTCAGTTACAGTGCTTTACTTTGGAGTTCCTTTTATCCTCTCAATGCAATTTTCTAAGTGGGGCTTGACGCAGTTTGCAAACAGTACACTCAGCAAAAAGTCTGTGCACCATTGGTAGTGCTGCTGGAAAGTTCCCTGAGTAACCGAAAAATTCAAAGCTGGTCTAAACAACAACTGCTTCCCAAACCTGCCTGCCCCAGATTTCAGTAGCAAAGCCACTCCTATGCAAGCCACTCCACCCATAGTCCACTACAGAATATTGGCTACCAGGTAGACAACACAAATCCTTCAAAACCTGCTCTCTAGCTCATGCCTCCACCAAACGGAGATTCTTGTAATCTATGTACTAGTGATGATGCCATACGAGTCATGTGATTTATGCATAATGCAGTAAAATCTAAAATAAGCTCTCCTTTGCTCCCTTTCTGCCAACTTTGTCTCCATTCTCGTCTAATCTTCTAATGCTTGGGAATGTTTCTGCTACTTGGACTCTAACTGAGCAGAATTCTCTGGAACACCCAATTGCTCAAGTCTTCTTCAACCTCTGTAACCTCATGCATGCAACAACTCTGCTCTGTTTCAGTACTGCAGAAGGTATGAAACACATCAAAGAATTGTTCAGAGCTTCCAGAATTGTGGCCGGAGAGCACGAGAATGGCCCTTTCACAACTCCTTACTGCAAAATTAAACTGAGCCTGCAAACACGTGACAGTGTCTAAGGAAATATTCAGCTCAGCTTTCTACTACTCAGCAATTCTGTGACAAGGTGGTTTCAGAGCTAATAACTGCTTTGCCTTTCTGTGTGAGCCAAATTTATAAGCACAAAAAAAGTACTGTCATCTGAGGAGACCCTCATACTTGCTGTCCCTAGCATAAAATTCTACAATCCATTCATTACCTACCTCCAGGTCATTGTTTCTCCAACAAATTTATAATTTCTAATACCTTGAGTCCATTTCCCCAATGATGCTGAAATGCAGATATTGTAGTAGAAGGTTAAAAGTTATTTCTAGAGGATACAGGTATCTCAGTATAAAGAGCTACGAACTGCTACTGAAATGTAAATGATATTCACATTAATTAAATCATAAAATAGTTCAAACCGATGTATATGAGATGTATAGTAACATATGCACTGCTAGATTACCATGTATGGACTTGAATGAATACTTGTGCATATTTTTCTTAAAGGTTGCCAGTAAAAATCTGTTTTGGTCAGACAAAATGCTGAATGTGTTCCACTGACGTATTTGTTTGGGAACAGGGAAATTTACCCCATGTATTCTTACTGTTCACACAGCACACAGAAGAGCTTGAGTCATGACTCCATACATTGTCTACAAGGTGTTGTACAAAAAAAGCAATAGAAAGATGGCTTTTAGTCCAATAAAAGATTTTTAACTTGTGATCATAAGCTACATTTGAGAGAATAAGCACTTCTAACTCTCTATTTCTACCATGTTTGCTACAGAAAACATCCAGTCCTAACAAAGGTCTGTAGATGCCACTAATACACGTCTGTTATTAAGGCAGATGAAAGCAATCAGAAAAAATGTAAAGTGTGATAAAACTGCCAGAAATTCAATAATGAACTATTACAGCTTTCAGGTGACAGGAAAGCTCTGGCCCTGAGCAATTTAACTTTGAAGATTGATATAACTACAGAATTGGTCCTACTTTGCTTACTGGCATTGGACCAGATGACCTTAGGAGGTCCTTTTTGGCCTAAATCCTATGATTTTGTGAAGTTACAGTTACCAAAGTGAAATATAAATAGTCTTGAACTTTGATGCAATATTAATTTACACCTCCAAACTGTAACCTGTGTATACGGTCACATTAATTGCATAAGTAATGTAAAAGCCTTTATTAGATGTGATGCATCACAAGAATTTATGTATCATCTAAGGAATCAAATCTCCAATAAAGAAATTAATACAGTGCATTATACCATAATGCACAAAGTGAAATCAGGTCTTTTGTACAAAAGCTTTCTATAACCAAAGACTTCTTATCACCGTGTGCAACTTGCAGACTCTCCTCTAAAGATGATGGTTTAATGGTAATGTTTGAGACCTGGGCCTGTTCTTGTTTCACTGTTTCTTCTAAGCTGTAGATGCATCTCCACCAGTGTTTTAGTTCAGATCAGGGTTATATTTTCAAAGTAAAGCTCCTGATTGTCTTCCCTTGTCATACCTTGATTTGTGCAACAGAACAGTTGGTGGAGTATGAGAACTGACTTCTTCTGGAGTGACTGAAGCTATGTGAATATATCTAGAAAGCTATTTTCTGGTGAGTTCTAGGATACTGATGCCATTAAGCTGAGGTGCTTTCAACTCTGTACGTCAAGCATTACTAAAAATTAACCCTGTGATATACCTAAAGGGTAAGTAAATACAATCCACATATTACTGATGATGTGAAGAAATGAGTATAATGGCCTAACCAGTTAACAACACGGTACTGGCAGAGCAACTGATGGAAAGCCAGCCGCATCCTGACTTCCTGTTCCTCTCCCTTCTCAGGCATCAAAATGGAATTGAAATGTCAGTAAATGAGAACTATTGCAAGCAACTGCTTAGTGGGCCAAAAGTCCTCTTAATGCCCTAGCACAGAAGGAACGCTTTACGGCTTTCATACAACCTTTGACACCACATTTGCAACTTTGAGAGATGACTGCTGTAATTTGTCCTAACACCCACCCCCTGGCTTGCTCACAAATTCACAGCTTCATTGCTGTGTCTATATAACACCTTAAATATTGGCAGTATAGTCTCCATTCAGCAGTTAAAGCAAGTATGGAGTGTACTGTAGTAAAACAAACAGCTGTACCCTACACAGAATAGTTCAAACCTCCAAATGAAATACTGAAATGAATCTCTACAGTGCATCTAGCTTTATTGCACAGAGAGATGAGTCCATGAAGACTATATACACAGAAGCATTATTTTTTGATGGAAGTATAGTACTTAGCTTTTAGAAAAGCAGTGCTGACTGGTTTTCCTGTGCTCCACTTGCACGTACCATGTACCCAGCTGTCCCTTTTACACAGCTTTATGTATCATTCTATGTATTATTTATACTTGGAAAAGGCAGAGCCACATAAGAGTCAGAACTTGTTTACACATCAGTTGAGTAGTAAGCTATTGATGCTATTGTGTCAAAGGTATTTTTGTTTATTCAGCAGTCTTATGATCCACAGACGACAAAAATAAATTAAAAAAATAAAAATGAAGTTTCAATTAAAAGACCATTGGGATATTCCCTTAAAAATATATTATAGTTCTATATTGATTTAATGGCCTGTTACTTTTAAAGTGACTGCTTTTGAAACAGTTGCACATAGTTGCCTTTATCATTTCAAAAGCACTGTCAAGTATAGAAGTATGGAATTAGTGTACTTACATTAAAGAAAATTAAGGCAGAATGCCCATCATCTTAACTTTATGTTCCTTTAATAGACATTCATTCTTCATCTTTTTCCTTTCAAATGTAAGAAACCTTGAAAGACTTAAACCAGGTTTAGTTTAATAAAAGAAAATAAGAGGACTGCCACACAGAAAATGACTAAATTATGCTCAGTTTAGGGATTCCACTTTTCTCTTTTGCCTCAGGCTTTTGGGACATTAAGGCCATGTTATAAATCCTGGTCAGTGCTTTTTTCTAAAGAGCAGAAATGAGAGTTTATTAGCATCACAGTGGTTGCCTCAATAATGACAAAACAGTTGCTCATTACTGCTCATTAGATTCATATTAGATTCATTTGCAATAGCAATACATCTTCTATTCATACGCGATTGCAAAACAACAGATATGATTTGACACCTGCTGTAATACAGAATTCATTAGAAAGAAATAATACAAATAGGAATTCAATGGATGGACTTAGTCTTCTGTCTCTGATGGGTCTGAAATTTGTCACTTAATGTAGAATTTATATAGGACAAATACCACAGCAGGCAATCAGCTTCTTCAAATCACATGTGCGCCAATAAAATATCACACACAGAAGCAGATAAGCAAAAAGTAGACATACAAACAAGCAAATTAGCAGTACCATAGGCAGTATATTATGTATGCAGTAATATACATGAACCGTTTCTGTTGATATCCCTAATATACAGATTAATGAAGTTACTGACTTTTAAAATCATAGAAATATCCAAAAATTTACTTTGTCATCAAACCACTAAATCAACAGGTGAATGGGTTCTATTTTCCCTTGACAATTTCTGGGAGAAACTGAGCCCAAGATGAAATCCTACTTAAATGCTATTGTCTTAATTTACTCAAATACTGCATAACCATTATTGTATTGCTGTATTTTGGAAGCACCAAACTAATACCGGTGCTTAAATGGGCTAAACTCTCTCCTTTTTCAAGGAAATCACATGGGGAAGAAACCCCCAAATTAACTCAAAACTCAGCAGTTCTTGCCTTTTATCCTGTGCAAAGGATGAAAGTATACTCAAGTATTATAGGTCTTCATACCATGAAGGTGTAGAGAAATAGAAGGATAGGTCGATTCCAAAATCCAGCCGTACGCATCCCAAAATATTTCACAGTATATTAGCCTCAGCCTCACTATTACCTTTCATGGTATTTCTGATGCTATTTCTCAAGGTACAAAGCAAATAACTCCTTCCTGTCCTCTGTCCAGCTCCTAATTAATCTATCAAGTTAATTAATTCCGTACCACTTACTGTTTATGCAAAGGAGTTTGTGTGTTCCTGTTCCTCAACACACCTAACATTTGTTAAAACTATATAGTTCTGCTTACTCTACCGCTGGAAAGAAATTTCTTCACAATTTCCTTTCAAATCTGTACCTTACTAGAACCCATTTCTAAGCAGAGAAATTCCTCGTCCAACTCAATTCACAGTCATGATCTAGTTCAGCTTCCCACAGCAGAACTGAGTATGATCACTCTCTGCCTGCACTGTTTTAGAGAGAACATTCATGATTTAACACTTAAGGAATATACAGGACAGTAAAAATGAATTCTCAATGAACGACTACTAAGTATGTATTCTGAATTTCATAATAAAAATACTTTATCTCGTACAACCTAGAATCAGGCCTGACTTTTCTTCAGACTTGTTAAGTCACATGACCAGCTTGTGGTCATTCTATGATTCTCCTCTTTTTCCTGCGAACTGGCAGGCTCAAAAAGCATAGCCTCAAATTTAATATTGGGAAATTCTGTTCTGTTTCTCTTACATCAGTACTTTAGTGCCTCACAACTTCATATTCATAGCAAATTGTATAAGGACATTTCTGTTTTGATGTTGTTGCTCATGAAATTAGTAACACTGAATTGAACGGGTCCCGAGGTAGATCCTTAGGAAGCTAATAAGTTCTTTGTCATTCACAATTTCCCCTTTCAGTTTATTACTCCTTGCCCATTTCCCCACCTTTTTAACAGTTTTTGCACTTACTCACATATTCTGCAGCTTAATTAATAAATTCCCATTTGATTCTGCATTAAATGCCTTGCTGAAGCCCAAATGAATTGGTTCTATCACACTTGTCTAGAAAAACAGTTATCTTAGCAAAGATAGATACTAAGTTAGTTTGCAATCATGCAAAGCAACATGCATTTTATTCTACCTTCCATTTATCATCATGAACTGTTATTATTCTTTCTTTCAAAATTAGTTCTAAAGCTGCAAACTGTTGAAGTCAGGCTACCAGTTTTTTAGCTGCTCAGATCACTTTCCTTTCTTAATTGTATTTTCCCTATGGTAATATGTCATACAAGACACATTTATTTTCCCTGCTGTCTGCAAACTACATACGGAACGGAAGTTGCCATCTTCTCCCTTATATCACCTGACGCAAAACATTCAAAACACATATTAAACAGAACGACCACTCATAAAACAGCATTTTATAAGACTCAGGCAAGTATTCATTCTCTATCTAAGTGAGCACTGTTTTCTCAGGAACTTTAGAAAGTATACAGTGTTATTTAAAGGTTATTTCAATGCATGAGCTCTTATGCCTGCACTTTAGAGAGGAGACTTTATAGAAAAGACATATACAAGTAGTTGATGCAGAATATTTAAAAACAACAGATCTAACAGCAATTCTAAGCTCGAATTTTCAAGGATTGCTATAAATGTAAAAAAGAGAAGGAAAAAAGTCACACAAGCAGGGCAAAGCCTCACTTGAATAAACTAACTGCATTTAAACATCAGCTGTTCAGGAAATTACTAGCATGATAATTGGAGAAATCAGAGCTGCAGATACTGAATTTATTAACCAAGATCATCCAATTATTATGTGAAAGTCTCCTTTCACAACTATGTCTCTGCTTATCGAACCAACTACATTGCAATAGGTAGCAGAGCACTTTCAAGTAAGGAGAGTGCCTTGTTTTCCTGGATATGCTGGAAAAGCAACACATTGCTATCTTATTAGATGCATTATACAATCTGTTTGCCACTTCACCACTGTTTTTAATAAAAAACCAAAACCCCCCAAACCAAAGCACAACAACAAATTGAAAACAGTCTGAACAGTCATTAAAATCAACAGCTTCCTGATTTCTCCTGGGAAAGAAGGGATCGGCACCCTGCCTCTTTTCTTCTGGATGGGATCTGAGAAATAACAATGCAAATATATTAATATTGCATAGTCAGGGCTACTTTCTATTAATATGCCATTAATATAACAGAACTTTGCACTACATTTAAAGATCATGAAGATCAATATTTATTTTGAGGTCAAGGAAAAAAATCAATCTTGCAGTAAAATGAGTCATATTTAATATAGCCTATCACCATAATTAAGTTTATACATAAAAAGTAGCATTGATACATGAATAATGAATGCTATGACAGAGGAGTTTCCCTGCTCGGACAACTTCATGTGAATAATCTCAGAAGTGGAGATACTTAAATGAGTATTTGCACCTTCTCCCTTAGTACCTTGCCAAATTCCTCTTTTTTTCTCTAAACCTTTTCACGTACACTGCTGTATAGAAAAATATGTCAGTGCTTCCTTTAGATCAAGAAGATTGGTGTGCTACTGCTAATATTCCTGAAATTCCTTAATTTCCATCCCTAGATATCCTTTGAAAAGACGCACTAAGTAATAAACAATATGGAAGTTTAGCAACCTTTTCTCCGGCTTTCTGGACCAATGTATCTTTACTTTTATGGCTAGGATAAAATGCACAAGAATACAAGTGGAGACCAACTACTTATCTTTGTAAGGCTGTGATAACTTGAATTTTATGCAAATTTTGTGTGTCTGTATGTTTTTGGTTTTGGAGGGGAGAAAAATGAATAAAAAAAGTTTGAAATAATTACAGAAAGAAGAACATCTGTTCACCAGTTCAAACACATCACATGTCCCATGATAAGGTAGGGCTAATATTCACCATCAGTTAATAGCCACAGCGATAATACATAGACAGTAACTCTCATGCAAGAATATCAGTGCCTTAAAATAAGCCACAGGACTGCTTCAGATGCATAAAATGAAACAGATATGAAATTATTCATATAAGGTCAGTCAGTAGTAAAGCCAGGATTAGGATTCCTGAAATTACTCCCATAAGGAATACCACTCCTGATCCCCTTCTCCGCTCTAACCACTAGACACTCTGCTCTCTCTGCAAATAGATTCCATTCCCACAACAACTATAAACTTACATTATCTCTGTGCGCGTTTTTGGAAGTAAATAAACATGGATAAGAAAATACTTTTCCTTCACTGCTCATAAATAATTGCATTCTAAAGGTACAACCAATAAAATCTCTGACATACAAAAAAGAAGGAACACACCCAGAGTCTAAGTGACTTTTCAGTTCTAGTGATAAGAAGCAGGAGTAACATTTCATCCCAACGGCCATTAAAGCAATGTGAAAGTAGAAACACAGGGTCAGGATTCTTTTCCCCAACTGACTGTACAAACAGAACCTGTAGCTTATTCAAAACCCAGATATCACTGCTTTCCTGTTTCAGGGGGTTTGGTGCTTTTGTTGCCGTAAGGTTTGACTGCACTGTATTAATCTCCTATTCTGGTTAGTGCAGGATACAGAACTGTTTATACATTTCCATGGTGTCAGTAGCAAGGTCGGTGTTAAATAGGGACTGAGTAGACAAGTTACACAGGCTAAAACAGCTCTTCTAAAAGTGTGGGAGTAATTCGCTCATTCACGCTACTTGGCATTAAAGTAAATGTCAGCTATTGCCATTGTAATCTCCTGTACTTTAATAGAGCTTTTCAATTAATTTGTTTGCAGTATTATATTTGAGATGAAAGTTACAAGATCTCCATTTTTTTGCTATTTTCTTTAAAGACAGGCCTAATTTTGTGCCCTCCTTTTAAAAGTCTCAGCTGTTTTCTTCTGCTCTGTTTAACACGTAAAAGCCTTTAATATTTTGAACTTATTGTGAAATGTAAATACAAGAACTGTCTACACAGAAAACCTTAATCAGTCAGGAAGCTGGTAAATTATGTCTTCATGCCATCCATATTGAGTGTCCATTACTTCTGGACATAGCACATTAACTGACTCATTAGCTATTTCAAACCATATGGACTTAGGTTTGGGCGGGTTGCTCTGATAATATCCTGAGGTGAGCTTCCTAATTATTATAATTACATGATCTCAATCATGGGGCCAGTCACACAAAATAAAGTCAAGAGTTTTTAAAATGGGTGTCAATGCACCTAGACAATGACTGAGTTGGGCAACATGCCCCCTGGATGTTGGAGATCTCTTGAGACTGTGAAAAGTAATTACTTTAAAAGTTCTAAGAAACTGGCAGCGAGCCAGCACATGGGACTCAAGCATGAACACAAAGAGATTTCTCAACAGGAAGTAGGAAGCAGTCTGAAACTTGATGCCTTGTTGTCAATGGTCTTAGTAAAGAGATGTTACATCTCTAGTGTAAATTTAGCCATGATATTTTAAGCAACAAGATCTGGAGTGGAGGGGGGGGAATTAAATGTGAAAGTGCTAAAATGTCATTGTTAAATACCACACAAGCATCACAATGCAACAGTGACAGAAGCTACAAGTTGCTCACCCACAGTAGCACATTTAGGGGTTTTGTGTATGTGATACTGCATGATTTCATATAATTTGCTGAAATCTTTTACACTCAAGTTTAGGCTTGAGCAAGTAGAATAAAACAAGGAGTGAAGTAAACAGAAAAGAGACCAAATATTTAATGTATTAATTCTTACTTTAAAACAAAGACAAAACAAATACAGCCTTGGGACAGAAACAGGAATAGTTTGCTGTATTACTAAACACTTACAGAAAGCACTCGCTCCCTGACAACCTCATCACACATGCAACCCACGATAACACAGCATTGCTTTTTTTCACCCTCTAGAACTTAGTCCAGAAAGAGGATTAGGCGTAGGGTGCTGCGTCTGAGCCACAGAGCAGGACAAAACTTCCAAATTTTGCACCTTACAGGGTTATTTGCAACTTTGAAAGCGACTCTTGGGCACCTAACAAATCCAAAAGGCCAGATATTAAATGGCCCTTTCCCCCCAGGAGACACTGGAGCATCACTGCCCAAGTCCAGCTTGTGCTGTACAGGTCCAGGCACTTATTTTTCATGTATGTATTTATCTAAATGGCTTTAAATTGGGAGGAGGAAAATTTAGATTAGACATTAGGAAGAAATTATTCACTATGAGGGTGCTGAGACATTGATTTCCCAGGGAAGCTGTGGACATCTCATCCCCGCAGGCATTCCAAGGTCAGGCTGGATGGGATCTTAAGCAGCCTCGTCTGGTGGGAGGTGTCCCTGCCCGCAGTAAGGGGGCTGGAACTGAATGGGCTTTAAGATGGGCTTTAAGGTCCTTCGCGACCCAAACCATTCTATGATTCCACATCTTAGAATCACAGATGAATCACATCTTAGAATCACAGATGGCTAGACTTAGATACCTTTCCCTCTTCAAATGTAAAGCCACTCCTCTTCGTTTTATCGCCACACGCCACTTCGCCGCTGACACTGCCTCACGGCTGCGCGAGCGCCCGGGAGGGCTGAGAAAGGAGGGCGGGAATCAGCGCGAGGAAACTTTCCCCTCCCTCCGCGCGCCACGCGGGGCGGCTGCGGGAGGGCGGGAAACGGCGCGCGACGCCTCCCGCTGTGCCCCGCCTCGCTGAGGGGAGGGCGGGCGGAGCCCGCAGAGCCGCGCGTCCCAGCCAGGGCCGGCTCAGCCCTTCCCTCTGCCCCGCCCCGGGGTTTCCCGCGGGAAGGCGGCAGCCTGCCTCCTCCTCCTTTTTCTGCTGGGCCTGGCGTGTGGGAAGTTCCCAAAGTTTTCGGCGGACAGTGGGGGGAGGCCGCGCGGAGGTGGGTGTAAGGGGAGCGGGGCCCTCGCTGCTCCTGCTGGAAGGGAGGCCGCTGTGAGCGGCCTGCGGCTCAGCTGAGGCGAGGGGGAGTCGCCCTGAGGGGGAGCGCCCAGGAAGGCCGCGGGGAGCGGGTCCCCTGCGCGGCTGGGCAAAGGGCATCGAAGGACAGTGTTTTCTCTGACCACAGTCAACTTTTTCATTCTTTTTTTCCCCCCTCTTCAAGGTGCGATGCCGCCTAAGGGTCGCGGCAGGGGTAAGCTGCCGGTTCCTCTCCCAAAAGACATGATTCTGAAAGACACGGAAGGAAAAATCTGGAGACTGGGCAGTCAGATCGGCCAGGGAGGATTCGGCCTGATCTATCTAGGTAAATGCTGGTGTTGATTAGAAGAGGGACTTGTACCTTTCTTTGT
Source organism: Neomorphus geoffroyi (assembly GCA_033558235.1). Lineage (NCBI taxonomy): Eukaryota > Metazoa > Chordata > Aves > Cuculiformes > Neomorphidae > Neomorphus > Neomorphus geoffroyi. The sequence goes on along the minus strand of JAUMJM010000005.1, from coordinate 95,891,360 downwards.
AACTTTCTGACGTGAATGAGTTTAAAAAGTTACTATTGTTTAAATTCTGGTGGTCATCTTTTCTGAACTGTAGTTTTCTGTGGTTCTCAGCGCCCTATTGGGTGTCCTTGTTTGAAGTATTGTTGATGGTGAAGCGTTTTCTCTGTGGGCTATCCCGCCCAGTTTGCTAGCATCTAGTGCACTTTTCTATTGAGTTTGCGTGGCATAGGCAAGATGCTGCTGCTGTGGGACTACCAAAGAGCTCTGCCAAACAATGCTCTTCAAAGTGATGGTGATGCTTTCATGAGCTGCCACTTTGGACTTAAGCCAGTCTTGTGCTCTGGAGCACTCTGGGTTTCCAGTTATTGGAAATGTTATCTTCTGGCTAAGACTAGCTTCAGTTTTCATCTAAGAAACATAACATTAACAATAGTTAGCAGGGTGTTGCCTCTGAATTTGTGTCTTTAACCAGAGGTGGAAATGCTGTTCTTTATTTGTTCTAGCTTAGATACATTTCTGTATTTTGCTCAGAAAAAGCTGCTGGTTTTCACTCAGTCTGATTTATAAAGAACTGGTGGTTCTAAAACGCAATATGTAAAGCTTGCTGGGTCACTGAAGAAGTTATAATGTATGTTGCTATTTTTAAACTCTATGAAAGAGCAATGTTATGAGTTGTTTATTTGTTTTTCCATGGCAAACATATACAGACAAACTAGTCCACAGTGACTTTTGGGGACTAAGCTGAGCTTGTATTAAGACAACAGTAAAGAATTATCTAGAATCAGTTCAGTACATCATCTCTGGAACCAAAAGTTAGCGGTGCGTTAACTCTGTATTTGGAGTATTAATGCTTAAAGCTGTATAAGCAAGTCACTAATATACAAAAATCCTTTTATGCATAAATCAGCTATACCTTAATTTTTTAAACTTTTTTGTGTGTTTCTGCCATGGAAAATACGATTTAAATTGTTTCCCTTTTTTTTTTTTTTTTTTTTTTGATTTATCTCTTAATGATGTTTCCTTCATACTGAGTGATTCGTCAGAAAACGATCTGTTAATACTCTTATGCAGCATGAGCTTTCCACTGAGTGATTTACAGATTTCTATAATGAGACAAATTTTCATTAGAACAGGCATCACATGTCATGCACCTTCTCAATTCTTTTTTATCTTTAGTAACTCCTTTCAGAGCTGTGCTAGATTCAGTGTGGTTTCATGGAGGTGAAGGAGTTGTCCATCAGTGTCAATTGTAGCATGACACCTAATGTAGAGAGGAGTTGTGTTTTCTATAGAAGAATTAGCGTGTTTGCTGTTTTCATATTTGCAGACATAAATGTAGTACTTGTGTCACTGGTCTTTTGGTGACAGATTTACTGTGATCTTTGTTACATCAGTCTGGCTGTCTCATGGTGCTTATCTGCTTTAAGCTGTTTAGGAACGTTTTGTATTGCACTGAAGTATTCTTCCTCTCCATCTTTCTTTCCTCCTCATATTCATTATGGTTTATCACAAAGAACTGAATGGCAACTGAAGACTCTTATTTGATTTCATGGTGTGATAGTCCCATATGTGGTCAGATGTTGCCTCTCTAAAGTGGTTAGCCAGTTGTACTGTTCTTCCAGCTGTTAATGTGTGCCTGTAAACTGCAGGAGAGTGGACAATTTTACACGTGCATCTGGACTTAAGTTGTGTCTAGACTTCAGGTTTGAGTGGAGAAATGATCTAGGGAGTAAAAAAGGCGTAAGCTGGCACTTTGTTCCACTGAATGCCCTTGTAAATGAAGCAAAATGGTTTCACTAACAACCTAAATGCCGCTCTTACTGCTTTTCCACAAAGTAAGCAGTCACTGAAAAACCTGAAGAAAACTAAGGCTGTTTGCAAGTTACTTATTCACTTCTGTTAAACCAAATAAATGACAACAGTTGGTGGCTATGACCCTACATCTATTCTATATTTGAAAGGTTGTTATACTTTGGACTCGATGTGGTGTGGAATTTTCTCACCAAGGTCATGGTTTGAGGCTGTGTGAAGGAACTGTTTCGAATCGTTATGTTGCTGTTAGTAGTTGGAGTTCATCTGGTGGGTTCCTATAGTGCAGTTTGTGTTTTGGTTTCCTCTGGAACTGATACAGATCACACATACCTAACTGCTTAACTGCTTTGTAGACTGACCCAGTGGGTATGATAAGAGTTTCAACTAACTGCAGTTATGGACGAATGGAAGGCTGGCACACTTTTAGAATATTTGCATTCCTTTTTTTTCTTTTGTTATATCTGATAGCTTGTTATAACCTTCTTTGACAGCTGGTTAGGTTTGTGACATGTAGTGCATAGAGCATATGTGAGATGTTACCATAAGAAAATACACCTTATCATGAGCTAAGAAGTGAAGTTAAGGTGTCTCTGGATATTGCCATTCAAGGGTAAAGGAAAGGAAGATGGAAATTTGCAGAAGGCTTCCACAGAGAGAAGGGACTGAGGGAACTGGTGATGCAGTGCAGAAAGCAAGGGTCTAGTGGGTGTAGGTTTCCATGTGTAAGACAAAAAAAATAAATGTGTTCCTGAATCAGTCGGAATATAGCTCTGCCATTTTCTGTTGCAGTCAAGTCACACTGGTTATTGTGGGTGATATAGTAGATGGGATTTGGTCAGTTTCATGCATATTTGAGTAGTTTTCTACCCGATCACACGCACCATTGAGGTGATTTCATACAGTGTGGTGTTTGTTGCCGTTTGTCTTTCACTGAACTGAGGTGGAAGCAGTCAGTGGATTGGTTAAGAATAAGAATACAATTTGGGATCCTTGATATTATACTATTCTGTGTTTTTTTGTAAGTTAGAGCAGGGATGAAGAAACACCACTGTGCCACTTTTACAATATTTGTGTTCATTTAATCTGTTCTTTTCAGAATGAGTAGTGTGTGTTAACATGTAGCACTGAACTGAAGGCCTTCGTTCCTCTTGTAAAGAGCAAGATTTGTCCCCAGGTATTGACACTGGCTGAAGCTTTCTTGTTTAGTCCTCCTCTTTCTCTCTGATACATGTTTATGTTATGTAAAGTATGCTGTTCAGTAGCTTTTTGGGGGGCTTGATCCTGTAAGAGAGTTTAACTGTCTTTGAGAGTCAAGGGAAGTGAAATAGTAGACAAACCTTTGAGAGTAAGATACAGATGCTTGGTGCTGAGAGGTACCTTTTTTCTCTGTGCTGTTCAGGCTAGGTTTGAGTGCATATACAGCAAGATGTGAGAGGACAGCGAAGCTTTCGGTGAGAAGCTAACTCAGAAAGAGCTGTAGAGAGGTGAGCAAGAGAGGAGAGTGGAGATAGATTCGACTGCCTGCCAGATAGTGCACAGCATAGCCCTGTTACAGCCAGCAAAGTTAACCTTTACTTTTATATCTTTTAATAAGTATTTTTACTGTAGCGGTGTAAAGATTTTGATGTGCGTTGTTATAGCTTAATTTCCCATTAAGGGTACTTCATACTCCATTAATCTAAAACAATGTTCTTGAAAATGTTCTGCAAAATATATTTACAAGGAATGCATTCTGTGGGAAGTCCTCTTCACTAAATCAAACTTACTGAAAGCCATTTACTGACCCTGAGCCCTAGGATGCAAATAGTCTCTTCAGGTGCAGGGCTTCTAAAACTTCTAATTATGTATCTGAAAGTTATTGCTATCTACAAGTTCTGTCCTGCCTCTCAAGCATTTTTCTTGGTTTTCTAATTATTCTTTCCTATCCATGCTATCTTATCTGTTTCTTAGTTGACTTGTTCCTTGGTTTGGATTCTCTTTGTATTTGTATCTCGACCAGAGCAAATCCAGCAGCAGAAGGCTTACAAATACTGATTCCTCTCAATGCTTCTGAAGAGAGCTGGTGCTGATGCCTGAAGCAATAGAAGCCATCTAGATATGTTCTCTCAAGCATTGCTTTGTTGAAGCAAGAACAATATAGATCATAAGCTGGAATTAACTATGCTGTTGCGATTTAGAATTTTTATTTTATTTTTGTTACTGGTGCTGATTTGCTGTCAGGCACCTCAGATGGAACTGTTACCTCTTTAATAAGGAGGAACAGAATGGAGAGCAACCAAAGAATATGACATATCGGTGGTTTGTAGCCCTGTGGAGAGCACTGGGAGTACATTGGAAAATTAAGAAAAGGTTGAGGAGGGTGCTCCTGAGAGTCTTACATTGTCTCATTTATCTTCTTGATCACAGTCAGTAATTAATGCCAGTCTTTATATAAATCATTCTTTAGTCCTGCTGCAAGCACTATATTAATGCACAATTTGGACTGAAAATTTAAATGCAGAAAGGTCACACAATCTTTTGTTAAGATTCTACTGTCACAGTGAAATCTGCATACAGCACTATCTACTTGTCGGCTTCTTTCAAATGGAAACTGATGGTTCTGCAAAATATTTATATATTTTTATATATATATGGGTGTTTGTTAGATGGTGTCTTTTACAATAGAACTTATTACATTGTAAATGTGTTTTCATGGTATTATACCTGTATATTCTAATGGAACTTTGTAAGCAATAGATGAAAACTTAGAGTTTTAAAACCATTTTTGGTAGCTGGCTTTGCGCATGTTTAAGTGTTGCTGTGTGGCTGCTGGTTTTGCATGTGTTGTTACAGTATGGGAAACTGAGGAAAGTACATATTGTTAAACCTATAATTGGTGATAATTCTGCGCTGCTTGTAAATCTGTCACCAGTATACCCAGCACACTATCCTTTTTTCCCCCCCATTTTCAAAGAAGAAGCAAAGAATATCTGCTTTATCAGTGATTAAATAGGTGAATATTGTCTTGTGATACAAGCAGCATGGGAAACTCTGCTGCTGCGGGTACGGAAGAGCTGTAAGTGTGGCCTTTTCTGCTTTTAAGCTTGGACCACAGTACACTCTGTTGATACTCTGAGGCCTGGTGTTCTGGGAATCAGGCTGAGGTGTGAAATAAAAGTTGTTTCTGTTTGAGAGAGTAATTTGTATAGCTGTGAGCAGGGGTGAACATGTCCCAAGAAAGAGAAGCATTGATGGAAACACATTCTGTCATTGTCATATTGTTCGTTCCTTGGTATGTGTTAGGAAGCCGGTGATTGATTCTAAAGAAACAAAGTACTTCAGCAGTTGTTTAAATTAACTTCACTGAAAATATTTACAATAGTACAGCAAACAAATAAAAAAATGCAGTAAAAATTATACCAAAATATGTACACTCAGTGTGATTTCTATAAACTTAATAGAAAGAAGAATATTAATGACAAACCCCTGTAATTAATAGCTCTAGCAGGTAACTGTCTGGTTAGGGATGGATTTTTCTTAACCTTCAGATGTTAAAATGCTTTTCAGTAAAGGTCTCATTGTACCTGCAGGTGTGAACCTTTTATGTGAAAATAAATTCACTGGCAGACAACCACCACTTCGGGAAAGAGTCTTTGTATCTAGTCACTAATACTAAACTTTAGAAATATAGATACAGCAAACAGATTACCTGATTTTGTTTTCACCCCATCTGTGAGCAAACTAAATCATAAATGTAGCCTGATTTTGCTACACAGTGGTTACTTAGGGATGACCACATGATACAGGATCAGCCTGCACCATCTGTTGAGGAGTAAATATGCCTTACCTTAATCTTCCCTCTGGTTTTTTTTTTTGTTGTTTTTTTTTTTGTCCTCTGTAAGCTAGCAGTCTTAATTTTGAAAGCGTAACTGATTTTTACACTCTAGTCTAAAACTTCTTACAAAGTTTGAAGAGATCACTTTAGTGTTCTGCCACATATTGTGTTGATTGTTTTTTATTTTTTTCCCATGTGTATGGACCTATGATTTGAGAGCTGTTGTTGTGTTCTTCATTAGTCCATCTTGCAAGAGTTCTGGTTGGGACTAAGACTCTGGGATGCTAAGTAGAACTCGAAAGTCAAGAGGGCAGGTTTGATTTCCACACACATTTCCCACACCCTCAGCGGGGGATGTATTTCTGTTATATGGTAACAGGAATAGCTCTGGATGAAAGATAGGGCACCTGTTGCCTTATGGAGGGTACTCCCTTCAGCCATCTTTGGCACCTGTACTCCACTGAAACTGGCATCGTGTATTCTGAATGGGCACCGTGTCAGAGTAGCAGATGGGCTGGAGCAGAATGTTGCCAGAAAACAGTTTGTGCATCAAGTTTTAAATATTAGAAGCCTGGACTCCCATCTGAGAGTGCTGTAAGAGCAGACCATGCATAGCTCTTCTGCCTGAGGTTAAAGGATGTGTCATACCTATTCCAGCTTAGAGTAATTAACTTTGAAAGTCAAACAGTGGCTTCCATTGCTATGGAATACAAAACTTTGGCTCTAGTGATCAAGATTAAAGTTTCATGGAAAGATGAGTAATAAATATAGTGAAATTTCCTACTAGAACTGAGTGCTCTTTATTTGGAGGCATTTGCAGTTATCTGCAGAACAGTCCAGCAGTTAAACACCGCTTTCTACCAAAACCATTTTAGTTAGATCGTGTGGAAGATGGCTTCACAAGCATGGTAAAGAGGGCTATGCGTATGTAATTTGTATAATAAAACTCTACATTCATAAAGCTACACAGAAGAATAATCTAGAAAAAAACGCTATTTATAAACACTGCTCAGAAAAGAGTCTGTTCAGGAAATTATGGTACATCTTTGAATTAACAATATGAGCAGAGAAGCAGGTGTTCCTTAGGCTACATTGCAAGTGGATGTGAAAACCCTTCAAGAACTGAATGTTTCAGTTCTTGGGAAAAGTTGGATGTTGCGAAGGTGGGGAGGGAAAGCAACATGCTTTGTTCACTTGTAAATATTTGCCTTAGAATGTAGGCAAATACTTGAATGTAGGAAATACTTGAAGTTGCATGATAAATAGTAGATGCTACTTAAAATAATTTATGTACATTTAACTTTTATTAACTATATTTCTTTAGCTCGGATCATTTTTTATTAGATCCTCTGAGAAACACCTCCCAGTTGTTAGCCATAGAATTTAACAGCTCCTGGCTTGACTTCAGCAGGGCCAGAATTCTTCCAGCTTGTTATAGGTAGCCTATAATTTTGAAGTGTGCTATTTTAGAGGTTAGTTTTTATTTCTGAAAAAAACCTAAGCTGACAGTATCACTTGTCAGGATTAGTTAACCAATGAAACGGAGCAAAAATAAAATACTAGGAACCCAAAAACTTCTGAAAATCATTTTATTTGTGTTTCCCAAGCAAATATATCCTCAAAATATCCAGCAGCGACAAAGACACCAGCTGTGGACAGGAGCAGGGATGGTTTTTTCAAACTACCAAATCAATGCTGTTTTCTTTTCCACTGTGTAAACTTTGTCAACACAACTGGTTCTGTGAGAGTCATTGAAAATATTTCCCCATATTGCAAATGTGACTGCCACAAATTAACTGCTAAAACTACTACAAGCACGTTTGAACTGGCAAATAGAATTGGCACGTTTCTGTGTCAGACTGCATGCAATTGTGCTGTATGGTTGTAGGAAATAGCAGTTCATCCAGTAACACTCTTTTGTTACCATGTCATATTAACATTTAGAAAGCTACGTTAATTAAGGTTGTGGCACTCAGCAACAAAACGTATGAAATTCATGATTGAAGTGGATGATAAGACCATAACTACTGTGCCTGGATGAAACTAGGGAATTCTGGACATGGGTTAATTTGAGGTAAGTTATTTGCTGTGTTGTACAGGCACAGCAGTTGGAAATTGTGGCAAAGAATGTGATTCTTACTGCACCATTTTATTTCAGAGTGTATTTTAAATTCATATGCTTTTTCATTGGCATGGTGTGGAATGAAGGGAAAACAGAGTTGTGTCCTTTGCAAATGTTTTGTGAGGCTCTCTTGGCACAAGATGGAAACAACCACAGCCCCCCCTCCTACACAGCTTCATCTTGCATCAGTGTTCCGGTTGTGCAGACAATGGTTTTGATTTTGTGCATCCATCAAGACCCCTCCCCCCAGCGTAAGGAGTTATTTTATGTCTCTAGTTGGTAAAAGCAACATAAACTGTATACTGTAAACTCTCACGCTTGCTATACCATTTTAAGATATCCTTTGCAAACATAATCTTGCCATATAGTGTTCCTGGTACTCTATGTGTGTACTTACATGCCATCAGAGACCTCCTGCCTATCAGCACTGCTCTCCTGCAGGGTCTCTGCTTACTGTCCTGCAGTCTAGCATTTAACTCATTGTAATATTATAAATAGCCATGTGCTACCACACAGAACGAGGCTAGCGCATGGCTAATTACGAGTATACAGTAATTAACTATGAGCTAAACTCGCAGGAGAGTATGTGGTGGTGGTCTATGAGGTATGTAATCAGACTGTTTGTTAAACCTTGGGAGCCTTTCCAGTCTGTTAAGTAACTATACATAGTAATGAAACAATTTTTTAAAAACCATTTATGTATATTTATGGACAAAAAAGTCTGTCTTATTTCTAAGCTGTGGTTAAAATATTGCTGCCTGATATATGAATGGTTAATTAAAAAGATATAAGAAAAGGTACATATGCAACCACCTTATCTGTATGTATGTGATTATTATCTAAGCATTATCTATGTAAGAAGTTTAGAGTGTCATTCATTGTGAATGTTCTGCCTTGTTTCATGTATGTGCAGTAAAAACAACACCATTTCTGCTTTTGTAGATTTGAAGTCGTATAACTCATTTTGTGGAGCGTCTGTTCCTGTATCTTGTTTAGCTTTGTCTGGCTCTTCTCCATTTTCACAATGTGATGATTTGCAGTTAGATTTGGTTTTATTTTTCTTCAGGATGTTCTTTCAGTGTGACTCCAAAAAACCATCCGCACTAGCATAGTGCAAGAACCATGGGGCTTAGGCCCTTTTGCTGGGTTACCACCCATTAATTGCTCTTGACTTCATTACCTTGACAGCTGTTACTGTCTGTTCCAGATTACCGTGAATGAGGCCTCTCTTTATAAAATGTCAAGATGTCTACAGGGAAGTTAGAGCACTCTCTCAAACACATTTAAATTTGATACTTCTCTGTGCCTATCAGACGTCTGTTAAGTAACTTGGTATTTAAATACATTTTCTTATACAAAAGTTCTTTTCTGATGCGTGTCAGTAAGGGAGCACATATCTGCTTCTGTTTGGGTTGTGTGATGGCATTGAATACAATGAAAACACATGAGTTGTGCTCCTTTAAACTAGTGTCTTCAGCTTTTAACACATAGTCTACATGTGGTAGAGAAAGATAAGGACTTAAGCACCTGTGCCTTAATTCCCAGTTCAGTACAAGACTATGGTAAAAAAAAAAAAAAGTTTACCAAAATATTCTTCCTGGTTGTGTGCTAGTTTTAAATTGTATTCTGAATGTGACTTCTACTCGTCTGCGTCTATTACTATCTCACACTTCTAGAGCTGCTGTTTTAGTATATGTATGTTCATTTTTCCTTAATGTGTTATTAGCACAGAAGCATTCATGTGGGGAAGTGTCAAGCTGAAGGCAGTGGGGACCCTGCAGGTATTTGGTGTGTGTGTATTGTGCTAGATTCAACTCAGATGCTGAATAGAATTGAAGGAAGATGACAGTTGAAGGAGTCTGTTCATTGTAAAAATATTTTTATACCCTGAGCATCAAAAAATGTAAGCTTGATTAGATCTAAGTTTACTTGATTTTTATTATATGGATAAAAGTAGTCTATTTTGAGTTTGCAACTAGTTGAAGTGTTTCACACCTGGACTGTTGTTCGTCAGATCATCATAAGAAGTTTGAAAGGGACACTTATTTCCTAGGAACTATATTCTTTTTAGGTTTTTTTCAGTGATGATTTTAAAAGATGATTTAGTCTCATTAAATTTTAATCCCAGTGTAGCTCTTGCAGCTTCAGTAGTATCACAGAGAACTGATAGTTCTCTCAGGGTCAGAAGAAAATAGGATTGTATTGTCTGTGCAGAGAGGTTCTGTCTCCTGGGCTGTAATTGGCACATGTGGTCAATTATTGTTTTGAAATCTATACTTGCACCAAGAGGCACAATCCCTCATCTCCCCTTTAGGCAGGTAGTGGCTGTGCTATCCCTAACTTAGGCCAGTGTCTAAATAATGTTGGAATAGAAATCAAGGTTCTAGGGCAAAATTAATTTGTGATAGAGAAAAGCAGACAATCCTGTGTAGAGGCATAATGTAGGTCATAACTTTTAAGTGGCGTCTTTGTCACGACAGCGGATTGACAGCAACCAAGTACAGAGGTTATCCAATTGACTGGAATGACTTAAACATAGTCTGTTGTAATGGAGTACCTCATTGTGGTGCAAGTGTGCAATGGGGATATTAACTAGCATTGAGGGAGAGAGTTCTGAAAATGTGGGTTAAAATGGCTTCTGTACTTGTTGATTAAAACTTATATGTGTTCTTTTAATTTTGTTTTTCTTTGAACTTGACATAACTCTGACCTTTAAAAGCAGTTATTCAGGCAAACTGTTGGGCATCTTTCTCATATGTTTTTTTGTCATTTTATGCAGTGTTAGGTTGATCTTTGTTTGCAATCATATTTTGTTGCATACAGCTTGATACCTATCTCTTTCTCATTTTGCAGCTTCTCCTCAAACTCATGTTCCTGTAGAAGATGATGCAGTGCATGTAATTAAAGTGGTAATGTGTAGACCTCATATCTAAATTGTTAACTTGTATGCAGGTCTTTTTCTTAATTATCTATCCTTATATTAAGCATTTGGTCTGGTTTGCATGCTTGTAGCTTTAGCTTTTTTCCCTATTTTTTGTCTTTATATATTTTCACAGCTTAAGGATATATTTGGTATTTCCATGATACACAGTGTTTTCTTCACTTTACTTGTTTACTTCCCTCAACAATTTAGTAAGGAAAATCAGACTATGAACTTACACACCTGATCTACAATGTTTCTGAAGATCATATCTTAAATAATTCCTGAAAGAATCTGTGTTGTCCATGAAAATTTATTGCCAACCACCTTTTATTTTTAGCTACTTATTGAAATTACATTTCAGATAGCATGTTATGAGAGGTGGGGAAAAAAAGGGGGTTCATCCTCTTTGAATTTCTCATACACTTTTCTTAAACAATTGTCTTTCTAACACATTTTACGTTACTAAGTTTATTTATTTCTCAATAGGAATATCTTGAAAATGGCCCCTTATTTTCTGAACTGAAATTTTACCAAAGGGCTGCAAAACAGGAGCATAGTAAGTAATGTATCAGTTCTGATTCAGATAGATTTAAGGACAAGTTTGGTTTTAACTACTTCTGATAAGAGCTGTTGCTTTAGGTCTTGATAGCCAACTCATTTCATATATGCTGATCTAATTCTAGTTTGTGCTATAATTTAGATTGCTATAGGTTTCTTTACTTCAATGTCTTTCTTGTCTTTTCTGATCAGAAGATAGAACAGAAGTGTGCCAAATTTATTATGTGCACACTTCAGAGTGCACAGCAATGACTAGACTACAAAGGGAGGCCAGTCTTAGGACAGAAGTAGTACGTGGATTAATTGGTGACTGATTTCTGCTAGTAACTATTTCCATGTGCAGAGCTAAAAGTGTGTGTAATCATCACAGGATTTGGTAGTAATCAAGGCACTTGATTCTGCAGATGCTTAAGCACAGATGTGGTTTATTCATGGGAACTGTCCTGAGGACTTTAGATGACTTAGATTGCTGGTAGACGTAAGTGCTTTTTCATAGCTTGAAGCATTCTGTATTGACTAAAGTAAAGCTTCTAAAGAAATTTTTCCTTCAGCTATTGATAATTACTTATCTGCCTTCTAAGGGAAGAAGATGCCATATTGCTAGAACAAAAAACTGCTGCTTGTTTTAAGAGACTATAGAAAACTTCACAGTAAAGTTATGATCCGAGTTGTTCACCAACTGCAAAAAAAGTCCTACTTTTTTCATTGTTTCATTCAAACTCTTTGCTTGATGGCCGAAATAAAACCAACGAAAACCCACCTGAAATCCTCTAGCTACCTTTAACCCAATGTTATCTTTTATTATTATTACAGTAAGAAAATGGATGGATCTCAAAAAAATAAGATGTTTAGGAATTCCAGTGTTTTGGGGATCAGGCTTGGCTGAGTACAAGGGAAAAAGGTAATAAAATGAATTGTAATTGAGGCTCACATTGTCTGAAGATTCATTTTCAGCAAAGTGGAGATATGTCCTTTCAATCTGACACAGCCTTGCAGTCTTGTCTTAAAAGGTTCCTCTGTTTTATGTATTTCCTGGTAGCTATAGATTCATGGTCATGGAGAGACTGGGGGAAGACCTTCAAAGAATCTTTGAAGATTGTGGAAGCAGATTTAAGAAGGAGACTGTTCTGCAACTTGGGACACGAATGGTATATACACAGAGGAAATTACTATTTCTCAAACTTGCTGAAAGTTACCTTTCTAATATAGTTCCTTTAGGTAGCTGTTGAGTTTAGAATTAAATATGTAAATGCTATGTATTTTCTTATTTTTCATCTTTTTTTAAGAGTAAAGTTAGTATTAAGTTGAAAACCAAGACCACCTGCAGACTAGAAGTTGATGGGCTCAAAACATTTCTTTTTTCTAGTAGGTTAAAACAGACCGTACACTTCAAAATGTGTGTCTAAACTAAGACATGTAAGCCTGTTCTCATATACTTTAACATGTATTGATTTGTTTTCCCCCAGTGTCTGAAGGGTATTGTATTAGACATCCATATTTGTCAAAGTTCACAATTGCATGTCTGAATGCAAAATTTTCGATGTATTTGAATGCAGTGATTGTACAGGCCAGGATTAGGCTAGTCCACAAATAGCAGTTTCGTTTTCACCTATGTGTAGACCGGCACATTCTAATGGAAGTTTGTATACGAGCTGCTTTGTAATACCATTTGTGTTGTGAAAGTCTGCTATTACTGAACAGACGTGCACAGCAAATGGATATCAGTTTCAGGAAGAACAACTCTTGAGTATAAAGGAAAAGATTTGCAGAAAGTGTCTTAGAACTGGAATGTGCTGCCCAGAGTCTGTGAAATGTCCGTCCTTGGGACTGTCTAATCCCTCTTGTATAACTTGATCTAATTTACATTAGTCCTGCTTGAAGCAGGGAGTTTAGACTGGATACCTCCTAAGTTTCCTTTTAACTTAAAATAATTATTTTAAAAAGAGTGAAAGGCTTTCGTAGTCACATAATTGACAAACTTGTAACACTCTTTGGACTCTCCAAAATCCAAATTGGATTGATCTTTTAATAAGTTGTCAAGTGCAAGCATGTTTTTTAGTAACACTTACAGCCATTGCACCAAGGAGCTGAAGGGTGATGAAGATGCAGGGGCGTGATAACATGAAATGCAGGTGATACAATAACTGGCAGGATCAAATATATTGTAAACCTTCAGAGCTGATTGAGTATTTTCTTTATAAGAGCTTGGTGTTTCAGCATTTCCTCCAGTGTTTATGAAGTACTAGTTTCATTCTTGCTTTGTGACCTTAGAAGCTGGTACTTGTAATTTGCAGTTAGTAATGTGCCTGGTGGGAACAGACCCTGCGGCCAGAGTGGGCAGTTCCTTTTCCTCTAACTCAAAACAAATTTGTAAGCTCAGTCTGTGCATCACTTGATTTCACTGTATAAGTGAGAAATACTTGGTTAGTAGGGTTAAGTGCAGAGTGGAGAAGATGGTGATGTTTTCTTTTCTGTTCTAAATCCTTTCCTAGTTGGATACTTTGGAATATATACATGAAAATGAGTACGTTCATGGTGACATTAAAGCAGCAAATCTACTTTTGGGCTACACCAATCCGCACGAGGTATGAGTGTTAAGTTATCTACACTGTTACTGTAATGTGTTTGTCACTGTTTAATACTTTTATATATTTTCTTTGTTAACAATTCACATATTAAAATAAGTTTATGCATGAACATTCACGTCCTCTCATAACAAATCTGTGTGGCTCTGTGGAGCTTAAGGTCTGAGAAAGAAGGAAAAAACCCTGCATTGTTCCCTTTGTGCTCTGCTGGCTAGGGAACTAGTTATGGGTGGATAAACTGATAAGAGGGTAAGTCAGAAGGCCTAATTGCTGTTCTAGGCTATGTCAATTTAAGCGTATTAGTAGAGTTTAAGGATATGGCCAACTGTATTCTCATTCTTGGGAAGCTCTGGCTTTCTGATGTTGCCGTGAATTGTATTTCCATGCCACTAAATCTTACATCCTGCTCATTGTGGTGAATATAACAGGTAAGGAGGATTAAGGTTACTGCTTTCTAACACTCTAAAGCCTAAGGCTAGCCTTGAATTTGAAGTGTTTTGGTGAAACATTTTGCAGTGAATCTGTTGATCATGTGATAACTACTCTTACAATGTCTTCTTTTTCTTCAGTTAATAAAGTCTAAGTATGCTTTTTCTTGGAAAAAAATATCCTTTATGAAAAAAAGGACATCTCTAACTTAAACATAATTAGCTATAAGCAATGCTTCTTTCTTTTTTGTTTTTGTGCTGCAGTAATGGAGCTGTCTTGTAAAATAGCTCACTGCCATTGGAGGTTGAACCATTGAACTATACCTGCTATTTTGCAAGTTTCAAGTTAAATGGTTAAGTCAAATTTAACTTTTCAGCTTTCTAAAACACATAGTTTGAAAATTATCATAGCTGTTTAAAACAACTGTGTTTTTAGACAGTGGTAGCAGCCAGTACATAATCTCAAGTTTATGGTGTTTACTAGCCTGCTGAATCCGAAGGAGGTGGCTATTTAGAGGCAAAATGATCTGTTACCCGGACCCATTAACATAACTCAAATGAATTTTTTTGTCTTGGCTATTGTGTATTTTTATGACAGCAAGATATGCTGCTGTTTTTCACATTGAAATCGTTTTGGAAGTGTCCATTTACCGTAATCATAAAATTTTAAGACATGTAGCTGACTTCAATCAGCTGCTTTTGAATTAGCCAGCTTGAGGAGTGATTTTATGATTTGTTTCTCATGTTGTTTGCATGAAGATAGTGCTATACTAGTATTTTGTTTTCATGAGTACTAAATTCATTGACATTACAAATAAGGCACTTACGAATTACTGGACAAAGATTTTAGGTGGAAATATAACTTAAATTATATTTATTAAAGAAATTGATAGATGTTCCAGTTTAAGTAGCTGCTAGCTTAACACATAGAACTGTCTGTTACCAGGGCAAGCTTTTGTATAGAATTTTGTTTCAGCAAAACTACTTTTCCATTGAAATTGTTCTATAAAACATTTTTTTAATTCACATTTCTAATTCAAAAGAGCTAACAAGAGAGAATTTCTAGTATTTGCTTGCATTTGTATGATCTGAATTAAACTTTCATTTCTGTATGCTTAAGAAAATGTAGAGCTGTTCACGTATTATTCAGATAAATTTCCCAGTTGTGGGCCCCAGAAATTCTGCAAGTGCCCACAGGGTGGCCAGTTTCACTGAAGCCATGATGACTGTACCTTACCTGTCTACAGCCACATAGACAGTATTGATTACCTTAAAATACATTTAGAAATAGTGTGTACTATATTTAGCCTACGCAGCAGGGCAGATGCCTTAATAAGACTGTTTCTGGTCAAATAAAAAATTTTCCATATCCAACTTGCACAATATCTTGAAACTCAAATGCTCTGTGGCTTGTGGGACATGAAAAGAAGGAATAATCTCATGAACAGTAAAGCTAAAACTTTCAAATTGGCAGATCTACATATGCCACTAATCAAATATCCTTCCCTTGGAACTGTTGACTCTGATGTGCTGTCTGCCCCTCTACTTCAATAAATGTTCTTTAACTGGGTTAGAAGCAGTAGTAGACCATATTCTCAGACAGATTCAGGTACCCAGAACGGTACACGTGTACTTGCACAGATGATTTTTCTTTTGTCATGTCCTGGCTATTAGCATATGCCAGTAATTTGCATGTAGTTCTGCCGTGATTGTTGCTTCTTCCTGTTCCAGATGTGTCCAAGTCCTCTGTAAGACTTTATGATTTTCCAACAGCCTTTTCTGTATATCAAGCTGTCTTTGTAATGTGCTGCTGAGCTGAACGTATGATGTGTTTACCAGAACAGGTTTTGAGAAGCTCTGTGGAACATTACCACTGACTGAATATGACAATATGGAATATCCTGTTCTGTGTCCTTTAAGCTGTTGTCAGAGATGCTGTATTTTAATTTGGCAATCTTGTACTAACCTTAGTCACTTAAGATGAAACATCAGACACTGTTAATGCTACCAAACACCTGTGAAATGTTTTGTCCAACCTTCTCCCTTCTACTAAAATGAGGGATAGATAGATTGCCTTGGTCTTCAGTTTTTTGAAGAAAAAAAAAAAAAAAAAAAAAAGGAACTGGGACGTTAAGTGTTCAACCTAATATAATAAACAGGGAGTGAGAGCATCTAGCCAGTGGCAGGTTCAAGCCCGAGAATGCAAACTAAGAGAACTGTTGCTCCAGTGGGATATGGCATAATAAAGCTGGGTGACCTAACGATTTTTGTGGTGAGTTTTTGATAAGAGTTTTATGCTAGCGGGTTCTTGCTCTTTAGGACCTAGGAGAAAATAATTTTTTTTTTTTTTTTAATTCTAGAAATCTATTTTTAAAAGAAACCCTTATCTAGTCTGTCAAAAATAAATATATATTCTATAAGTGTTTCCTTTTCTGTTTTGGTGGAGAAATAAAATTTTTCAAGAAAGCATATATACCTTTATACTCAACTTCGTCCTTTAGTGGCTGTTCTTATGTACTATTACATGTGAATTTCTCACTGACTTCCTGCAGTTCCAAAAAAGATATTTTTTCTATGTTAGATGTTCTGCTCTTATGCTCTCTTCTGTAAATTAACCTGATAAATTTACACCACAGCCAATAGAGATCCTGTGAAATCCATATTGCTATCACCTACCTTCTGTGGCAAGGCAGAGAAACAAATAAAGTAAAGGTCCTGTCACTCTGTGACCTCCAAATGATGTTTAGAAATGGTTAGAAGATCAGAATCAACTGACCTCAAAGAGCAGCTTGCTGGAGATCTATTCAGTAGAAGGTAGCGAGGCCATTCAGTGAGTTACAGGTCAAAAGATCAATTCTCTAGTCAATATGTTTCTGAACATGGACACAACACAATGACTGACAGAGCAGGAGTGATGTACTGAGGGAAGTACACAGCCCGTGAATCTCGGAGAGGCCTGAAAGAGAACTTGAACTGATCAGACCTATAAATTGCAGAACAAGTGAAGCACTGCCTCGGTATTGTGGTGAGTTAGAGATAATTTGGTGCATGGTAGTAACTGTTTGTACCATAAAGCAGAATACGCATTATTGCTATAGACTCTAAAAAATAAATTCAAATCCTTTAAACTTCTTTTAAATTATGGTACTGTTGAAAGGGATAAGCAGTTGCCAGACAAGAACTTAAAAACAGTGTTTAATAAATTAAATATGGTTTGGAAAAGTGCCTCTTCAAAATAATTAGCTTGTCATATTTTCTTTTTTTTCCCTGTGGAATATACAGGCACACATGCTGCCATGTTGCAGATTCAGGACTGCACTAGAAGTTGCCTATTTTGGATTTTTAAGCTGTAAATTTTACTGCATTTGTACCTCAGTTCTGATTTTGATTTCAAGCATTTCTTAGATAAGATAGTTACAGAATAAAGCAGACTTGATTATCATACATAGCCCTAGCAGAAAAGGTAAACAGAAGAATCCAAAACTGTTTCAAACTCTTAATTTTGAGACCAACTTTCAGTGCATGAGCATAGAAGATGCAGAGGTCACGCGTTGATCATATGGGAAGAACATGCATGAAAACAATTCCAACTCTAAGCCATTTTTCATTTTGAGATGAATCATTGTGATTCCTGCTCTTTTAATTCAGGATGGCAGTTTTGCTTAAGAACAGATTAAATGAGAAAAATGAAAATATTTTCCATTCTCCATCATGTGTTTTTAGGAGAGATACAGTGTGCAGAGATACCATAGAAAAACAGTTGAGTTTTAACTCATGGACACCCCTGATCTGAGATGTAGCTTCTCAATCAGGTGGCATTAATTTTCTTTTATCAGCCCTATCGATACATTTGGCTAGAACTGCTCACACTGGTTTAATTTCTTTTTGTAGTAATGACCCAAATATCTTGGACTTCATTTGATTCCAGCATCAGGACTTGCCACTGACAAATCACAGAAGATTTCTTCCTCTTTCCTTTGTTTAACCTGCTTTCCTCCTTCCTTCCTTTTTGTTTTCTGAAAGATTCTTTCTGTTCCAATCACTCTACTTCAGACTTTGTCCATCTTTAGCCTTTTCGTGGTGTCCAGCTGAATTTGACAGCTCTATGGCCATTAGCAACCAATCTGCCTCTTATTAGTTGGCATCTACTTAATTATTTACAGCACATTACATAAGGCTAGTAATGGAACTGTTGAAAAGAAAATGTGCAAAGAAAATCACCATATTGTTATCCTTTCAGCAATAAATTTCCTGCTGTGTGTACTTCAAAATAAAGAGAATACCACGAGAATCCAAAGTGCCAGGCTTGTGACTTCCTAGATCAGTGCAGTTACGTATCGTAACATGTCCAAGTTGTAAGAGTTTTATGTGTTTACTATGTATTTAGCACTTCAGATGTAAAGCACTATGAGAGAGTCATGCACAGGAAGGGCAAGAGGACTGCTGAATCTACAGCTGGTTGCTTGTGCACATAAATAATTATTTGTGACTGTGTGGCTGTTTGCTTGAATAAGGTGGGCACAGTCATGTTAGCATGAAATTAAGTTCAAAGACTTCAGAAATCTGGCTCCTAATCCATAACAAAATCTTTTGATAACAGACTGCGCTAAGCACTGCTGAGTCTAGTGCAGACTGGGATGTGTAAAAAAAAAAAAAAAAAATAAAAAAAAAATAAAAAAAAAAAAATAAAATTGAGCAAACCCAAGAATTATAATAAGCAAATGTGGGGGAAGGAGTGCACAATGTCACACAGCTAAACCCAGCTGTTCTAGGCCTAAGTTGCTGTTGCATCTTCATTATCCGTGTTACCATTTCTCGTTTCAAGTGTCTTGTTTATCTTACTCCACGTATGCTTTGTTGTCTTTTTGTTCTTGTTTGTTTTGTTGTTACTAGATTTTTGAAGGTTGAAATCCACTCTGTATTTCGCCTTATTGTGTCTGGTCAGCTGTACGTGTCAGAAATCCATAGTCAAGCAAAATCCAAAATGTACCACTTAGCCTGAAAGAATACACTTCTAGTCTTCTCTCTCCTTTCCATCTCACAAAGGATGCATGAGACTTGCAAATTTGATATGAGGGTACTTTACAGTCAGTGTGAGAACTAATTTAGACTCAATTAGGACAGGTACCAGAGCGTCAGGATTATGCTGGAGAACGGATGGGGGAGAAAATCAAATCAGTCAACCCTACAAAGTTTATGCCCTGTCCCAGATTTTCTAAACGTGCCTGTAGTCTTTACTATTGTATCACAGTTTGTATAGTATGTCAGGTGAAAAACATCATCAGTAATCTTAAAAGCCATCACCCTGCAGGAAGTGAGTGCTGCATCCCAGCTTACACGCTCCAAATAAGCACAGATACTGCAGCAGAAACAGTAAAACCAAGAGACCAGGCATCTCAGGATTTGAAGCTGCCTGGAGCACAAACAGGAATCAGTAGTTCAACAGAATGTGCTACAAAATAATGCGTTAAGTTTTCTTGAGGGTTTTTTGTTTGTTTGCTTTTCCTCTACCAGGAGTGACATAATTAAATTACAAGTAAGTGCCAGAAAAGTTTATTTTGGACTTCTAAGGTGTAACCTGATTTTTAGCTAGAGAAAACAAAATGAAGGTTTCAATAAGAAAAGTTTTTCATTATTATATAATGTGATTTAGTTGAAATGATCTCTCTATGCCTTCAGATAGTTTAGCTTTTGCCCCAGAGATCAGTTTCATTGGCAATATAATAGCAGTAAGTAACATTTTGATTTTTTTTTTTAAGTGAAAGTACCATATTTGGATATTTATAAAAAAAGCAGTTACCTAATATGAGAAGTGGTCAGTGTAAGGAGCAAAGGCCAGGTGGGAGTGTGAAAATGACAGAATGAGAAAATAGCCTGTGGGGTATTGTGGGGTGGACTGATTGTGATCAAATTCCAGCTGCTTTCAACAAGTTACTGCTTGTCAGCTGCTCTGCGGTAATTGACCATGTGCATATATTGAGTCCACCCTTGTTGGAGGGTAGAGTGTGTTAATCTCAACTTCATATAGAGTGGACTTGTGCCCTTAATATGAATTATGTGAGTGGCAGAATTGACATGGATGCAGTACTGTGTGCACTATGCCTATAGAGAAACAGAGGCGTGAGAGCCAGATGGCATGTTCGAGTTTGTCTTGACAGGCAGCAGAAGAACAGAAAGTAAAATTCTGCTCTCCTGAGCTGTTCTTTTTTCAGCCTCAAATACCATAAAAGTGAGCAAGACGAAGTTTAAAGTTAGTACTTTCTTAGAGAAGTCCCTATAATATGCAAGTGCATCTCCTAGATATGGCATTCAGAGCTGTGGGGCTTCTTCCTTCTGGTTATTTAGTTAGCTATAGTGAAGCATCTTGGAAAAAAGTCAGCTGTGCCAGGATAGAAAGGTATATGTGGCAGAATGCATGAACGTGCTGCAGTAACACAGTGAGGGTCTAAGTTTTTTCTCTTACACTGGTTTAGCTCCATGGATTTGCTTCAGAGTAACTTAGGTGAAGTCTGGCTCTGTGTCTTTCTGAAATTTGTTATAAACTCAAGAGTGATTTACTAAGGTTGGTTTCTGGATTGAGTTTGGTTTTGTGGGCTAGTTTGTTTTGCTTTGTTTTATGTTTGTATTTAAATAGTTGTTGCCAGTACAAAGTTACTGGCAGTGACATTCAAAAAGATGAGACTACAGTTAAGCTAATGTCCAGCAGGCCTGTCGTCATGGTCGCTGTTAGTGCTGGAGCCTGGTGTCCAGCTCAGCTGGGGGAACCCACTGCCTCTTGCTTCCTTTGACTTTTAAGTTGCACTGCTGTTATAAAATTGTACACTCTCAGCTGATGGAAGATTTGAATAGGGGTTTGTATGTGCCCGTTTAAGTAAGGAGGGGAAGGGGTCCCATAAGCAACGTGAGGATACATAAAAAGGCATATTGCAGTTTATGATGTCTAGATGCCCACCTGGAGAGGAGAGAGCTTAGGAACAAAATAAAAAGACTGAAATTCTGCCCGACTCTGAAATAAGATAAGAGTATAGTAGTGAAAGGATTTAAATGGGGAGGGCAGCTGTTATAGCCCCCAGATGTACATATTTTATCTTGAGGCACCATTTGGTTTAATAAAATTTAGATCTAAGGCTGTCCTTAACCTATCAGTTTCTTAAGACTTAATTATAAAGGTGATACTTTCAAAGGACAAAAGCATTATTCATTTGTCTGTTCATGTCTTCCAGGTTTATCTTGCAGATTATGGACTTTGCTACAGATATTGTCCCAATGGGAACCACAAACAGTATCAGGAAAATCCTAGGAAGGGCCATAATGGGACAATAGAGTTTACCAGCATAGATGCCCACAAGGGAGTAGGTAGGTTTCTTTTTTTTATTTCAGAGGAGTGATTACAGAATGAGTAATAATGCTGTGTGAGCTGATGTATACAATAGAAGTAGTCTTGGGGATTGCTCTGGGTTGATCAGACCCTCATGTGGTGACCTCTTCTTGTACCTGAGAACACTTCTCCAGAGCTGGTGGGGAAAGAGGGGCAGCACAATTGAAACTGAAAGACTGCTGCACGTGGGCTAGTGCAGGGTGGACCAAGATGTCCTATGAAGAGCTTGCCATTAAACTTAAATGATTCATGTTGGGAATATTTGCAGTATTTATACTGGTTTGTATTTGCTATACTCTCTAGACAGGCAGAGGCAGTATTTGCTAATGTTGCATTGTCAAGGAAAAATGTTTCGAGCCTGCACTGTCCTTTAGGGAGAGCTGTGTCTGAGTGTCACCATCTGTGTTATGAGAGGATATTTCAAGATGACATGCCTTCTGCACAGAGAGAAACCTTTTTTGAAGCCATAAAGTGTTAACTTTTTGAAATCTTTTTCCAGTAGCCTTTCATATATCTTACTTATTTAAACTCACTTTGATGGTATTGGAAACACATTTGCAGGTAAATTACATACATAGTCCTTTTATTGGATATTGATTGTACTGCCTTGCATTCCAAGGCAGACTTAATTCAACAATTCCCTAATTAGTTAAAGTCATAACCTATGTCTTGTATTCATTTACCATTAATTAAACCTTAGCTGTTTATTACACTGCAGTCCAAATCCGATAGCAGACCCATAGAGCCATGGAAAAGGGAATGGGAGGTCAATATTGAAAATATATGGTGCAAAGTCCCACTGATGGCTGCATTGTTCACAATCAATATGGTCAATGCAACACAACTTTCTCAGTTGCTATGTCAGCAAGACAAAAAGTCAATTCTAATGTTATGCTAGTGAAAAAACTGGTGATTATTGAAAAACTTTGACTCTTGCTACAAAACAGTGTTTTTGTTAACTTTTCTTTCCCCTATTCCCCTCTCATCCCCCTTTACCCCCAAGATCTTCTAAAACAAAAGGAATGGTTTTCTGCTGCCAGCTTTGCTAGGATCACAGTGTCACAAGCGGTAACTGTAGGCGTTTGTGCTTGTTAATAGCTGCTGAACTGTTACTTTAAACTAATACTTTCTAACGAGTTTTAGTTGGCACAAACAACTGTATATTATTGCTTTTTCTATTAAAAGGACCATTGACCATGTAATGTAGAGGGTCTTGATAATTTGCCGGCGCTGTTAAAACCTGCAGTCGTTTAACTCTGGTCATTAGGAAAAATGAAATAAGACTGTCAAGTATTTGCTGCTAAGACAATTACACAATTTCACCTGCTAAAAATATTTTGTGGTAAAGAGGACATCTGTTTCAGACTCTTCTCGCCCTCCCAAGCATACAGTGTGTTTTCTGGAGATGTAACTTTGGCAATTTTACCTGGTGGTGTGGGCCATGCGGCTGTGTGCTGGTTTTTGATGTGGATGCTGTTTGAAGACTAAGTGGAAGCTTTAGTATTTCGGATTTGGTGGTTGGATAGTTACAGCAGCTAGTGTGTCTAGTGACCAGGTGTCTGTTGGTGGGTATGTGATTACAGGACAGATAATTCCTTTTATTTGAAAGAGTAGGGAAATCTCACAGACTTGGGTGACAAAGGGTGTGCCTGTGCCTGTGTGAATTAAATTGTTGTCTTTTGCAGTCTAAGGGTCAGATTACCCCCTCATGGGGAGCCATGATGGAATAGGTGAAAAGCAGAGGAGTCCAGAAAACAAAATATTCAGAAAGATAGCTTGAGGGAGCTTACCTGTTGCAGCAGGTCTCTCAAAATCCCAGGAAAAATACACAACTGCAGCAATGTCTGTTAGAGATTGCTTGGGTCCAGGTGACAGAACACAGTGGCTGGTTTCTCTTGTCTCATCTCTTATTGTGAGGTTTAGAGTTGTGGAGATGTTTCCAGCAGCTGAGGCAAAGGGCTTCTTTACTTGACAATCTCCTCTCCTCCCGACTCATGATTGAGTCTCAGCGCAGTCTCATGCTCCAAGACAGGTGGAATGCTCTTCTGAAAAAGTGTTTAAAGACTGTTTCACTTGTGGCAAATCAGAGCTGCATAGACAACCTTCATTCTGGTGCTACCCAGTTTTTCAGGTGGAATATTTATTTCAATGCTTCTGGAATATAGTTCCAATTTTTAAATGCTGTTTTATATAAATGCTATCTTTTCCAGAGGGCATTTCCTGAGTGTACGTAGCAAGATAAATACATCTCATACCTCAAAATCTCTGAATAGGACCAGTTGCTGTATTGAGCTAGACAAATAAGAATGTTTTGACTTGTTCTGCTTTTATTCATAAAGTACCCACCTGAAGATATACGGCGATTTGAGGTACATGCTGAGACTTAGAACAAATTTATGAATTTTTTGCTTTCAAAGCTGCCTGTTGGCAATGCTTAAAGCTCATAACCTCCTTGCATAAAACCAGTAAATTCCTTAGTTGAATTGAGAGATTAACCCAGCTCAATGCCTGTTTATTTCCCAAGCTCTGTGGAGTACATCAGGTGGAGAGGTTGTGCAGTCCACTGCGATCCACAAAGTTTCCTACTAGCAGCCACTGCATGGTAACACTTCTGTGTAGTAGACTTAGTCCATGTTCTTCTGATGGCCTCTGTTAAGAGCCAAATTGGACATGCGTTTTCTGTGGCAACCGGTGGACAATTGCTGTCTTGGTGTACACTAATGGTGCTGGTGGCTTTGATTTTGTGCTGGAACTGAGGAGGACTTTCCCCTGAACTGGGAAAAGCTGCCCTGCCTCACGCCTTGGCTTCTTCTACTGGTTTTGTCTTTAGTTTTGCACAGCTCTGCCCAGTGGACGTGGGTCCCACAGTTGGCTCTTCTGTGCTGCAGTGCTCCTTGAGGGCACCCAGACTTGTCAGGGGTTTACAAGTGTTCATTGCAGCCCTAGTGACATCCCCTTATCTGTGTCTAGAGCTCACTTTGAACCAGGTCAGGGTCTTAGCTGGGCTTTGCCACAGGATCTGTCCCACACCATCAGCACTCCTCTATTCTGTAGCTGGATCTCACTGCAACCAGTTAGTGGGGTTTTTAAATTTTAAACATTTTTATTTTGATGCAAATTTCATACAGCACAGCTGCATTGATAGTTTTAGCATAATATTTGAGTGTATTCATTGTAATAATTTTTAAAGACCATACTGTATAAACAGTATTACCTTTTTGTTTGTTGATTGATAATTAAAGAGAATTATATCTGCACTCAGTGTATATTTAAAAAATTGTTACATAGTTAGTGTTAAAAAGTAATATTTGGATCAATGCCTTCTATGGATTTTTGTACATTTTCTACTCACTGAGGCATGCAGTCAATACCTAATTTCTCTGGAGATATACTGCGCTTAACATATTGAGTTTTTTTTAAATACTCCAGTCCTGGGCATTGAGTGTGTAAGACCAGTTTTAATTTGCTGTCATTGATGAACATAAGAGTATGAACTGTGTTGAATTCCTTCCAGCGTATATTTGTGTTTGCCATCCTTTCCAGATAACTCTCCTCTTCCTTAAGATTGTCTCACAGTGTCTGCTAGCAGTTTTGCTATCTCTCGCATTGGGTTGAGGGACTAGGGAAGTTCTTGCAGAACTTGAATCTACCTCTGAAATAGTAAAAGCTGCTTAAGACAGTTGTGGTGACTTTTGATAAGGTTAAGGATAAATAAAATGTCTAGTGAAGTTTGCCACTGGTTGTCACTTTTTTGTAGTTGGTTTCATTGAGCAAAAGTCTGTTTATTTTTATCCCCTGTGTAGGGGGAAGGCAGTTGCAGCTATATTTGATGCCATGTTTTAGACAGTTCTTTGTGCCCCTCACATTGGATTGCAACGTTCACTTCCTTGAGGTGCATCCGAATGCTCTTATGCTGGGCAATGCGGGCGTCAGGCTGATTGTAGGGAAAGTTCTGCAATTCTTTATCTTATTTTCCCCACTGTTCTGGCAGAACTGTTGCTGTTTCATATTAAAAACACAGCTCAATGCTTGTCCATTTCTTTTCTTTTTCATTCCAGGGTTGACTAGAATATATGCAAGGTTCATTTTGTGAGGAAGAATATGCAAGAATAGAGACAATTATTCCTGGAAATGTATACTTTTTGAGCCTTTCAGAGAACAGAGGTCTAAATGGCTCTGGATCAAGAGGTTTATTTGGTGTCTGTCCATGTATAGTTAGGAGTCAGAAGGAGGCTGCTGGATTTTTTGTCAGTCAAATGACTTATTGATTTGCTGCAATTCAGTATGCGTTTCCCGAAGACTGCGTGCTGCAAATCCTAAAAATAAAAGGAAAATATAACCGATCTGGTGAAAAAATGGGTGGAACTTTGCAGTATGATATAAATAAAAAGATGCTTTAGTTTGAGTATTGGATTTGAAATGTGTGTCCAGCAGAAGAGGGAGCAGGAAGTCATTGCAAGTGAAAGAAGAGTCAGGCTTTAGCAAGAAGAAGATTGAATAGGTTCGATAACCACCTTTGTAAGCTTATTCTGTCCTGCCAAGAATGTCCAGAAGCAGCAAAAACAAGATGATGAGCATCACAACTTTCTAGCACAACTGATGAGTGTGGCTGGGAACTGCTTGATTAATTTTGGCTCTCATTCTTTACACCAGGTATTCAAAAAGTTAGTGAATCTCACAGCTGCTTGTCAGCTGCTTACCTTTATCTTACCTTTTTCTACCACACAGATGTGAAAGAAGATTAAAACTTTCTGTCCCCACTCTCTGGCCACATGTACTCCTTACTGCAAGTTTGGAACCTTTTACTTCCGACCAGGTACCCGCACCTATTGCAACCACCATTTTATCTCCCACCCAAATTTTGTGGTGAAGTTTCCTTGCTTCTTCCAGCCTTCCCACTACATCAACTTCTCCCCACCAAATCAGGACCCTGACCCTCTTCCTTTCAGCACATGCCATTCCAGCAGTCCTGATGGTTACTCACTCTGTGCTCATGTTTAGCGGAGAATCCTGCTGCTGGCTGCATTATTCTATTTTGGATGCAGCAGAGCAAGTGAAAATGAAAAGGCTCTACAGTTATACCCTGACAGTCAGTGGACAAGTGTAAGTCTTATTTGAAGGTTGCTGCACACATCTGCACATCAGGCTGTTGTGATTGTCCAGGACAGCCCTGCTATTTTGAAGGGGATTGAGGACCACACTTTGGGAACTTATGGCCTGCAAGATCTGCTGGCTCACAATGTGCTCATGAGCTTGGCCACAGCCGGACAGTAGCAGTAGTATTGCTGCTTTTGTGGGTCTTGAAGCGAGTTATCCAATTATAGTGCTGGGACTTCATCCTACGGATGACGGGACAGTGCTGATGTGTAGGCTGGTCACCAGCGTTGATGCTGCCTTTGTGAAGCTGGTATTGTCAGCATGGCACCACTGTGACCATCCAAGACAAGGTGCTGGGGAGTCACAGTTGTATCTTCCATGTAAAGAACCACAGGAACTCCTGCCAGCTCTGCGGTATGTGTTGGGTTGATCAGTATGACCAGTTGAGTGTGTAGCTGTAGGAGCCGTGTTTAGGAGAGAGATCATAACTGGCACAGGAAGAGTTGCTTGTTGCCATGTCACTGACTGAGTTCTCTGGAAGAGTTGTCCTGTTGTGGTGACACCATGTTTGCACTGGCTTTATTTTTTCTTTCCAGCATTATGTGGTGCTGGTGGTTGTCAGCAAGTGCTACAGCAATATGCCAAGCTAACAGTGCTGAAATGTACAGAAGGGGAGAAGAGATTGTTCCTGGCTCCTGCCCTGCCTGAGGCTGGATAATTCTGTACAGAATAGCCTCCGAATATTAAAATTTATCGCACTTTTAAAATTCAGCTATGTTTATCCAACCTTTTCCCTGTAGCTGCCCCCTCTATTCAGTTTGTCACTATCCTGCTGCAGTGAACTCCTCAGACTGACCAGAAGCAATACTTCATTATTAGCTTTTTTGGTCTTTTCCTTTCTCCTGCCTCTAATGTAGGTACTGATTTTTGACAACTCTTTTATTTGTATGTTTTTTAAAAGTCTCGATCTTGAGTTAAAAATTTATATCGCTTTTTGTTCATTTATTAAAACATCGTGATGATACATTTTTAACATAATTAAGTTTCTCCATGGTCATCTTAATACTCCTTTCCTTTATGGGCTTTTGGATTAATGGATATGGTATGAGATCTATTTGTTTGTGAATTAACTTGGCTTTGTATGCTGTAATACCAGTGGGAACTGGAGGTTCCAGTGCATGTAAATGCAATATGAGCAACTAAAATTATCCTTTTTATGAAAACTTTCCAATCGAAAGAAACACTAATGATGAAATTATAATGTAACAGTGCTAATTAAAAATAACAGAAGAACATTTCATCAGTCACTCATTAGCTTCCTAGATCTTTACAGAAGGCTTGAGAAAGTTTGTTTAATAAGGGCTGAAGTGGGAAACTCCCATTTGTACATAGATTTCAGTTGAGTTCTTGGGAATGGTGTAGTTTTGAGAGCATATTGTGGCTGATGTGATATCATTTATGATCTATTTTGAAATAGTAATCTAAATATAAATTAGGGCTCAGATAACTGCCAAATCCAGTATACAGAGAGGTGAATACTTCAGTTATGTTATTTTGAGTTATTGTTGAACTCTGCCTGCATGTTGAGAATATGTTTGTGGTGTATATAAAGCTTGTTATGGCCTGACTCTGATTTCATTGATGAGGTTGTTAATTCATTAACTTCACTGGCATTGTTCCTGATTTATCGTGGCAGGATTGAGGACAGAATCAGGCCTTAAATCTTCAAATTAAAAAATTAAACTATAAAAATATTGTGAAATAAAATATCACCAACATGTTCCCATTAAATAGTATTTCGTATGAGACTAAAATAATAAAAAAATCCTGGTTAATGGAAAAGCAGAAATCAAATATGTATTAAAAAAGAAGGGAGAAAAAAAGCAGTGAGTTTTTAGTCTGTGGAGATGTAAGAGACTTTGATTTAAGTACTATTTTGAATATATGCTTTTGTAACAGTGACAAGCTATCAGGCAGAATTCTTATGTTTGCCTGGCTGTCACATTTAAGTGAAGCCAGATTGAATTATCTTAGTTGATGTTTATGCAGAATTCTTGTAATCTCCAATTGTATTAGCAGATTTATTGTTTCATGTAAACATATAGTTGAAATTTATGTATTAGTGCTTTATTTGGGTTTAAAAATCTAATTATTCCATTGTTCAGAGATTATATTCATTAAAGATTGATTAGTTGAATACTTTCTTATATGAATCTAAATTATTTAAAAAGTTGAGGAAGTTAGCATCTCTAATACTGAGCTGACAAAGGAGCAGAGAGAAAGAATAAGCTAGCACAGTCGGATAATCAAATGCTGACATTTTCATGTGGCTCTATGAAAAACACATGTAAATGTCTTTATCTAGTAACACTTGCAGCGACCTGGGAGATACAGTGATAGGGGAGTTTACCATCCATCTCTCAGTAAAGCATTTCCCCTTTTATTTTTTAGTGATGTATGGCTTACTTACGTGTACCTTTTGATTTTTTTCCTTAGCTGACTACTGTTGCTTTGGGGAAGTATTAGTAAAGTCTTACTTATACACATCTCTGTTTGTGATGGCTTTACCCTGGTGTTAGTCAGGAAACGGGTGCAAGAGCTGCGTGTGAGTGAGAAGGCAATTAGTCATGGCCAAATTGGTAACTGTGAAGTGAACTTTACTCTCTGGGGACTGTTTTGTCAGAAAACGAGTTATCTTAGGTTAGCTTCTGAAATCTAATTGACTTAGAATTATTTACAGATTCATATCAATTAGTCCTTCAGTGGAAAAAAGTGGCCTGTTGTAATTTTGACAGTTTTTCTCAGAAGACCACTTTCTGCAGCCCATTTTTCACAAACAGGTGCCAGAAAAGCATTGTGTGAAAATTAGAGGTTATGCAGTCAAAAATGCTGGCTGATATGGTTATAATCTGGAATTGCCATAATGGAAAAAGGAGTTGTGAACACGTGTATGAATGGAATTGTTCCACAGTTAATAAGAGATTTATGACTGAAGAAATCACTACAGAACAGCAAGTGGTAGAGGTTGTGTTTTTATTTTAATATGAGAGCCAAGTCTTGCATTAGGATGTTGCTGAATCTGGTGCAGAAAATAAATGACACCCAAGGGACAGTGTAGTGTTCTGTTAGATTGAAGGGCCTTTAATAATCCCGTAGTCTAATAGCAGTTAAGATAGAGAATGTATAAGAACTAATCTTCTGCTTTTGCAGTAATATGTGTACGATAACAAGGAACAGTTATGATGTGTTGGCACCGTAGCTTTTAGCAGATGACTTTTTAAATTAAAAGATAAGTTTGCTGAGTGACTTTCTGGAATTTATTTAATGAAGACCCATAAAATATGATATCTGTTTACAGCTGGATTAACAGCACTATGCTCAACTACTAGTCTTTACGCTACACAAAAAGTACTGAACAAATCCAAAAACTTTCATTCCTGGAAAGGTCAAATGCATTTTGAAAAGCATAAATTTAACTCCTACAACTGCCTGTCTTTAATCACGATTAACATTTTCTGGTTTTGCAAATTCAGTGTGGTCTATGACTTACAGACTATAGGCTGCAAGTCAAACATGTACAAAGGATATTGAAGCAATCGTTCAGTTTTTTCAAGTTTTATTTCCTCTGAATAGCAGCACTGTTTTTTTACCTCTTTCTCTTGGAAAAACTAACTATAGATTAACTTGAGTTACATGTTACTCTGCATAGATGGTGTTTGGGGATGGGGTTAATTTTTGTTGGATTATCTCCTGTATTTTTTAATCTGTAGTTAGTGTATCTGGGGTGTGCAAGGTGAGAGTAAGTTGTTCCTGAAATAACTTCCTTTTGGCAGCAGTTGTGGGAAGTTTACACAGGACTTGCTAAACAGCAAGTGTATTTTAGCTTGTGCTACAACTCTATAAACAAACAGTTCGTAGTACTTGTAAGCAGACAACTTTGGTGTGTAAATGTACACTAGATGGCAGTTTTGTCATATCTTCCAAGTTCAAATAGCTCTGTAGGAGAACAGGAAAGGCCATCAGTGTTTAGTCTGCACTCGCAGGGTCCCTGCATGACCAATGTGGACCCCATGGACTTCCTGGAACATGTGTTAGCAATTTAGCAGCAGACATTTATTTCTTTGTTTTACTGCTTGGCTCTTTGAGAAAGTGTTGGTACTCAGTTATGGGCTGTCTGGATCATGTCAGAGGCCATGGGGATCAAGTCCATGTGACAGGCCAAACTGAGGAAGGATGAAGTTGGAGGAGGTGAGGAAACTGACCCTTACTTCAACAGTAACAAGTCACTGCCTGTCTGTGGACCGTGGCCAAATGCCGGGGCGTTTTAGGTCTAATACAGCTGAATAAACAAAACACTGCCCATTTGGCTTTTTCATATTTCATCAACACTAGTTCAATCAAAGTCTTTTCTATTTCCTAAGACGAGGTTCTTACTCTTCCTCTTTTTTTTTTTTTGCCTTTTTTTTGTACTCCTCTTCCCCCTTCCTTCCCCACATTTTAGCCCCATCCAGACGAGGCGACCTTGAAATCCTTGGTTACTGCATGCTGCAATGGTTATGTGGGAAACTACCTTGGGAACAGAACCTAAAGGACCCTGTAGCTGTTCAGACAGCAAAAATAAAGTAAGAATAAAGCGACACGTACATGTACACCACTCTAGAACCTCGCAACATCCTCAACAAAACAGCTCTGAAAAGACAGCTGTACATCCTGTAGAATTGCACCTTATGAGAAAGCTAAAACTATTTTCCTTAATTGAGAGATGTTAGAAGCATTTAAAAATTAATTCCATGTGCACGTCTACCCTCTTCTACACATTTATGTATGTACTGTTGTAGAGGTATGATAAATACAAATGCACAGCACAGTGTCATTTTGTCTGCTGTGTATTTTTTAGCACACTCTTTTAAAGAAAATGTTGGTGAATTAGTGCAGGCCTTATTGCTCATACAGAAGGTTGTTGTGTGTTTCCATAAACTTCATGGGTGCTTTGTAGATGCTGTAGTACAAACATCTCTTGGAAGTTTATCCACATGTGCATTCAATTTATGTTACTTTGTATATGATACTATTTTTCAGATGTTTTTATGTAGGTTTTTAATGTTATTTAAGCCTACTGCTGTTATAAACAATCAAATACCAAAATACTAAAGAGCTTGATTAAAATCTTTTCCTCTGTCCCAGCATGTCTCATTTAGAGCTTACTAAAGCAACAAAGTGTATTAGTGTTTTCTTCTGCTTTCACTGGTGGGACTTGAGAGAGCTAATTGCATGTGGTACAGTGTAGCCTGTAGAAGGCTATCCAGAAGAGTAGTTACCCATAAATGTAACATCACAATTGGAGAAGGCAGCAAACTTTTAAGTAGGGCAAGTCACAACAGAGGTACACAATAGGGATAGCTGATCCACAGAAATCAATCTGCAAATTCAGTGTGGCATCGCCTCTCAACAGAGAAAAAGGTTAGCCTGCAGACTGTGGATAATACAGATTGCATCTGTAAATGTTGACATCGTATGTTATGTTTAATATTTCTCCTTTAGAAGTTCTGATCATTACACAGCCCCCTGCAAGGTAACACTTATACAATTCAATGTTAAATCAATTTAATCAATCAAGCTGCTTCACTATTTCTTCCCTTGCAGTTAACTCTTAGATTGCTAGGAATTTTCAGGATGCCAAACAAACAGATGCTTAAAGGAAGCACACGGAAAATGATACGGATTCTGTTTATCAGAAATATCCGATTAGTCTACTGTTCTTGGTATAAGGTAACTTGCTCAGGTCATCTCCTTTTATTTATCTTAAATTTTAGTGCCTGTACGGGTTTAAAACACTGGAAATAGATATATATGTGCGTATCCATTTGCTTATAAATATATTACCAGCACAGTCAAATTCCTTCTGAGCATGCCAGTCCCTTTGCTTTGGAGTCTGTGTGTGGTGGTGAGGAAGAAGGGACTGGGCCTGGAAGGTGGGGTGCAGTTGAAAGGTAGGAGCCAGAGCAGGACCTCAAACTGTTGTTCACCAGTTGTCTCATCCTCTCATCCCCTCTTAGAAGTTCTTAGTCTTTCCTCCGAGTAATGCTGGGACAATGAGGCAACTGTGCCAAAGCTTTGGGCATTGGTAAAGGGGTATTTAAGGACTGCCACGATATTTGAATTTTGAAATGTTCATGCCATACTATAATTAGAAGGCAGGTCCATTTGCATTAGAATTTAAGCTAAATTATAGGAAAATATTTATGTTGAAATGTTTCATTTCCCCAAAATTGAAAGCCCGTATTTCTGATACTAAACAACAGCTTACTGAGTCGAAGCCTATGTACGCTGACTTCATTCACTTGAGAACATATCCTGTTACTGACTGGTGACTGTTAAATAAACAAACAAACAAACAAACAAAAAGGGATCCCTTAACAGTATTAACAGATAGACAGAATTAACTGATGGCAAGGGTGCTTGTGCAGCTGCAAATGCTAGGAGATCATCCTGATTCATGCATGTTCAAAGATGAGAGCTGCTGTCACTTCATCCAATTTTAGGGTGTGATTGATTCTGAGTTTTATAGTTCTATGCTGTTTCTGGATGGATGGAAAGTACACCTGTGGCCCTGTCCTTCAGTTTATGAAGCGCATAGGACTTAAGGTTGTTTAACCTTTCTCTCTCGTTTTGTCCCTGCGATGTCTGCTTGTAATTTTGACAGCAGTTGCCCAGCTGCCTGTGAGCTAGGTGGCATAAAGAGCCTGATGATAAATTACTAATAGGCAGACCAGAAGTGCTTCTTAAATTCCGAAATACAAATATTTATTATTAAGCTGAGATCAAAACAAGCCATTTTAGCTCAAAGGATTTCTTTTTCTTTCTAGAAAGTTTAAAACATTTGCAAAGAAAATCTTAACGTTAAAGTACAATCTTAGCTATTAGCTCGATTGTGCTGAAATCTGCAGTCTCCAAAGAGTTAAAAAACATAGCAAGTAAAAGGAGATTTTGTTTTAAAAGCAGTACTGTGAATCATTAGCTATCCCGGAGGTCCACTCCCTTTGGAACTGAGACTTGCTGTCTTCTTAAATCCCAAATGAAGAACCACCTGCTCCAAAACCACATTAAATTGTTTCACTTTCATGTTGTTTCAGATTTATGGATGAGCTCCCAGATTCAGTGATGGAATGGGATTCTTCTGGAAGTAGCTGTAGTAAGTGTGCTTGCACTATGTACCGTGTAGCTCTTTAGCCTGTTACAAAAAATACTTCAATGGAAATAGTAAGCAACTACTCTGTTTAGGGGAAGCAGAAGATAAGTAAAAGTAACACAAATTTAACAAAGTCATGAATTTAAATTCTTAAAATGTATTGCTGCGTTTTGTACCTTAAGGTAGATGCCTTGACCAGGCCTGAGTCCACGCAGTATTGCTGGGTTCTGGTCTTAGGGTAAACTATGTCATGCAAGTGGAAGTCACCCTTGAATCAACCACTTGAACTCAAGGCTGCATGAACCACTCTGGTATGTACCTGTCCAACAGAAGAACTCAGCCTGCAATATCTGTATTTAGCTGATAACACAGTAGCTATGTAACACCCCTTGTTATAGATTATATGTCACACTTATTAATTCAGGCTGCAATTTAATTGAACCAATATTTTTTACTTCAGTGGAACTGAATCAGGCCCTTCATGTACAGGCTTACTATATTCCATTTTTAGCTCAAAAGCTTGTTAACAGCAAGAAGAGGAGGTAAGTTTCTGGATCCTGTGGAAGGCTGGTCACTCTGCAGTAAATGACTCGATGCTTACTGATACAGGATACGTAATGCTTTTATTGCAGGAATGCCATTTATGCTACTTTCCCACATTATCCCATAAACACGGACTAAATAGATGATACAGACATTGAGGGCTAAATTTTCAGCCTTGGTTTGGTGGTACAAAAACCTTGGTCAGTCTCATCCATGATGCATAATATAGAGTGACATAGGGGAGCCTAGCCACACGTAATCCAAGTTGTTAGGAAGCAGCAACTCTCTTAGAAACAGGAGTAGCTGTTAGTATGGAAATAGTAAGCAACTGTCTACAAAAGGTATATTGCTTAGTATTGAGAGTTTGAAGAAGCACATGAATGGACAGTTTGTCTTGTCATCTGTTTCTTCCTTCACTGAAATACAAAAGTAACCCAGGGAAAATGCCAAACTTCTTCCAAAGGTCAGTATCTTTTTTTGATTTATTTACTTATTTTCATAGCATTTCTGTATTGGAATTATTGCATAAAACACTTTCCTGATGTGTATACATATTTAATAAATCTTTACTTTGGGGATTTTACCAGATGTTAATAACTGGTGTAGTACTTCAGTTTTAGGATACACTTGGGTCTTTAACTGAATGAAAAGTTTGATCCCCCCTCATATGTTTTTCCTAATAGCATTATTTCATTCAGTGGTTTCCCTGTTTCTAGAACCACTTAATAATGACAGCAAAATAATGCTGCTGTTAGACTGTTCTAGGTTGTAATCTCAAAACCAATATTTGTCCAAGTATTAGAAGTAAAAAACCAATGTTTTTTTCCAAAGCATTCAAAGTATAGTACCAATGGAGATTAAAATAGTGTTGTTGAGAGTAGTTAATATTTAAAGGGCTATTATGATCTATCAAATATAGACTACTTTTGTTTCACAGACCTATCAATATTTGTCAATAAAGTGTTTTGATTAATTTTTATACTTGAATGGCTTTCCATACTATACGAATTAGTGCATGTGCCTAACAAGACATAGCACTTAAGGGGTAGCTTGTTTATTCGAGTCTGTATTTTCCTTTCCTTGTCTCAAAAAGACAAGATATTGTCAGTTCTGTGTTTTGAGTGTGTCTTGAGCTGAAATTGTGTCATCTTGTTTAGCAGTGTAGGATTGGCATCCATTTTGGAATAAAATTCTTTGTGAAGTTTTTGGTCTACACCAAGTGAAATTTGCATTAAAATGTGCTCCACAGGTGAAATATCCAAATATTTGGCATGTGTTTATGGCTTAGCTTATGATGAGAAGCCAAAGTATCAAGTGCTGAAGAAAATCCTGCTGGGTGGACTTGAGTCAAGTGGAACTCGCTATGATGGCTCTCTGGAATTTTCCACTGCGGCGTGCACGCCAAATCACCATGCTGCCAAAGTGACAAAAGTAAGAAAGAAAGTTCTGGGCTGATTTCTGACATCTCCTTGCTTGATTGTTGCCTTTTTCTTTTGTAGAAGAGGAAATAGTTTAAGATTTCAAAATGAGACTGACACAGCAGTTCTTTCACATTAAATACAACATGTTTGTTAATTCCTGTTTCCCCTGGCTTTGCTAAAAAGAGGGATGTCAACCCTTAAGGAGGAAGAACTGTCATGAGTCCTTTTGACCTGCGGCCTCTCACTTCAAAGCAGTAGTTCTGTGGAGAATGATTTACTTTCAGGATAATGGGGAAGTCAAGGACTTTGTTCACTAACATCTTGAAGATGAGCCTGAATGCCAGGCTTTTCCTTCATTCCAGATTAAAAGCAAAGTTACCTTTATTAGTGAAAGCATTTAATTCATTTTCTCACTTTCAAACTGTTCTTTGTCATTTGCCTTTATACTCCTGCAGCCACTAATGTAGAGGAGGTATCATTCTGGGATTTAACTCTGGTATGCAGTGCTATGTGATGTACCAACACAGAATTTTAAAGCTGGCAGATATTGTGTTATATTTTCTTTTTGTACATTTAAGGCTGAAACGATATGGTTAATAAAGCCGTGTTTTAATAAAAGGAGACTGAGGTAATTAGCAGTCTTACTGGACTTGCTGTGAAATGTCAGTCCCATCATACCTCTGCCTCCAAATTCCCCGTATGCAAAAGCCCCATTTCTGTCTCTGATGCGTGTGCAATAAGGCAGGGTCAGGGTACCATTCATTTTTAATATTTCTGGTGAACTTTGGACCATCACAAGTGTACGTGAGCCAAGAATGCGGGATGCAAACTAATTTGACTGATAGGCTGCTAGATGAATGGTGATTCAAGTATCGGTGCACAGATGGTTCTGATTTGCTGAGTTTTGTAGCTGCTGCAACTGAAGACATAAAATATCCTTCTAGTCATAAATTAGCTCTTTGGAAGCAAAACCTTGGCACCAGAGCTTTACAACCTTCAATTAGTAGGGAAAGAAGTATTTGAATGACTGTGGTATTGACATCTGTAGGCCTGCATAGTAATCATTCCTAATAGAAGAGAATATCTGTTTGAGGGGGTTTTGCATGGCTAATTAAACACCAGTGAGAATATGTAATTTTTTCATGATCTCCTGATTGTCACCTTTCTCTTATGATACAATTACATTTTATTGTAGCAAGTGCCTCACAAACCAATTGTCAGCACTATTTACGTGTTATGGAAGGCAGAACAAAAGTTCATGTTTAATAAAAAGCCACTGAGTTTTGATCTGGGTAATTACAGATGCTTACTTTAGCAATTTCATTGACTTTTCTGTTTTTATCACTTTCTTTTTTATTTTAACAAAACCAGAAGTTATTTTAGTCATAGTATTTCTCTTGCTATGATGGTGACCACTTCATCCTCAATAATTCAAGAGCTTTTTTTTAAAGTTTATACTCTTTTCTGAATTTTATTGAAATATAAGATAGCTCTTAACTGATCTCCAGCTGATCCAGTTGGACCTTTACTTCACAAAGCGCCTTTGATTTCTTAGTCAGATATTGAATAGTAAATCTGTTTTCTCCTTATTGCCTGGCCTAAAACTTTGCAGTATGCTGGCATAAAAGATGATCCTGAATTTCCTGGCTGTAAAAGCTGTTGTAGCACTTGCTATTTGCAAGTTCATAACCCCACTGAAAAATCCATGAATGAGGAGTGGCACTCTTGTGCTGTAGGACTAAGCCAAATTGGTTTTGATGGCTAAGAACAGAGAGCGAGCATGTCTCCATATTACTAAATTCTGGTGCCTGTCATCACTTTTTCAGAGGACTTTTTAATGTTGAGTGTCTTGCTTCTTGGAACAGTAAGAATGCTAGCAAAGCTGTAGTGATCACCTGTGCTTTACTGGAGTACGTTCCTTCAGCCAGTTCTGCTGCTTACGTGTGCAAGTTTCCTGTAACAATCACTGTAACACAGCTGCAGGAAGGAAGGACTTCAGGAGGTCTTATTAAGTAGAGAAAGCAGATAACCAAGCTTTCTCTAAACTATTGCTATTTTCAAAAAATCTGGGTGTTTGATCTGTGGTTATTGGCTGTAGAGATATTCAAGGCTTGGTGCACTTCGATGCTGCAGTCCTGACAAAGTGTTGGATGACAGGCAGGCACTTCCACTGCATCTTCTCATGGCACTGTCTGTAGTAACCCTAGGTCTGTCTCTTTTCATCTCGGCTCTCTGCATTCCCTTTCCACGTCTCCTTTTATTCACCAAACACTTCTCCCATTAAAGAGGCAACTTAGGAATAGTGGGAGCCACTACAAACAATCCACTGTCTCCTCACTTCTTGCTTATGAGCAAATCTGACTCATGGGGGCCTGCCTGATCCCACTTGTATAAGTCTGGTACACAGGAAAGCAGTGATCCTGGGCTAATTCCCTTCTGAAGACCAGTAAACACCCATAAGTACCAATAAGAGGATCCTGTAACACTAGCTCTGTGAAGAGGAATTGTTACAGAAGATTAATTTTAAGATGCAGCTGCCTGTACTGTATACGAATTTAGTCTTTAGATGACATAAAAAGCGTAACTGGCTACATCCTGGTTCTTTCAGTTGTACACCAAATATAGGTGATAACATGTTAATTGTGTTAATTCTTAAATTTGTTTGCCACAGTTTTTGGCTTATAAATAATTATTTTCTGCTTTTTCACCTACAGTGGAGGTGCTAGCATTGGGGTCAAATAAAGTATGGCACAGGTAGCCAAGTACAAGCTAGATGTGTAGCTCTCACATTAAAACTAATTGCATCAATATCAATCTCCACTTTTTATTAGTATGGAATATGGTAATTTTTAGGCATAAGACAAATATTTTCACAGGCGCTGTAGGGCCTGTTTTGAAAGTGATGTAGTTGTTTATGGTGTGTATACACTGTGTAGGTACCAGAGTTGGCTGTCAACAAGATTGGCAGTTCTTGCAGGGTGCACTGTCGTTCTGCGATGCAGAAAAAACAGCTTGAGCCCCTCTGTTCATACAACTCAGCGTGGCACTGAGCCTCCATCTCTCAGAACTATCCACAGGCTGAGCTGTTATTCAGAACAGATACACCTTCATGTTTCTCAACAAAAATAATTTTCACAGAGCAGGACTATGGATTATATTTTTAAAAGGTGTTTTGGATTAAACAGTATATAAGGTGCCTACTGGCACTTTCAATGGTACTTAGTTTGCACAGTTGCTATCTCCTGCATGTATTTAATTTGCAGTATAAAAAAGCAGCTCATAATTTCTTCTTTATCTGCTCTATTTAGATACAGCTGCTGCGTAGGGGACCATATGCAAACAGTACAGTTGCAGAGTTACTGGTGTGCCAGGAGTACCAAAGGCATGTGGCAAACAGCCTGGGTTTTGGCTACATTTGCCTTTCAAGTTCCAAAAGCCAAAACCAGACATCATTCAATACCTGGTGCTCAGAGCAGCACTACAGAGAAATTGCATTAACTCATGCAACAGTTCACTGTGTGTTCCTCATTTACATTTTAGAAGACTATAAAAGAATGTGAGAGTTGAATCTTAAATTAGATTACCTGAGTCAGAAGACTTAAGTGATTATTTTACTTTAGAGAGTTTTGCATTTGACTCCAGTGATAGAAATGCATTCAGCTCTACTTGTTAATGAAACAAGCAATGACTTACTGCCATCATTCCCAATAAAGGTTATTAGTGAATGTTTTGAAATGTACAACTCAAAGTTTATTTAGTTTTATAGACTGTACTTTCCAAATACAGCATAGCTCTAACTTGCTGCTGTTTGAAGAAGATGTTTATTGATAATTAAACTGCTGAAAACTATTCTTTTGAGAAAGATGAAAGCTTACTCTCATTCTGTTCTTGGTACTGAAGATAGAACGTTTTTCTTTTTGAAACACTGACCTTTTTTTACTATACAAAATTGCTTGCTGTACATCACAGGTTTGCTTACCAAAGCCTACGCCAAAACCAGTTCAGCAGAAGCAAAAAAAGACAGAAGGTGAAGAACACATCTATCAAAATGAAGCCTTTACCAGGGTAACAGGCAAACAACTCCAAGATGAAGAAAAGCCACATCACTTCAACAGGATGTTTCACCAATTAGAGCTTCAGCAGGTAAGGATTTGGGCACTGTATTAATGCATGGTATCTCCTGGGAGTTTATCTATCTGCTCTGTTTAGCTCATTGCCCACCTTTTGGGGTGGGCAAGGAAGAAAAATGCTTAGAAAAAGCCAGGAGCTATGTCATAAACTCCAGAAGTTGGCATATGCTTACTGGCTTATATTATGCCAAATTTAAAACTCGGAGTTTCTTGTAAGCACAGGGATTAAGTGCAAACAGTGCACTATCTTTACCTGCCTCAAACCTGCCAGCTCCAAGTATCGGAAGGGTACCTGTAATAATTTTGAGTGTTACTGAAGTCTTTCCAGCATACAGAACTGCTGTCTGTACATCAACAGGTTCAGCTACTGAAGCCTTCACCGAAACCAGAGCAACAGAAGCAAAACAAGGTGAAAGAGGAAGAAGATAACTGCCTGAACAGGCCCCCTGCTCGGGTAACACGCCGGCAATTCCAGGCTGAAGAAAAGACCATGAAGTTCCATGCTGCGGCTTGGAAGCCTGACCACCCACAAAAGGTGAGGGGTTTAGTGTTACCTTAGAGCAGTTGTGGCACCCTGTGGCAGAAAAATCAGCTTTGCTAAAAAGGAATTTAAAAAAACCCTAAACACCACGTAGACTACACACAGTGTGTCCAAGCAAGATGTTTGCCACGGACACCACAAGTCTGTGTAGAGCTGCTTGGTCGTACTGTTAGCCATCTACTACTCTGGTTTTTTTCTACAGTTCGGTAATAAAGGAGTGCACTGAGTGCTGCACCAGTGTGCAGATAAAATGTTGGGATATGACAGCCTCCCTTTGTGGAGCCTGTTTTATTGGTAGAAACTTCAGTCATTTCCTTTTCTACATGGTGGAAAATCTCATAGCACTCTTAATTAAGTTCTTAAATTCTGACTCTTTAATCGGA
This sequence comes from Neomorphus geoffroyi, assembly GCA_033558235.1. Lineage (NCBI taxonomy): Eukaryota > Metazoa > Chordata > Aves > Cuculiformes > Neomorphidae > Neomorphus > Neomorphus geoffroyi. The sequence goes on along the minus strand of JAUMJM010000005.1, from coordinate 95,850,457 downwards.
GGATTTTAGTAGTTAACTAACTCACCTCAAATATTATCATAATTACTGCATAAAAAAGCTCAATGAATGTATTCAGTCTTCCTCGTCAACTGTTCATGAAAAATTGATCAAGGTTTTGGTAAAAATAATGCAGAATAAACTACATCTTGGTAGTCATGCTGTGTTCCTTTTCTATGGAGCTTAGGTATAGCTTAACAAAGAGATTCTACCCTGTTTGTTCCTTTGATATAGAAAAATAACTTGTTGAATGAGGACAGCTTCTAATAAGCACAAAAATACAACTTTATATATAGCTTAATTATTAATCCAAAATTCTTTGTTTCAAGCAGTTTGCCGATCACTTCCAGGAAACTCCAGTACAAGCTAGAATTGTGAAGCAGAACAAGGTGCCGCATGTCAGAGCGTCAGGCAGGGAAGTGGTGAGTAGAACAATTTTTGGAGAGGCAAGGCAGACAGATTCTGAAAGCTCTCTGGAGTCCTGACACCACAGTGACTCCAAGTAACAAATACAGCTTTGTATTATGAAGATATTCCAGTGCTACTTCCGAGTCCTCAAATGTAAATTTTAAAAGATGCTAGCAAAAAGAATAGCAAATCTCCTCCCTCCTGAGTATTTTGTATAAAAGCTACTTTAGTCTTAAGAAAGTAGATATGGAAAGAGCCACATTCATGTTTCCAACATGACACAGGTTAAAAAAAAAAAAGAGCTGGTGTAACTTCCTTTGTTTCCCTAACAGCAAGCACCCAGTATGGATTGTAGGTCTTGACACCAGAGAGTAACTTGGGGATTTGTGTTACCCTCCTTTCTGTGGGAAAAAGAAAAGTACATTTTTACAGAAAGGGTTCAATTGCTAGTCTGATATTTAAATTATCATTGTATTTTGATTTAGTCTTTATAAAGGAATAGCTGCTTTTCCAATATGATTAACAGTGTTGCATCTATGTAGAATAGTTGTGTGGTGCTTGCTGAATATTATGCATAAAAGGGGAGAGTTAAAATGTTTGTCAGATAACATTTAAGATATTCAAATGAGAAACTGGAGGGGGAAAAAAAAAGGTGGGATCGTATTAGTTTCCTTTTGCAGACTTCCTCTCAATTCATTTCACATAATTTAGGAGACTGGTAAAAGAAAGCTATATAGAAAATTTTAGTGTACTAAGGTTATAAAAATTGAAGAGGATTCTTCAGGCACAAAGTGGGGAAAAAACAACGGCTCACGCAGGAACCAGAGTGGCAAGAGGCTGTCAGGCGTTCTCTAGGGAGCCATTCCGTACACTTCGGTTAGGGAACTGCCTAGAGTAGTTAACTGCAGGCACCTCACTCTAGCTTAGGTGGGATGGCCACCCTGTTGCCATTAACAGGCAATGGGGTTGAAGGTCTGAATATGGAATGTGGAGGCAAAATTCTTTTTCTGCCTGGTTTATCTTTTGGGGAAGTGCATTTGGCCCAATGAAAGAACAGGTGGGCCTGCTCAGTAAGATGCTGCTGGAAAGCAGTTCCAGTTTAGGTATAAATTAAATGAGAAATGTTTGTATGCTGAAAAGGGAACACCTGACAAAGAGGAGTAGGACAAGAAGGGTAGGATCTTTGTGACATACAGGACAGCTGATAAACTCAGAAAGAGAGAACAAGGAAGACAGAAGCACCTAGAAAATATGGAAACAACAAAAAGCAGAGAAGAAAAAAAAAAATCTATGAGCTGCCTTTATGTTGGATATAATGGTATGATTCTATCAGAATGGGACCATATTTAATTAAATTAAACAAACAAACAGAGGTGTCTGTCACTAATTTGGAAGAGGAATAAAGCAGGAGGATGGGAAACTTCTATTACGAAGATACAATTTAGGTTATGAATTTTCAGAAAAAAACCCCTGTATTGCTAGGGTTCAAATTAAGTGGGATATACTGCTAAAAAAGTAACATAAGTGAGATCATGCAAAAGAAACCAAATGTGGAAATTTTTCTAAGGGATAGTGGAAAATACAGTCAAGCCTCGGATATGTGAGAACTCCTTTCAGAGATCAAAAAGGTAATCCAAGGATGACATAGCTTCTGGAGACTTAAAAACTCCCAAACACCACCCTGTCCAACTTGAACAGACCCCACATTATTTGCATATTTATGCTATGATAAAACCAGGAGAAATTCAGCTTAACAAAACCAAATTAAAACAGCAAACTAAACTTCAGAGTAATGTCTAGGGTTTCCATGCTACAACTTTATTAGCAGGAACACTTAAAGAAAATTTAATATATTAACACGTTTTGGAAACAAGTTAAAGATACAGAAGAATTCCAGCTGTTGACTTCAGTAATAGAGATGTCTTGTTAGAAGGTGTTAACAGTGAGTATGATTATACATTTAATATACAATATACTTATACCTGCAAATTCCAGAGTTAAGACTTTGTAAGAACTGTCTTGCTTTCTCTAGGATAACTTAAAATACCTACATGAGTCTTTGGCATCTTTGCTTTTCCAATTTGGATCTCACTTATTCAATATGAATTTATTATCATTGTATTTTTCCCCCTGCAGAAAGACAATGCAAGAACATCACCATCATTCGACCCACAAGCAATCTTCTCAGAATCCGAAAAGAAACACGATCAACTCTTAACTATAGATCATCCAGTACCATTGCAAGAAACTGGTTCTGACACCACTTGTCCTTCTCTATCTGTTCTATTTAGATTTGCATTTACTGATCAAACATACCCCTACAGCATAGCCATACTTGTACTTCTGCTACTGATATCGCTTTCTTTGTGTTTTCTTTGACGAGATAAGTTTTAGTGCCTTCAGCGTTAGTGCAGCGTTGTTCCCATTGCGCAGTTGTTTTCTCAGAGTTTCTTCAATGGAGTTTTCAGTGTCAGCAGCTTGGAAAAGAATTTTTTAAATAACACTGTCAATACTTCTGTTTTCAAGTCAAGTTCTCTTAAAGATTCCAAATCTGTTACGCGTGCATTAAACTGTCTCTACAAGGCTGTTGGATGTTATTAATGTCTGGATTCTATTTTTTTTTTTCTAAACTGGACCTTTACTAGAGAAATATTAAAAAGTTATCATGAAATACAAGAGGGTGTGATGTTTAATTATTCTGGGATGTTGAAATCTGGTGTGTAGCTGCCTGTCCTTTTTCTGAAAACCTTTAGTTAAATGCTGATGGATTAAATGCATGGGAATTTAAAGTTTTCATCACTTTATTCCTAAAAGGGAAGATAATAGTCACAAATTCTGTTTTCCAACAAACTGTTATGGTTTTTGCCTTTATCTAACCTACCACACACTATTTAGGTTCAATCTTTCATTTTAACGCATTTCCTTACCTTATTACAATATGGACATGCACCAAAAATGACGTTAAAACTCTGTCTGCTAGAAGGAAGACCTTGTAGCCACTGCAACACAAGGAAGTGGATTAATATGCATATTGGTTTCATATCAAATTTAAGAACAATCTATTATCAGGGTTTTTTCCAAACAGGGTTCACTTGATCTGTCATGTTGCATGTCAGTCTGTATTAACCACAAAGTGAGGCAGGTGCCCTTCCACAGGGAGCTTATTTAGGAATTGTGGGTTAGAAGACAAGAGGAAGCACAGTGACTGTTGTAGCACTCCTCAAAGGACTTTGCTTGAGCTGAAATTTAAGCAGGCAATGCTTATTTGCTAGAATCTGTGAGTTAACGAGCCAGTTGGTCCTATTGACTACTTTACCTCATACAAGCAAGCCTGGTGAAAAGGTTGTCCACATCTGGGCTCATCACACACTTGATCTGGAGTGCTGCCATCGAGTCGATAGGCGTAGCAGATTCCACAGTCCTTAGCAAAATCCTTAAGACACAACATATTTGAGCTTACAGTACAACTGCAAGGAACAAACAGGACTGGTAACACAGAAAACACTTTCACCTATTTGTCTTTGCTCTCACATTCTTTGTTACTTCGGGTTACTAAATGTTTTTGCTTTCGATACAGATGTTTACACCATGATGGTATAAAGAGTGAGACTGGTTGCCAGATGAGCAAGGCTTTGCTGGGTTTTACTTCATTCTCTTTCTGAATTACACTTAGTTTGACAAGAATTTTCATGTTCTTGGGCCCCACTGTTTCTTTTTTATTAAACGCAATGATTTGTCATTACATTTGGACGTCAGACACAAGACCTCACAGTCAGATATTAAATGAAAAATTTCACAAGTGAGAGCGAAGCTCGTAATCCAGCACTACAGCATTGTCAAAAATTAATTCCAAGTTTGTTTGAAATGCACCAGTATTTGGATGGCCTCTTGTACCCCCTAAGCAGCTCTACCTAATTAGAACTTAAGTCATCAACATCCATAACAGAATGTTTGGATTTCCCACATCTCATTAGCTACTCTGGAACTTCCTCTTTTCCTTTTAATAGGGAAGCCTGGTTTTAATCGCCTTACGGCTATGAAGGCCACAGGAAAGTGTGCACCTCTAATCAAAGGTTAACAAGCGCTGACAATTGTTGCTTGAAGTTCAGAAGTCCTTACGACAATATATTAATCCAATTACCTCTCTTCTATGTCTCATTTTGCTGGCAGTTATGATGTGACCATTTAAATTTTACTTATTGAGAAATAACAACTGACTATTAACAAAAAAGCAACTTACATTTTTTTCTAACACAGCACGAGGTGGAAAATCAATTTCTAAGAGGTCTTTCAAGTTTTGTAATAAACTGATCTCTGGATCCCTGCAGGTGGGATAGAGGGAGGAAAATGTCAACACCAGGAATAGCAAATAACATTTCAGTTTCAAACCTGTATTATTAAAGATACTTACCATAGGTGCATGTTGTTGTTCAGCTTAGTTCTCAAAGGGTTAACCACTGCAAACAAGGGACATAAATGACTACATCATCTTCAGGATCTCCTTTGCTCCCCCTACCCCATTGACCTCTCATATTTCAGCACCGAGGGGAAGGCAAGGCTTGGGTTTTTTAAATTATTTAACACACCTAAGTGAAATGACTGCTCTTAGTTTTTAGGTTTTGGCCTTCATTACACTCATATTGAGAGTACCTTACTGTTGGGGATATCATCTCATCTACCTTAAAACAATGGTGAAAAGCTGTGAAACATGGAGTTAAAGCGAAATATTTTTAAACACTATAAGGACATAGAGTAAATTTCTATTTTTTTAAAGAAAATTATACTAAAATAGAAACATGTTTGTGTAATCATCTGTAGGAAACGGGTTTCCCTCTAAACTGCTAGGAAAGCAGTGGAACAAAGTGTCACTCACAGAGCAAAGCAGCATGCTATGGATTTAGGCTGTTGAAAACCCCAGCATCTACTGTGCAGAACTCTCCTGCGCACACCATTCAGCTTAATTCCTGGCTTCGCTTAAGTAAAGTTTACCCCAGGAGTCTGACAGAGCTTACACTGGTATCAGCTCACCAGACACCAGACTCTAGAAGAGGAACAAACGGTGTATGTCTGCTGCCCTACCGTGATCTGCTCCAAGAAAATAGCACTCGGGGAGCATATCTGGATGCCGAGGATCTACCTCGATGTTCACTGAGACATTGTTCCCTAGAATGAGAATGCAAATTAGTCATAGGGGAAGCTTTTCTTTGCAGTCAAGTATTTGACAACAGGGACATTAACCTTTTTTTGAATGCAGTTTTACACTGGTTAATTCAGGCTGGTTTTCATTACAACAAATAATAAAAAAGTTGGTAGGTATCCCAATCAGTTGTACAAAACATCAGTAGATATCAAATATTTAAATTTCAATGGACTGTAATTAAAAATAGCAACTGATTAAAAAAACCTATAAGAAATGCAAGACTGGCAGACTAGTCTTGACCTTAACACTTTTTAACTTATTTCTGAGGAATCTAACATAATGTGACATAAGCTGCTAGAAATCTTTGTGAAAGTTTAAAGGTAGTAGAGATGTAATCGTGGTTAATTCCTCATGATCATTTACAATAAAAATAGAGGAGAATACAGACAATATTAAGCAGTAAAATCAGCAGTCTGTTCCGTCCAGAGGATACTCCTGGGCTGAACAAACAATAGTGTGTTTTTGAAATGGCAACTATTTTTCCTTTACAAAATACCCCATCATCCTCTGAAGTCCCGCTGTTCGTAAGGTGTAAGCAGCTAAAAACGGATCCAGGCTAAAAATCTCACATCAAGTTATCTTCTAAATAAAAACAGGTGAAACCCAACATTTTTTGTAATTAAGAAGCACGTTAGGCTCACCCTCCTTGAAGAAATAGGAATGAATGAAATCAAAGTTTAGTTGTAACTGAAGATTGTCTGTGACTGACAACAAAAGGCTCAAAGCCTTGCAATGCCCTCCGCTGAGCTAACGCGAGGTGCTTTTTGAGGCTTTTCTTTCCTTTTCACTGGTCTGTGTCAAAGTACAGCAGAACCGAAATAAAGCCACCCTGACTGCAGGCACATACACAAAACCAGTGGTGTCCGACCCATGTCATTTTAGCCGCTGCTGAACTTTTCTGTCCCTCCTTCCACCCCCAGTGAAGGAGCAGCCGCAGCACCCACCAGCTCCTTCCCTTCCTCTGTCCACTGCGTGTTCTCAGATTTCTACCATGTGATACCGTACATAGCTGAAAATCAGAACCCTTCCTTCAAAGATAACATTTTCCCCTGTATCTCCAACCTCTGACAGTGGCAAGTTTCTCCTTTGCAATTACAAGACTCCTTATCCTATATATAGAGAAACCTCAAAATGCCAGACATCAGCATATGAATTAAGGTACTTTTTCCGATGGTTAGCATTGTAAGCCTCTCATTTCCGCTCTTCTCTTATTTCTTTGTCCTTTCCACTCGCCTCTTTTAACCCCCTTTTCTCCTCTTTGAACTGCACTCAATATTCCCTTCACTTTTCCAGGACGGGATCAATCCTAAAGTAATAATTTGTTAAAAAATCTGGAATTTGTCAATGAGATAAGGGTTGATTTTTTACAAATACTGATTCTTCTGGGGTTATCATGCAAGTCCTCAGTTTTTGACAGCTATGTGTTCATAATTTGCAAATACACACTATTTTGCTGCAGCAACGTTCATTTTACATAACCCCATAAAGTCATAATTTCCTAAACAGGGTTGCTATTCCGTGGAAGGTTATTTTTTCTTAACACACAAAACTAGAGCCGCTTTTGCTGGTTTCAAGTGCTGCCTTTCATTTTCCAAACTCAAACAAGCCCGATCTGATTAGATCAGCAAACTAAAACAGCACCCGAGTTTTCCTTTTCAGACCCGTTGTATTCCTTCAAGTCTTTTCATACCTATTGCAATTCTTCTCGTTGTAGCACTCCGTGTGGGATTTTCTGGCTCAAGTACCCACGTCTTCCCATCAATTTCATCCATGGCATCCCAGAATTCTTTCAGTGATTCTAATGCCGCCAGAAACTGATTATAAATGTCTGTTAAAGAGTTCTAAGAAAAGAAGAAATTTAAACAAATTTACATTACAGTTTCCACCTACAGCCACGCAGAATATTTAAACTGTAGGTAATTTAAGAAGTAGTAAAATCTAGTATGTATCTGGCTGTGTTGTGGTAGGATAAAATGCTGAACCTCAGTTTTTTAATTGAATAAAAAAAACCAATTTTTTTTTAATAGCTATATCCTGAGCACAACATAAGTTCAGTAATGGTGGTAGTGCTAACACATTGTGACATACGTATGTCATACCTGGATTTGATAATGATTTATACTCTTTTTCAAAAACTCTTCTGAACACTGGTAACAAGTATTAATTTGCATTGTAATTTGTAATGAAGTACTGTACAATTAAAGTAAATATCATTGTTGTCTAGTATTAAACTTCTACCACTCTGATATTCTGTCTCTACTTCAGTTGAGCAGTACGGCAGTGCTACCGTATACGCAGAAATACTCATGTAACTGAAATAGCTTATTTATTTTTTAAAGACTAAGAAATATAGCCTAAAAATGTCATAATTATCTCAAATATAAGCAGAATAAAAACAGGTACTTAACATTAGATTTCAAACCATGTAAGTACAGTAAGAGCAGGAGAAACCACCTAATAATCAGAGGATTACACTCATGGGATTTCAATATTTGAGCATGGATTAGATGGAATCAGAAAAATCTTTCATTATACAGGGCAATATACAGAACCACAATGAAAAAGAAGTCTTTTTAAAATCATCACTGAGCACAAAAGTAACTATTTCTGCAGGAAAAGACCTCTTCAGTGCAGAAAATACTCAGCAGTCAAGTTCACCTTTCCAAATGCAGATGTCCAGTGGGTACAAAACATGAATTTAGGGGACAGAAAAGAGGTGACGAATGCATAAGGAGCAAAGAGAGGAGTTCTATTTGGGGTAAATATCCCATGCGGGGTTTGAGCCTGACATCAGGCAGAATCAGTGGAGGAACTTGGAAGTGTCATGAACAGACCAGAAGAACAAGGAGCCATCAGAACATGGCTTTCTGTGGAGAGATGAAGCTAGACAGGAAAAAAGTGAAGGTGTCTAGAATCTAGACAAAGGCAGCAGTGAAAGAAGATCAAGAAGTGGGGGAAGTGTTTTGGAGACAAACTCTTCCCATTACCTGAAGGGGGCCTACAGGAAAGCTGAGAAGGGACTTTTTACAAGGGCAAGTAGTGATAGGATGAGAGGCGATGGCTTTAAATTGGAAGGGGGAAGATTTAGATTGGACATTAAGGAGAAATTCTTCATGCTAAGGGTGGTGAGGCACTGGCACAGGTTGCCCAGGGAAGCTGTGGATGCCCCCACCCTGGAAGTGTTCATGGCCAGGTTGGATGGGGCCTTGAGCAGCCTGGTCTGGTCAGGGGCTGGAACTGAATGGGCTTTAAAATCCCTTCCAACCCACACCATTCTATGATTCTGTGACATTTTTTTTATCAAATTGTTTGGTAGTGGGAAACTCAAGAGTAGAAAGAGGAAACATTTGGGAGCACCAAAGGGTATTTTGACATGGTTTACACAGAAAAACAAATGAAAAATTAAATGCATGAGTCAAAGCAGGAAGGGTAGGATAGAGCTGACAGGAGTTGTTCAATTACGATAAAGAGACAGTAAAGTACATTTTAAAAAACCAAAAAGATAGCAAAAAGACTTTGGATATCTTTTGGCATGGGAATAAGTTCTTGTGGTCAAAAAGAAAAAGCAAAGCAAATGATGAGGGTTTAAAGAGGTATTTTTCCATAAGTAACACAAAATATACATGGGATGTTTTTCTTTACTCTGCAGATTACATTCTTCTTCCTTTCTCTCTTGGACAAAAAGAAGCAAATTATATGAACATTGTCAGATGAAGAAATATGACTTTTACATGTAATAAGTTTTTATACTTTATGCATACATATTTTAGAAAGAAACTGTGTATCTTAGAAATAAAATGCTACATTTTTTCCTGCTGTTATTAAATTATATTAAAGTAGGAAAGCACTTAAGCAGAAAAGTGTGAATACTGCCAATCTCAAAATGTAACGCTTATTATCTTTAAAAGCATTTTGTTACTTTTATAATACCTGAAGTGATATAATAGTGTCAGTCACTTAACCACATCTTAGAGTATAATATCTTCATCTTAAGTACTATTATTTCCAGTATTTTAATAATTTTCACACAGTCCTGAAATGTGATCTTTTGTGCTCTGATGACACTTAAATTAATAGCATAATTTTCTGGTACTTGCAACAGTTGCTTTCCATTTTGATTTTTTACATTTTTCTATATCGCATACAGATAAATCCTCTAATAATCATTTTTATCTTTATCTTCCGGGAATTCAAAGAGTTTCACTAGAAAAAAGAAACATCAAGGGATTATAACCCACAGATAAGTTTTAAAATCCAATTAATTTTAATACTAATTGTAATTTTTCAATGATGTTCCTTAAAAAGGTAGTTAAATCTTTCTTTTTAATGCACTGTTCATTTGATCTTATTTGCATGCTTCATTGATGTTGCCAGCTGTCTCCTGCCATACACATAAACGCATCCATAGCTATTTAAATACATCACATGCCTGTCGTGCAAACTATGAAAACTGTAACATTCCTTTATTAACCAACTGATTTTTGGTCACTGCCCAACACTTTTAGCAGAGTGCTATCATGCCTTTTTTTTTTTTTTGCCTACTCTACACCGTATTAGTTAACAATGTCAAACAGAACAAACTCTTTGTTTCCTGGTAACCTTTGCCCAAATGCATCGCATCAGAATTTGTACACAATATGTAAAATAGTTTGTGAAAATAAGATACTCATAATTCAGGATATCATCACTGGTTGCCCTGACTCTAAAAAACACTGGCAAAACCCAAATGTTTACTCCATCCTCTCTGTATGTTAGGTTTGTGCTCATAAAGCAAAACATCCATTACAAAAACAAAGAATATGGTGGCAGTTCAATCTTTCACAACAACTTAAAATAAAATGAAGGTATTTTTAATCTATAATATAAACCTTGCATTTTATTTCTAACTACTGAGGATATCGACATGAGTTGGCCATACGAGCAGTAAGAAGCAGTTCACAGGGTAGGAAATACCAGTGCTAGAATAGTAACAAAACATTAACGCAGGTTTTTGCAGAGGTGGATATCCCAGTCCTTTCTGACTCAATCACATACAGCTTTTTACAGCGCTGGGCTCCTGGGAAAGTTTTGCAGTCCCAGGACATCTAATTACTTTTAAGTGGGTGCTTGGTAAGTTTTTGAGAAAGGTTGCATTATTTAATGATACCATTCCCTTCAGCTCTCTACAATAACCACCACAGAACTGAGCAGCCCAAAAACATTACTGAGTTTATCACTAAAGTACATTTTCAGATTTGATGGCCTCATTCTGAGTTTTCATATGGAAAAATAAGAGACTAAGAAAATGTTAGTTTGGAATACCTAGCTTGAGATACCTTCATCTGGCTTTAAGGGGGCTGTTTTTATTAGAGCATGACCCCCAGTGACTACAGTCATGGCTTTAAACAACACTTCTCTAGACTTTCCAAATTACAAATTGTGAGTCTAGAATACAAAAAATACAAATAGTGATGAGTTGTGAAAAGGCACGGTGACTCTCAGCACTGATATTTTTCCCTCTCAACAGAGCATACATTCAGCCTCAAAGTCCTAGATGAGGCAACAATCCGCTCTACACTGATACAAGCTGTACCAACACAGTCTTCTGGATTGAACAGCAACTTCATGTTAATTTGGAGAGCTGTGAGTCTGTGAACTGAACTTCTGAAAACAGGGGTTTGCAGAGACTGGGTTAGATTGGTCTTTTTATACGAAAATAGACATGAACATATCAAGTCTGATGATTCCCCAGCAGTTTTAGAAAACTTTGACCCAAATGTCACTTCTGGATAGTCCAGATATTCTGGACCAATCTGTTTCCAAGGGGAACATGTCTTCTCCTCTACCAGGAAAGTGTCTCATCTAGATTTGCAGCATTCCTGTTCCCATTGTGCACTCTCATCTCCATCTTATCAATGGCAGCTCTTCGTGCCAATTCTTTTTTCCTTTTTTCACTTAATTCCAAGTCAAAGACTTTCTCAATTTAATCCCATTGCCCATACACTGTTTCCTTCAAATAAAAAAATAAGAATGAAAGGGAAAAGAGTCACTGTACTCTTGGTTCTTATTTCTAGAACTATAGAGGCTGGCAAGAAATAAGAAAAAGTCATGAGTCTGTGCCTGTCAAAATCCTGAAGCCTTTCAGTAACTTTTAAGAAGTGCCCCTGTGGCTATTGCATCCAATCTCAAGCACCTGCTCCAAATCCTGGATAAATTAAATAATAATCAAATGGTAGCAAAAATGTTCTAATTAAAGGCAGAACAATTTTTTTTTTTCAAAAAAAAAAAGTAAAAGTGGGACCTTTATTCTGCATTTTTTTTTGCTATAATTCTTCCTAACTCCAGATTTGTTCATCCAAAATTAAAACAACTGCAAAGCCTCCTAAGAGAAAAGGTAGTTTGAACTACAGATGCTGTTACCTGCTTGCCCTTTATGAATTCATAGATGAATACAATTTAATAAAGGGAACAGTTGTTGGATGGAAAAGGGAGAACTTGTTTATTTCTCATGAACAGTGGTTCAACAGTTTTCTGACTCTGTAGCACAAATCAAACTGAGACCCCAGATTCTGAAATCTTTATAAAGTGTCTTGTCAACCATCTACATTTTTTCTATTTATAGGTGCATATAAAGCTGGTGTCTGTGAAGCTCCTTTGCTAAGAAAAAGCACAATTATGATGCATTTTGTGTTTTCATAAGAATAACTGAATAACCTCATCCATACCACTATACCTCCTGAATCTTGTACTACTGTTTCATTGCTGGCTGGCTGCACGACCTCATTAGTCATTAATTTCCACTCTCATGACCTTCATGTAGCCAACCAGGTGGGCAGTGGTCAGTATAGAAACAACACTGACGTGAGGGCAGCAGAATATAGATGAACTCAAACTGCAGAAGCATGCTCACAGTATATCCTAAAATGTGGAGACAGCACATTTATTTAGTTATTTAGAGAAAGAATATAACTGAAATAAGTAGATGTTCTTGCACTTGTCATTGAGAAGCACTCTGCATTTATTTGGCACTTACAACAGTAGCAGCAGCAGCATTGCCCTTGGTGCTGATTTCTTACTACTCTAAAATGTCTCCTCTGAGCCAGAATACACTGGCTGTTGCTGATCATGCTGTGAGACACCTGCACTGGCTACTAGGCTTGTCATGACGCACAAAACCCTACCATCTTCAGCTTGACATTGTGCAAGTTATAATTATTCATCCAAATGAATATGTCAGAGCAGCAGCAGCAGACCTCTCATCAGAGCAAAAGAAAAATACATCAAAACATTATCAACCCAGCAGGAAGACAGGGACCATAAGGAAAATTACCCATTTTTAATATGGATGCCATAAAGCCATGTCTATTATTATACAGAGGGGAAAGAAAAAAAAAAAAAAGGAAACAAAACAACCACCCAACAACCCCTCAAGTTTAAAGTCCATGAGAACTGAAAAGAACCTGAAATAGGCAACAGCACACACACGAGGGTAGGGAAAAAAAAAATCAATTACCTGAAATGTATTTGTATTTTCTTTCATAGCACTTCATATTCTAATGGTGGAATTGCATTCTTTTTAGTTAAGCCTTGTTAATTTTTACATTAAAGATGACCAAAAATATTAAAATTTTAAGATACCAAACTTCATGTCATTTTATTAGAAAACATGTATAACATTCTTTTTTCCTTTTTTTGGAAGCAAATTTTTCAGCCACTTCAGAACCTGCTAGCAAGTGGTGTTTCAGCATTATCTAAGTTTAACCCTTACTTTACCACGACATAACGACTGCCCATTGCAATGATTTCCACGCACTTTGAAAAGAAATACTACTTACACAATTACGAGACGCATTTTTTTTCCAGAAGTGTTCAGTTTGTGTTACCCACACAGATAAAATCAATTACAAAAGACTGTACAACTAAAACATTTCCATCAGCATAACGCACAGGTTGCTTGTGTTTGGTTCGGTAACATAGCAGGCTATCTGCATCTAGAAATAGCATCTCATGATTTCCAAACAGCATCTTCAGTTACACCCTCCCCAATTGTTCCTGCTTTCAAATAGTCCACAGGTAATTCTAATTGAAAAAATATTTCAAGAGCTCAAGCATCAAAGCATCAGAATGTTGTATTTTTAACATTAGATCTTTATTTGCTTGCAGTGTCAATATTAATGTATTCACTTGCATCTTTAGCTTGTCAAAGAAGGCTGCTTTATATCATGTTTTTCCAGAACATTTTATTAAAACATAAGTCCAGCCAGTAGCAGAAGAGGTGACTGTCAAGGATATTCAAAATGCTGTTAATTTGATGCAATATATATTGAAAAGCTATAAAATTAACAAAATACTATTAAAAGTGTGTATAAAGTTCAAGGTTAGAAACAGTACTTGAAATCCTGACTGTAGTATATAGAATCCAGTATAATTTAATGGAAAACCAGTATCTATTTCAATTGTTCCAAACCCTACCAGAGAATCAAAACCTAAAATTACATGTGAAACCAAATATATTTTTTATTTACAATGGTCCATTCTAGCAGTTATTTTCTCAAACTCTCATAGTGGACAACCTGAGGTGACACACAAAACCTTGAGCTTTGCAGTCAAAATTATACGCTCTCTTAAATTCATCCTGATGCAACCTTTCAGCCATCCTCCCTGTGTAAATTCAGTACTGTAAAGACAGGCTTTATTGATGGCTAGAAATCCTCACTAGAGTTAAAATTATGAAATGCCATCATTTATGTAAAAACTATTTTCCTGAATTAAATGAAATTAAACATCAACTATTTTCTAGAGATAATTCACATTAACTTATATCTAAGTGGTCACATTTAAATCCATTTAATCAAGTATGCATGGTCTATTAAGAAAAACGATACATGAAATGAAGCAAGTGAGACTAAAAAAACCAGTGACTCTTGATTCTTTAACAATATCAGTTAAAATATGAAATCAGAATTCTATGAAGGACTTTTCTGTTTTTCTTTTGATCATAATTGGAAAGGTTTTATTATGTTATGGAAACAATATAGAATAAAAAACTGAGGGATTGCCTTTTTGATATCCGTCAACTTCAGAAGGTGCTTCTTTTCTGCAAAACAATTTCTCATGCGTATGTTTTCCCAATGTCATACCTAAAGATAGTTTATCTGTATGAACAGCTTAAGAAAAAACAGCCAGTAGGACTGGCAAAGGGTAAAACATCTAAGGTATGGCAAGGAAAGAATTTAAAACACTATCATAAGGAATATGGAGTTCAGTACTCTTACATTTAACTAAAAATGAACAAAAGTAAAGTGCACACCTGGAAAACATCTGGAGTTAAAAAATAAAGTCCAACCTGTCTTTACCATATACATATTAAGATATATAGTTATTAAAAAAAGATATATAGTTATTAAAAGTTTACCTGTGGCATCCAAGAAACAGCAAACTGAACAGGAAAATCCACAAGGCAATCCGGTGGTTCTGTTGGGTACTGAGGAAGAAAAAGAAAATGTAGTTTTTTTGGTTTATTTTTGGTTTGGGTTTTTTTTTAAGTGATTCAAAGTCAGGCTGACACTCAACAGCCAAATTTGATAACAAAATATAAGTACTTCAAGCATCTTGAAAACTTGGCTCTTAAAGAGAACGATATGTAACGCATTTTCAGAAATAATTATGAACGTTAATTATCATTTAAAGAAGAAATCTACATATAAACAGTTTTTATAGATCAGTTTTTAGTAAAGGCAGAAAAATCAGTTTCCTCTGTTCAGTGTTCCCAAAGACACATTAAAATAAGAACTTAAGACAAAAAAGATCAAATATTTTAAAAAAATCTCCTCCGTTATCAGTAGTGATAGGAAAATGTAAAAAAAAAAAACAAACCTCAACCCTGACATGAGTCAAGAACTAATTTTCATTTAGAGTATTTGCTCTGACTGACATTTTTGTTTTAAACCGAAAGTAATCAAGAGTAAATACAGAGCCATTTAGAAAGACATGAATAAAGATACACCCAAAATCGTAACAACTCAACCCTCCTGCCCCAAATTAAAAGGTATCAATGGGGAAAAGAAATAAATAGCTGTATTAAGAAAACTGAAGCTATAGCAGTTTGATAACTCAAAAAATAACCATTGACTATTCATTATAGTAGTAAATCTATCGGTATTCAGCATACAATATGAAATCTAGGGGAAAAAACCCTGATATTTCATGAAAAATAAATAGCAAAGGAAAGAAATACCTAATTACAAAAAAACCGTGTCCTTTGTAAGAGCACCTTTCCAAAATTTTATGAACCTGCAAAGTTGCCTCCTTTAGTTCTGCACAACCTTTCAAATTCTACCAATGATGTACACAGCAGTTTTACATAAATTGTATTAGTATTGCATAAGTTGCCAAGATAAGAAAGTGTTACAGAGAATCTCATCTGGGGATACATACAAGAAAAGTCCCAGCATCCTCACAGAATTAAAAGAGTTAAGACAAAGAGGCACTGCTTCCCATAACCATTCTCTATCCAAAGTAAACCTGTAGACATAGAGGTTCTTATTTACCAAACACCTGGCAATCAATTTATCAGAATTTTTAAAACATGTCTTTATATTATGTAAAATGTAATTCGATAGTAATTAATTTCATATTGTTTTCAATGGCAAAGAGCAAAAAAGAAACACTGCTTCCCTACAGCATTCATTCTTCAGTACTTAGATTTTAATAATGATTTAGTGAATTTATGGACTTCAAAGAAATGTGTTTAAACTTGCTTTTTAATTTGCTTCATTTACGGTTTCTGTTAGGTGTCTACTTTCTGAAGATAAATTCTTGCAACTTGAATACTTGCACTTACCATATTATCAAATTGGTGGCAGACAAGTTAAATAACAGCAACAGAGAGAGAAGCAAAACAACTAATTTGAACAGAAGGCGGTTACAACTTAAGAAATGTATATCCATAAGAGCTGTTAATGTTTCTTTTACTTTAGTGTTACTGTCTTGTACTGTAGGCATTGTAGTGGTAGTAGGTTTGTACTGTAGGTATTGTTTTTCAGTAAATACTTCAATGCTTGCATAGAAATAAACTTGTTCTCAAAGTATAAAAGTGTGCCTAGAACAAACCAAATCAGAACAATTTTCATGTAGGATTGGGTTTAGGACTACCTCATTTAAATCCCAGCAGTACTAGCAAATTGTGTGTTTACTTTCTTGGTAAGTAAATTCATTTTGTGCTGTCTATTGAAGGGTGCCTTTGAACAAGTACTTGAAAACACATTCTACTAACTTTATACTGCTTTAAAAACCCTCAACCCCCCAAACCACAGCATTTTTTACTGCATTTTTAGTCCAATTTTCTTTCAGAACACAATATTGTACTGTGCATCAGATAATTGCCAAGAACTATGCAATGATGGTTCTGCAAATACGTACATAATGCTTTTAAGCCCTGCAGAGTGAAATCCTATACAAAATAAGGTGAGTGATACCCCAGGAGATAGTATTTTAAAATACTATACCAGACTCTAATCAATGACATCACATGTTATTACACTTCCATTCAAATTTGTATGTCAGAAATCATCCTGCTATTCTTTAGAACAATTGAAGCAATTGTTAAACAAAATATTTATGTTGTACTTTTGAACATGCATTTAACTTCATCTAAAAAAACTATTTTTATAACCGTTGCCAAATCATTCCGATACCAGAGCATGGCATGCGAATTCTTGCAGTGGCCTACTTGAATCCTTTGGATCTGAAATAGCAAGTATCCAAAACATTTCCCATGCAATACAAAATGAAATCAGATAAGTAAAACCCAGTGTACTTGGTTTTATAATTGTAAAGATGCACACCTTGTTTTCAGAAAGCTTCTCTAGTTACTTATTTAAATTGTGAATGGACAAAGGTTTCTGGACCAGGAATTTTCAACCAAACGAACCTGAAAACTATTTCACTAAACATAATCTGAGCATTCAACAATATATCTTGCCATAAGGCTTAAGTCTAATCACTTACAAAAGTCAAAGTTGCATAGTATATGATCTGGCTAACACACCCGACTATGCTATGACCATTTTCACTTCTTCCAGGTTTAAATTCATCACCTGAAGTTTCCTAGACACTTTACAAACACAGTTTATAGACAGCAAGTGTTTTGAAAGGACAGTTCCTAACACAAAGCATGTTTTGGCAAGGATAACAGCTGGAAACATTTGACAATGCATTAAGGAAAAGTCCTCAAAACACACCCAAACCATTAAGAATGACAGCAAAGGAATATTTAAGGGATTATCTGAATACACGAAAACTGTAAGAGAAAGAATTTACTAAATTACTTAAAGACTTTCTTCCTGAAAACAGTGTTGGCAGGCTCAAACACATTTCACTGTATGGCAAGGCTGAGCAAACCAGTCCACTAGAATACAGGTAAGAGCCAGCAGTAGGAGAGGTTTAGCTCACAGACTAACCTTAGTCAAAGAAACAACACCGCAAAAATAAGCACGCTTTTATAAAAGCAGGTTATAAAAATAAATCCCTTCAAAAAATGTATCAGTAAAGTCTTCTCAAATTAGATATGCATACCAAGGAAAATAAAATCCCCAGGTCACCAAAACAACATTTCACATATAAATTTTCTATTGTGGC
Source organism: Neomorphus geoffroyi (assembly GCA_033558235.1). Taxonomy (NCBI): domain Eukaryota; kingdom Metazoa; phylum Chordata; class Aves; order Cuculiformes; family Neomorphidae; genus Neomorphus; species Neomorphus geoffroyi. Next base: position 95,832,234 of record JAUMJM010000005.1, on the reverse strand, counting down.
AAGTTTAAATGCCAGACATGGTTTCGAAAGGACAAGCAATTGATCCTTCACCATAACAACTGCTTAAAAAAAAAAAAAAAAAAGGTTGATGATTACTTGTTACAACAGACAAGTAGGATAATCCAGTTTCTTTATTACACCGCACCTTTAGTTTTTAGAGGGTGCTTTTTTCTACTATTAGGAGTCTCAACTTTAGATATTTTATTACTATAAAGAAAACAGACAAGTCTTTGCCAGAACAAAACTGTAATCTCGGTTCCTTTTACAGGACTGGGGTAAGTCCACGCTGAACAGAACTGGCCAATGCACAAATGTTGAAGCGTTTGCCCATGGCAGCTGCTTGGTAAAATTGGGTATTGCACTGCATTTTTCTCTTGCACTTTTATACTTCCAAATGGTTAAAGCACCTTCTGGGCAAAAGGCTGCACTTAATTTCTAGTGTCATAGTAAGTATGGAATAGGAGCTCCCTTATAAGTCATAACAACAGAGTCTGGCTACTGTCCTTGCACATTAAGTAGACCATAACTGTACTTCCCAATATACGTTTTCCCATCAATGTATTTAATAACAGACTGACTAGCAAATCAATTATGTATTCATTACTCTGTGCATGTAGAATAATTTTACTCTTTTAAAAATCCACTTCAGCAACCTCAATTCCCAAACAGTACTCTTTCCACAGGCTCCTTTTTCCTCTCTAAGATAAAATTAACTTGTCTCATGTAAAACTCAAAACTTCCTGATATTTAAAGGGATACAGGACGTCTGTGAAAGTGGAATTTAAACTCACAATACCATGCACACTCCTTATCGCTTCAAGATTACTACTCTAGATGATGGACCGAGGCTAGTCGCAAACAACATTTAAATGCTTTTGGATCCACTTTTTCTCCTAGACTGATTATCTGGCTACAACCGCTCTTACCATGAAATTGTCACCATACAGCCTAGCTATTCACAGTTTCTGGTAAAAGATTTATGCCTTGAAATGAGAAATTCTGTGTAAAAAACATTGCAATTTGAATTCTGTTCTAAGTACTAGAAAGAATTACTACTTTTCTGCTTTTGCACTATTTTTCTGCTTCTGCACATGCCATGGATTTGCTTTTCAAGTGCTGTCAAAACCAGTCAATTATTTAGACTAAAAAGAAGCATTTTTTAAAAAAAATAGGAACTCACTTCTGTAGTTAGATTTTCATAAATCTTTATGTCTACTGCTTTAATGGTAAGACTTGTTAGAGAAGAAACTCAACATCCTCCTATTCTTGCTACATGCATAGTTTCTGGATGGAGTCATAAGAAATGCAGGTCTGCCAAATAGCTTTGTCTGTAATCCAGTAAAATAATTGCAATCTCATAAAATGTTTTTCATGTAATGGGCAGTTTCGTACGGAAGGATTCTTACAGATAATCATAATGCAATATTAATTTGAAATTAAAGTCTGAAAACTATCCTTTATATAAAATAATTTCTACAAGATAATGGTGAAGGAGTGAGAACTCATACACAAACAAACCAAATCTCGAAAATCCTTACGAATTAACAAAAATCCATTTATTCTAGGAAGTTTAAGGAAGTTTGAAAATATTTTCTCCCACATAAATTCACCTTTGCATTTAACTTCAGAGTGATGAGATGCTGTCGTTCACAAGAGTCTTCAGCTTTTAGCTTGACTGTGGTAAGACCAGGATCCATATACGCCACTCTGAAAGAGAAAATGAAACTCTAACACCATTGCAAGAACTACAGTTTGAAATGTCTGCAATGCTCTTAGTCTGTTACAAATATTAATCAGAGGAAGTCCTATATGCCAACCACTTCTGCTGTTCTAGATTTACTGCTGTTAATACACCACTCTACTGCTTAATGCAGTCATATATCTTTCAGTTATTTACAATGTGTGTCAAGGCTCACGCTGTGGTCAGTGAGCACTGTGTTTCAGTTTTCCATCACTGGAACCTTTGACACACACAGCATGTTCCTGTCAGCCTCTACTTATGTACACATTAAACTTCCTGTCAAATCTTTGATCCATTTCTGCAGTTTCTTACTGTATGAGACTTTTATGCTCTTGTTTTGCTTCTCTCTCCAATGAAGTTCTCTTTTATTATCAATACTATTATCGTGGAAAATTCAGTGGATATTGGTTCATATTCTGAAATTGATTTTCTGCAGAAAACAGTATCCAAATAGGTACAAAATGAGTTATTTATGATGATTTGCCTTTGTTTCATGACAGTTTTACACAGTATACATGCACCCAAGCAAGTAGCTAGTACATACTAAATGTGAATAAGTTTTAAAACTTCTGACATAATCACTGACTCTTCGCTTCAGATGTCACTGAATTGTGCTTCCCACAATGAAGGTGAATACAATTGTAAAATACATTGGTCTCTCAAAATGTCATGCTGAGTAGTTTCAATAACTGTCTAAGAGGTTCCAGCTTCTCTGTATATTTACCAGTGAACTGGGCTTGTGGATATTTTGACAATTTTACTATGTCACTCTTGTGTAAAGACAAAAATCAGTCCAAGATTATTGTACAATTTATCACCTGGACGATGGAAAAGCCTATCAGAGTTTTAAAAAAAGGCATCTGCTTGCTGACCTAACTAACAGTATTATTTTTAAAAAAACATTACATACTAGCCCAGTCATTCGAGTCAGCATGTTTGGAAAAATTATTCGCTTTCAAGTGAAATGGGTGATGGAGCTGCAGAAGTCTGTATGAAAAAAAAGGAGACATACACTAAAGGGTGTGCACATTCCTAGGAAGGAAGTGAAAAGAAGCAAAAAAGTGAACTACATAAATGACATAGCCCCACAGGAACTGAAAAATACAGATGGAAAAAGCAGTAGTGGTAGTAAGCAGGGAAAGAGATATATTATTTCATGTATAATGCTGATTAACTTTAATGCAGTATTAAACACTCCTACAGATTCCTGTAAATGTGACACTCCTTTTCTCCACAACAGTTGAAAGAAATACTAGTGTTGATAAAAGTTTAATTCAACTGCAGTCAATTAAACTTGATTTATTTAGAAAGAATTAGAGCATTCTTCCTCTAACTGGAAAGAAAAAGAAAAAAAAAAAAAAAAAAAATCATTACTCTCGCTTTGTTTCAACTTTACCTCAAAACTGTATCACAGAGTTTTATAACCATCAGAAACTACCTATATCGCACCCCTCCACCTGCTGTTGCCTGGGATGTAGAAATCCTAAACCAGCAGCTAAGGCACAGAATAGTTACTGCAATAAAATAAAATACAGAGCAGTGTCCAAAACAAAGTACTGTGAGGTTATATAGCAAAAGAGAATGGAAAAATTAAAGGGATGCTGTCAAGGTGTTTAGAACTTCACATCATCTCTGCTGACAGTCATCTTGTTTAGACCACTTCACTCCTGAGGTGTCAGAAAGGTATGAATTATTTTTGCAATTCCTCACTCTATATTGGATGGGAGGGAACAAGATTAAAAAGTTATTTTGTCTCTTAGAGAGCAATGGACATACCCATCTTAAAATTTATTTCTGAAATCCTTAAGGGTTCAGCATTTTTACAATTAGTGAAACAACCTGACAGCCTTCAAAATAAACATATGAGCATGTGTGCATCTATTTATAGATTTAAAATATAAATACATGCACACCATTATATTAAAAATATAGTGACAACATGATCATGGTTCAATTGTATTTGTAAAGAATGTTCACATTCAGCTTTATTGACAGTGTGAATCAGACAAACTTTTTTTAAAAAGTAAGCATTTGGAAAAGGTGCTAAGAGCCCCAGTAGCAGCTACCTGTTTTATTATGTACGAAGGGATACATCATAAAATTATGTTTAAGTTCTGTCCATTATTCAATTTTTAGGTATGAATTCTAAAACTAAAAATATGTTAAAGTACCTTAAAAAACAAGATTAAAAGGTGGCAACTCCTTCTAAGTATCACAAACTATGTGTTTAGAGCTTTTCTAGTAAAATCTTCTCTTCCCTTTCAAATTTTTCACAAACAAACACCGAGGAATAAAAAAAACTCCTCAGACAAGAGGCATACAGGATTGAAGAATGCCCAAAATGAAAATTCATAGCTAGCCTTGCTTCTTCTCAACAGAACATAAAAACAATAAACTGTCTTTGGGGAATAAAGGCGTATTTAATTTTCCATTTAGGAAAGAAAGGCACTCAGTAGCTTTGTGGCTATTCATTCTGTAACATCACTACCAATCTTTGGATGAGAAGAAATGAAAGGGGTCAATTCTGTAGGACTGGACAAAGTTGCTCAATGCTGTAAAAGTCATACGAACTTCTTCATATGATAGTATAATCAAATAAGAAATTGTTTAAATAGGTGATATTTCAATTATATAAACCTTTATTCCCCTGTAGGCTCCATCATTTTATCATACAGAAAAAAAATGGAATGACCATAAAGATGGAAAGTCTCAGTTAAATCCCTGAAGTACTGTAATTCAGCATAATATCAAAATGATCGAGAGCGCACAACAAGGCAGGATTTGCTTGGAAATGGGAAAAGCAAGATAAGGAGATACTTTCTATGAAAAAACTTGCTAAATATCAAGCAGAAATGCACATTGAGACTTGAGACAAGTGGGATCCTGACTCACACAATGGATTTAAGAGATATTGGCTGCCTTTATTAATCCACATGAGAGTGATGAGTCTTGCAAATGTTTTATAGTCAATTTTCATACAACTTTATAACCTGCTGAACTGCAACTTTTGTGCACAAATATTTGAGCAACAAAGCACGAATGCTTTGCCCCACACCTACATTAGGTCAAAGAATCAAGTTTTCCATATCACAGAGAAAATGTTTAACCACAGCAGCCTGCCCATTTGCAACGTTCATTACCACTTGCACTTTCAGTGGCTTAGGAGAAAAGAGTAAGATCACTGCAGATCATGTCTCTTCAATGTGTTTCTGAGAAACTTCACATATTCCTTAGATGAAAGCCATTAGAACACACTAAATTTGTGCTGTACTTAAGAGCTTCTTACCTCACTTCAGATGTAAAGGAACCACAGCCTACTGCTTTGATTCTCTTTCAAACAAAATATCCTACAGTTTTTCAGTTGGATTTAGATGCAGTCAGCTTCCAGCATAACCCAGAACTCACTAGGAAAAACTAAATCTAGGGTCCACGACAAAGCCGGTTCTTTCCTAAGAAAAGTCCTGGTAAATAAAGCTGGGGGCTTCTCAAGGTGTAAGCAGTAACTGATCCTTATTGCCAGTACTAAATGCAGGCTTAGTTTTGTGCTGGAAGACCATACCAGGATAGTTTTTTTAACTCACATACAAATACATATCATCTGAAACTCAAAATCAGTCTAGGCTGGAGCCTTCTTAGTAGTTCATTATACTGTTAAAGGCACACTAAAATGAGAGGTGCAATTTAGTAGTGTACTTCAAATCTCCTGTAGGTTTTTGCCTTCCAACACCACCAGCTATGATCCTCTAGGTATAATGTAGCTCTTTCATTAATGACAGACCTCCCCAACCAAAAAACCTCAATCGAATAGAGACTTTGCCTGTAATATAAGTCAATCAAGAGGTGTATATTGACTGAATTACATGATTACACTGGACAAAAATCACAGCATAAGTTATGTGTCTACATGAAGACTATGTTTGCCTAGAAACCAGGTCAAATTCTGCCCTAGAAGCATGCTTCTCTGATAAAACACTTACGTGCTTTTCAATAATAAACCACGGGATGATTTGTATGTACAGCAAGTCAGAATAAACATCAGTTTTAAGATAAGCTACTAAATTGTATTTTGAAAGCATAGTTTTAGTATATTTAGCTATATACTATATTTATATATCCAATTATAAATATAATACATTTTATTTATGTTTATATCTTTATTATACCTTTAAAGTATATTTTTGTGTTTCAGTGTCTGTTTTGATGGCACGGGCTTTTTGAAGGGTTGGGTTTTTTTTCATTTTGGGAAAGCAGCCATGATTCAAAATTTATTTCCCACGTGTTTAGGAAATTTTAACTAATATTCTCAGACCTGAGTCTGAGAAATTTGAATAGACTTACAGCTTTCCAAATCTCCCCTCTACTCACATTTTTTGTAGATTTACCTTTTAGTGCGTTAACTATGTTATTTCTTTGTGTAAGGAGATCCTTGTGCTATAGAGAGCAAGACAGAACTGTTCTTCAAAACCAATTATTCTACTTCTAAAAAATGTATGAACTGCTTTTATGCAAGCATAGAGGTACACAATGAATAGCGTACAGGAATTGTCAGAAAAAGCTGCGCAAAGCAGGCCAAAGAAGGGAGAAAAAAAAAAAAGACCTTTAAAAGTTGTATTAAATATGTTTACTATGCCAGTAGTTTATAGGTTAAAGAAGAATTGCTTTCTTAGTAGTAGCATCTCACCTTTCAGTTCAATTAGTTGAGACTGAAAATATAACTTCAGTTGATACAGGGTTTTTTCGTTTATTTTTAATTTTTAAAAAAAGCAATCAGCAGAACCTTTAAAGCAAATCCAGTTTCTGAACAGGGTAAGTTAAGAGAAAGAATACATTTGATATGTTCAGCCCAAGGGATATTGTAAAGATAATGTTTGTTAAGAAAGAAACTAAACTTACTTATTCCAACCCAGTACTTCTAAATCTCTGACAAGACAGGAGTAGTATTCTGGCGGCCATGGTATATGCAGGTTTGGTGTATTCTTTAAAGCAATTTCCTGTTTAAAAGAACATTAAAAACATCATTAAGACAGATTTCAATATTTTTGCATCTATTTAGTCATGTGATTTTTGCAATTCATTCAAAAATATTAAGCTTATGTAAAATTAACTGTACACTGCATTTGTTTTGTTATAGCCTCCAGCTAAAACAGACAAAGAAGCTGTTTGGTAAATTACTTCAGATACTGGTAATGAAAACATCTGCAATTTAAAAAAAAACAAAACAGACCCACAGATGTTGACAACATAGTCTTCAGATGCAAATATCAAATGTGCCTCTTTTTCAGCTAATAAATTTGAAGTCAAGCATCTTGACTGAAAGAACATTTCAAAAGAAGGTTCTATTAAGCCCACAGCTGTCTCCTGGGCTTCACAGCCACAAGACATCACACATATGAAATGTTCCATATTATTTTTAAGTAGCTATGTACAACTTTACACAGCAATCAAACAAACAAGCAAAGAAATCAATTTCTCAGTTTTAATATTATAGGATCCCTGAGAGTAAGTTTTGTTACAGGTACTCATCAAGTATGTGATAATGCCTCAAAAAGAAACTTTTACTGAAAATGTAATGCCAGGTTACAGAGGAAAAACAAACCCTATGTTCTGCATTCATATTGTGCTACTTGTTTTTTAAAAGTGTACTTCAGTTAAAATTCTGCTTACAGGACAAATAAATAAAGGAAACAATGGAATTTATAATAAAAATATTAATAGTTTAAAATAAAATAAATTTAAATAAAAAAATAATAAATAGAATTTATAATAAAATCAGTATAACAAATGTTTCTGCCCAGTTCTCACACATCTCCTGTTGCATTTTTTCTGTCTGCACTGGGGATCACTATTTCACTATTCTGAAAGAATACTTTAATTGCATTCTCATTTTCTGAGTACTTGTGTATCCAGGCAAACGGATTGGAATAACTACTATGAAATATTCCAAAATAGCCACATGTAGACATTCAAAGCACCTTTACCTGGTTCACATAATTCAGTTTGACAATACTGAGGAAAGGCACTCCGATGTAGAGCAGTAATGTAATATCAGGAGGGGCTCTCGTTGTTTTGAAGAATACTTACTGCATTTTATTTCTAATTTAAGTAGGTTATATGGAAGTATTGTTTGCTAAGAATACCCATAAAATGATGTTTCACTAAGAGATGAGAAACTGCCAGTTTTGTGTTGTTAAAGACTTTGCTACTCTTCAACCTCAGATTATAAATTTAACCAAAAAAAAAAAAAAAAAAAAAAAAACAGCAGTTGCTGAACTATGAAAAAAAGCTTTCTGTATTTATTGGTCAATTTGTCACACAGGTGGAAGTGCCTTAAGCAATTTACTGACTGGATTTGTATGATTATCCTTGGTATGATTATTAGCCTCCTTTACCACATAGACAATACTAGGAACTCCAAGAAAATCATTATAAAGAGCATGGCTCTATATTGAAATCCCATGCCAATATTTTAATTTTTCTGTAACATGCCAATTTCCAAAGAGTACAGTCACATATATTTATACAAATATTACATAAATAATATATAAAAAGTCACCTCTTTCTATAAACAAGCAAACAAACAACATAAATCCATCTATCAAACAGTAAACTCTAACAAAACGAAAGTGAAAATCAAAGAACATCCCTTCTCCCACACATATATTCTGTCACTTACCAAAACAGTTTTCAGCTCCACCATAAAACTGACAAGATCCGGACAGCTGTGCAACCTCTGGAGAGAACAAAGTATGAGTTCTTCTTTCTTCAACTCAAAGCTTTTACCACTAAACAATTTCAGTCTAACTATCTCTTTTTGTAGTAACCAGCTATCTTAAAAAAAAAACCAACTGTATACCACATGTTTAAATACTTCAAAGAACAAACCTCCCATAGTACAGAGAACTTTACTGAAAATTAACCACCACCTACATCTATCAATAATTAATGTGAATTCTCTTTTTTGCACTCTGAACAGTTATAAAAAAAAAAAAAACAAAAAAACACACACACACAAAAATCTGTTTCTAACTGAGAGTAAAGAAAAATTCCAGTAAAATGTCAGTATCCATTTATTAAAAATTGCTTACCCTCAAAAAAATAATGCTTGAATAAAAATATTTACTAAATTCTATCCATCTCTCTTCAGATTCACCTGCAAATCCTCAACTATTTCAAAATAAATCTGGGCTTTACAATGAAAGGGGAATTATTTAACATTTTTAGAATAGATGCATGAGTATAAGCTTTTCAGAAGTGTTATAAGCATGCATTTAACAGAAATGGTTTTAATAGTTGCATACTTGCTTTAAAATATGCCGATATCCATGCAGTATCTTCTTTAGGTGCCAGCTACACTCTATCCTATACAAACAGAATTTTGTATAAGTTTTAAATTCTCAGCACATGATTTTTAGAAGAGATCAGAAAGTCTGCTACTCAACAACATAAGCTTTTCTTCAAAAACACAAAGGAAGTAAACAATACTTGAAAATTTCTTTGAGATTTCATATTTAAAGTTATTTAACACTTTAAAATGTCACTAACCCAAAGCCCATTAAAAATTAAGCATTTCACTACAAAAGTCCATTCTTTGCTGAAAACAACAACATAATTCTTGCAAGCTAATATCATTACATAATATATACTGATATTAAAAACAGTATCCTGAAAATGTCAAAGTTACTTATAACACAGTTTGAAGTATCCGACCTAGAATATAATAAAGCTATCTAATGCCACACCTGCTCACAGTTCAGAACAGGCTGGCCTAGGCAGAAGATTAGAATACAATGTTAAAGACTAATCCCTGGATGTGTGCATATACATACTACATACCCACACGTGACTATGATAAAAACTCACAGTAACAAGAACAGAGCTTTTAAAGAGAATTTGGGTAACACCAATTAAAACATATTAACAGGAAAATGAAAATTATGGTTACCATGCTTTTTTTAACTTCAAGCAGATAATTGCTTTAATTGTCAATTTTGTACTGAATTTTCTGTTTCCCAAATGGTGACATATAAATAATCTGATTTAAATGAACTTTTTTTTTCCAAGTACATTGATCTATATATAAATACAACCAATTAATTACAACAGTTTTCAGAGTTAAAAAATAACAAAATATTTTGATATGGGCAATGTATATTAACACTGATGCTGCACAATTTTGTTGCGAGGTTAAGTTCAAACCAGTACAAATTAGTTACCAGCACTGATACTGGAAAAATAATTCATACGCATATCCATCATTGCTTTTATCAAAATAAACTTTTGTCACATACACTTACAAATTGCTTTAATAAAACTATCTTACTTTGCATTTTTCAGCTGAAAATCCATTGGCAATAGTATCCTGATATGGAAGTCTCTGCCCTTGAAAATAAACATTTAGTTAATAGGAAGGTCAGCAAAGAAAAACAGTTAAACATTTGTTGGAAGTATTCCCCATAAGATAAGCTACAAAGAAAGAAAGTTTGTCTTATAGAATCATAAAGTTGGAAGAGACCTCTGAGATCATCGAGTCCAGCCGTGCCTGTCTCCCTACTAAAACATGTCCCTAAGAAACGCATCTACCCATCTGGCTTTCATGAATATTGTTCAGAATATCTTTGTTTAGGAAGAAAAGCAGCCTGAGTGACAAAAATAATGCTGATTTTAATTCTAAAGTTGAAATACTCTTGAGCTCTAACTCACGATATTTAGTAAAAACTCTTTAATTCACCATATTTCATAAAGCAGAAGAACATATTTTAGAAGAAAAATAAACATTATCCAAATCTGGACAAAGCCAAGAAATATAATTTAATCTAAGCCATGTTAAAGTACATGAAAGTTTGTCTTCAACTCAAGTAAAAGTCAAAACAGATTCTTATCATGAAAGTACTACACTAAAATGGAACTTGAACACTGATCCACAACACATTTCAGCAAGGTTTTAGAAACTGTAACCAAAACCAGACCCAAGTACACAAATTTAACTACTTTTCCCCTTAGTGCTATCCACATGGAGTAGTTCCTAAATGCGACCACCTACTTGCATTTTCAGTTATTGTCCCTATTTGTGATCCTCCTATGTTCTTATGGGATAATCAAAATAAAACTGAAATAAAAGAAGGCTTACAAGTAGGCAAGCCCTGAAGAGAAGGGGGCAGGTAGCTCATGTCAAAATTTTTATTCCAGACTCCGTCCCAGCTCAGCATACCTTGAATTATGTCCACAAATTTTGAGATTTCTTCAGCAGGAAGTTAAGAACAAAAACAGATTTCCTCCTGTGAGCAGATGACCAGTACAGAGGATGCTTTATCTCCAGTTCAGAAAGGCTTTCAATGCTGCTTCCTATAACATCCTCATAGACAAACTGAGGAGGAGTGGTTGACAGACCCCACCATTCAGAGGGAACTCAATGGGGTTAGGAAATGGGCTGACAGGAACCTCGTGAACTTAAGAAAGGCAAGTGCAAAGTCCTGAACTGGGAGAGGATTCACCCCTTGCACCAGTACAGGTGGCTGACCACCTAGAGAGCAACTCTGCAGAAAAGACCTGGTGGTCCTTCTGAACATGAAGTTTGAGCCTGAACCAGCAAAGCACCCTTGCAGCAAAGAAGGCCAACAATTGCCTGCGCTGTATTAGGCAGAGCATTACCAACAGGTCGAGGGGGGTGATCCTTCCCCCCCGGTCAGCATCAGTGAGGTACACCTGGAGTACTGGGTCCCCAGTACAAGAAAGGCATGGACTTACTGGTGCTAGTCCAGTGAGGAGAGATGAAGGTTATTAAGAGCTTGAAGCATCTCTCATATGAGGGGAGACTGAGCGGTCTGGGACTGGTTAGCCTGAAGAAAAGAAGGCTCAGGGAGAATCTTGCCACCATGTACAGATAGCTGATGAAGCAGGACTAAAGAAGGTGTAGCCAGACTCTGACTGACATACACTGTCAGCTGAGAAGCAATGGTACAAGCTGAAACACAGGAAGTTTCACCTAAATGCAATGAAAAATGAACCTGAAGAGTAAGGGTGTTAAAATACTGTAACAGGATGCCCAAGAACCTGCAGTCTCTCTGTGCTTGGAGGCATTCAAAACCCAGCTGGACATGGTCCCAAGGAACCTGCTCCAGCTGACCCTGTTAGAGGTCCCTTCCAACCTCAGAATTTCTGTTCTCATATGCAAAAACAAGACACCTGTTTCAAAGCTGAACATAGCTCATTGGCATATCACTTGCTTCCAAACTCCTCCAAAGTTAATGTTTACCGCATGCTTAAATTAAGCACATAACCTCAGACATTGCTACATTATGGTCTTAGCCCTAATAAAAAAAAGTCACAGCTAAGAACAAACGCTCAAGCTTGCTTCTTAACCCTTGCATTAACTCCAGAATGCATTCTAAAACAGTGAGTGCTTCAAAAGTTGCAGCTGTTAGAATAATGCAAATACACATGCTTGCAAACATCTTGTGAAAGCTGAGTCACCAAAAAACTTCCTGAATCTTGACTGCAAAATTATGTTTTTGAAAATGCAAGTGTGACACAGCCCACATCTTTTGACTTCTACTTATTTTTATAGAAAGAGAATCCCATGCTATTTCTAACTGAAAATACACCCATTAAAATCTGTTTCTGTAGTCTGTGTATTCACATATATGATATTGCAATGAGCTGTGGCTATAGCATCACTGCATAGTGCCTCTGATGGCAAAGTTGGCTTAAGAGCATCACTATCAACCTGTCATAGCTTTTCACTGGACTAACTCCAGTGTGTCCATGCTGTTCTTTTCCCTGCAGTGAAATTTACTAGATCCTCAGATGGATGATGCAGCTACTTAAACTGAAACCTCACCAACACAATCATGAAAGGAAAACACCTGCAATCTGTCATTTGCTTCAACCTCTACCCTAGGCCAAGAGTGAATCATAGAATAATAGAATGGTTTGGGTTGGAATGGACCTCAAAGATCATCCAGTTCCAACCCCCCTGTCATGGACAGTGGCACTTTCCACTGCATTAGGTCACTCAAAGCCCTATCCAGACCCGTCTTTTAACACCTGCAGGGATGGGGCATTCCATGACTTCTCTGGGCAACCTGCATCAGTGCCTCACCCTCAAGGTGAAGAATTTCTTCCTAACATCTAATCTAAATCTCCTCTCTTTCACCTTGAAACCATTCCCCCTTGTCCTATCCCTGCACTCCCTGGTAAAGATCCTCTCCCCAGCTTTTCTTTCCCAGCCTCCTTTCTCTACTGGAAGGCTGCTAGGTCTCCTCGGAGCCTTCTCTTCTCCAGGCTGAAGAACTTAAACTCTCTCAGACTGTCTGCATAGGCGAGGTGCTCCAGCCCTCTGATCACCTTTGTGGCCTGCCTGCCCCCCAAAAACCACAAACACTGGCCAACACAACAAATCCAGTCCACAAGCCACCAGCAAGATCGGGACACCCAAAGAAGCGCGGTTCTGTGTGTACTAAGAGTACGAATCAGTGGGATCGCAACGTGGGCACCTCTCCACAGTACCTGCCAGGCACATGGCAGGACCGGGAGGCTACAACATACACACTCAGACACACAAAGACACATCTCTCAGATACAACCCCCCCCCACATCCCCAGATACACAGACACCCCCACACCCACTCACCTCCAGGCACCCCCACACACCCCGCCCCTAGGCACCCCTACCTCCCACAGGGACCCCCTCACACCCAACCCTCCAAACACCCTCCCCCAAGACAACCTCACACACGCCTCTCCTCGCCCAGACAGACACAGACACACAGACACACAGACACACAGACACAGACACACACACACACACACACACACACACACATATTTCCCCCTCCCCAAGCCCAGCGGCTCCGCGCTCGGCCCGGCACGGGGCGAGGCCGAGAGGCACTGCCTCCTCACACAGCCCCGGCCCCGGCGCTGCCTGCGGGGGGTGCGGATGGAGACTAACGCAGAGCAACCGCCGCCGGCCCAATGGTACCTGCGCGGTGACGAAACCCTCGTAGGCCGTCCCCTCGCGGTTCTGAGGTAGCAGCAGTGGGCAGTGACGGAGCAAGGACCCCAGAGCCGCCATCGCCGCGCCACGATCTCTCCGGCCCGTTCGAATCAGTCCCGCCGCTGCGCGAGGCCCCGCCCCCGCACGGCGCACGCGCAGAGGGAGGGGGGGAGGAGGGGGGGGTGTGACGGGAATGGGGCGAGGGCGGGCAGGCTAGGGCGGGCGAGCGGGAGGGAGGGGCGTGTGCTCGGCGCTGCCTGAAGCGGAGGGGGCGTGCCGGGCTGTACCTGAGGCGGAGGGCGAGGGCGGGCGCGTGCCGAGTGCTGCCTGAGGCGGGAAGCCCTGAGGAGCCTCCGGCTACCAGGAGCAGCTTCTGGATCTCTGCACGGCTTCCCTGGAGACAGGCATGGGGGGCCGCCCCAGGTTTCCTCGAGCTTTAGCACGTCCTGACGGCACCAGTGCCCTGGGTTAAGGAAATCCGTCGAAGCAAGGCTCTTAAAGGGCAGCCAGCTGCACCAAGCAGCTTGTGGTGCCACCCAAGGTGAGGCAAGGGGCTAATTCTGGCTTGACTCATGGCTTGCCTTGTTTTTTAGGAATCACAGAATCATTAAGTTTGGAAAGGACCTCTGTCATATTCCACTTAAAGGAAGCTCTTTGAAATCATCAGTATGGGGTCAAGAGTGATTGATACAAATCACTGACGAGCAGGTGCTAAAAAGTGCATGCTCTGAAACACTGGATACAAACAATCAATGACTGTAGGTGATAGAGCATGGACAAGAAACCACAAAGGCCAGTGTTACTGCAACAATCCGCACCTTAGAAACGCTGATAACACGGTATAGCAATCTGCTTAGCGGAACCAAAAAACATAAAAAGAGCTTGATGTTGCTGGAGTCAAAACTAAACACCAAAAATCCCTGCTGTAGCCTCACTTGTTACAAGGAAAAAAGGAGAGAGAGAGAAAGAGGGAAAAGAGAGAGATAGCTTATAAGAGAGAGAGAAGAGATGAAAGATAGTCACCATCTCCAAGCCTCGCGTGTTGTAGTATGTGTTTCTTTGTCCTGTGGGTCCACAGGCCAAGAGTGTACCACAGGTTTTTAAACTCTGTCCCCACCTCTCAGCTGGGTCAGATGCCAGATCAGGTAACAGGTTGACACGTGCCCTTCAGCGTGTCCCCTCCTTTAGCACTGCCCATCCTGTCCATTTGGTGAGGGTCGCAGGATCACATTCCAGAATCACCTACTTTGAGATATTTTAACCTATGCCAGTTCCATACAACCTCTAAGATCATCAAGTCCAAACATCCTCCCAACAGCACTGTGTCTACGAAACCACATCCCGAAGTGCCCTGGCCACACGTTTTTTGAACCCTTCCAGGCATAGGGACCTGCTGCAACACATTCAAGGTGATAAAAGCTGTTCTGCCTTCTCACACAGGTGTGGGGATAAAAACCTTCCTCACTTTTTCAGGTGGGCTGCCACCAGGACCTGACAGCACCTAAGTTTGGGAAAGCATGAGGAAAGAGACTTAAACAAAACTTTGGGGGTTATTATGTAAGTTTCAGGAGACCTTAAGACCTTGTGTATCACTGAGGCTGATCATGCAAAGCATGGCAAGAGGCAGTTTCTGCCTGAACAGATGTGTACAAGAAATAAAAATCAGTATTGCAGAGGGAAAAGTGACTTACAAGTCACCTAAGAGGTGTGTTGCAGAGCTAGTGACTGACTCGAGAATCCCCTCCATGGCTGCTCCCCTTGGGAATAAATGCAAATACAATCTGATTAGCATGCAATATATTACTGAAGTTTGTGGAAGCGCACCTATCTATAGGCCAGCTGATATGGCTTCTAATGTTGGATATCATACAAATGACTAAAGAGGCTAAGTCTTGTCAACTTTTCCAGTTATTCATCTCTATTGAAAGGGGAGTCTATTTTTCCCAACATATGTTCAGTCGTTCATATCTTTTAACCAGTGCTTCTTACTGTGGAAAGGAGTGCAGAAGACTCAGCCAAATACAGAAAAGGTAGTATTAGCAGGAGCTCAGTTGTTCCAGGCCAAGGAACTGGGAAGTGGCTGCAAATACTTCCTACAAGTTTTTGTGGCAGTCAGAGAACCACTGTCTCTGCTGGTAGCGGCTCAGTACCTGTGTAACAAGATGAGAATTGAAAGGGAAGCAAAGGAAACAATGAAGATGTTTATACCTACAGCCAGATCTCGTTCCCTTTGCTTGGGAGACCTGTTCATGGAAACTGAATGGAAATAGAGAAGTCAAAAGGGGTCAAACCCTTTGCAGTTTTCTGTTGTTGTAGTGGCTATTAGAAATACAGCTACTACATGAGGAAATGAATGTGAAGCCTTTGTGTGCTCATTTGAGCTAGATGGTAACTTATTTTGTGTACTTTTTGGATGCTGCCAAAGTTCCTCTGTCCTGTATCCAAATTCTGCGAATGATTTACCAGCATCACGTATACAATGCCCTAAGAAAAGTCAATAGAGAGGTGAAAGAGTCACAAGATTTGCCATTTTTCACCATAGTAAGATTTTCAGGAATACATACTAATAAAAATATGTCCTCATTGCTGGCTAACAAAGTTTTTTACACCTTGCAGATGTCACTGATGATTTCCAGACTTCCAACAAATTATCAGTGTACCTGAGAAAGGCATGTTCTAGCAGTTCAATTCTTTGCAAGAACGTTGCTGTAGTGACCCTTTTTTTCTCCAGAGAACTTTGGACAGTGCAAGACTCAGTTACGAATTAAAGAAATGTTTTCTGAATATATGCACAAACAGGTTTTAAATAGCATTTTGTTTAACCTGTATGCCCATAGTTTACTCCCCTAAAGCTGTTCATGTGCATTTCATTACCCAGTGTGGCTCACCTTAAGCAGTTAATCCAATGCTTCATACTAAATTGCCTCCTTCATATTATCTACTAATTTCATTTTGATCAAAACCTTTCTTCTCTTGGGCTGTTTTCTTTCAATATGCATTACACTAGAAATTACGTTATTTAATTGTGAAGTATCTCTGTACTCTACCAGGTACAGAGATTATTTCTTAATAGCATCAAATGCAAAACTGAAGGCAGGGTTTTTTTCTTCTTCTTTAGGTTGTGTTTATCTTAGTTTCTGACATTAAACGAAATGTCAAGTCACTTTAGCCAAGTGCAGTTATGGAGTAATGTATCTAAGCAAGAATACTGTAATATCAAAACCATAAAATATTTTAGTACTGGGGCCCAGAGAACATTCATCAATACTGCATAGTTTTAAACTTTGTATGAAAATGTAATTACATCATGTTACTTTGATCTGGCACACAGACTTAAGCATTTTTAAAACAGGAAAATAACAAAATAAAAGCGAGAAAGAGGTTTGACAGGTATATGCTTCTTAAGGCAAAGGAGTCCTGAACTGATCTTTCAACCACAGGCCACCTTTACTTATTTAATTTCAATCATTGCTTTCCAGAAGAATCATAATGGAGTTTCTTATTAATTATTTCTCCATTCGAATATCACATTCGGCCAATAAAAAGTAATAAAAAAAAATCATGACTCAAGCAACAAAACAAACAGTATGCAGACCAAACGCCTGAAAGTGACAATTTCTGAATACCTAATGGGCTAGATTTTGTTAGTAAAGTTATCCCATGAGTGGGCAGGCACAGAGTTGCATTCACAGAAGACAGAATATAGATAATATAAAATAATATAGATTTCTCGATAGAGCTTGATTTTTTTTATTTATTTAAGCATATTATGAAAGGCAAGAAAATAACAGTGCATTGTTCTCCAACATTAGTATCTCCAACATAAAACAATCAATTTAAAAACATGCAAAATGCTAATGCTGTTATTGCCGTCCTTCATCATAACTCAGTGTCATTTTATTCATCTTGCCCCTAAGAAATGACCTTTTCTGTGCACATCCCCACCTTTTTCCACAAATCCCCTGAGTGACAGAATCTCATCGTAATCCCATTTCCATTTAGATGTTACAGAAAAGCATTGTAGACCTTAGAGGGAATAAGTAATCATAATGGAAAGATAATAATATGTTTATGAAATCTGGATTTTATAATAGCAAATTGAAAAATTACAATAGTATTTCAAGCCACTGAAGGGCAATGTTACTAGGAGTGCACAGCCATCGATCAAGTCTTTTTAAACTTTCATTATTTAGACTAGTTCTTAGCAGAAAACATTTCTGTTTCAGACAGCACCTCTCTTTTGAGGTGATTCCTCATCTGTCTAGTCATCACACAATCTGGTGTTAAAAGCAATAGTTATTTGGAAGGAAAAGCCACACTAGAAAAATATTTAGTATATTTATCTATCTTTTAAGCAGACCTAGAAACAACTTCACAGGCCTCTACCAAATGCACTATAGACCACAGTTTAAGAATTCCAGTCCTAATGAATTCTTAAAGGTAAAAACATATGAAAGGACTCATAATTAAATCTAGCAAAAGAATACTTTGAATAATTTGCAGTTAGTTGTACCTTTTTTTTTGATTAAAGATAAATTAGCTTGCATATGGCTAAAAGCTACACCAAAAGTGTACACGCTGAAAAAAGTGAAACTTAACTAAGGTCCTAGATAAAGTAATAATGTTTAAACCTTGTTTGCAGATAGTTAAGGAGTTTCCCTCTCTTGAGCTTCAGTTTTTCACTATTTGAAAGCACAGCTCGGGCACAGTAACAGCCATTGCAACTATTAATATATGAATTTTCAATGACTAAACAAGCAGGCTATGGTTGTCATTTGAAGTTTTATTGTACTACTGATCTCACTGAATAGCTGTGTGTTAAGAAGGACAGTCATGCTCTTCCCTCACCTTCTTCCTGATCCTGCAGCCCCTTCTTCTCACACCAACTCTGTTTCCTGATTATCCCCTTGTACACTAGGCCAGTTTGTTCACTGACCAAAAACTAATTGGTTTCTTATGAATTAGTTTTAGGCTGGCCTGGCTTGCTGAAGCTGTGACACAAGCAATAGACCTGACACAAAGAAAGCACCAGGAGGGGTCAACCACAAGCCAAACCACCCTTTCAGGAGACAATGAGATGTTAGGTCAGATGCTGGAAAAGCACACAGGTGAGAGTCACCAGGCTTTCCCTTTTACCACAGTCCTCTCAGTCCACAGGCTGTCACTGGCATAGTTTTCATGTATACTCTTCTTTTGTTTTACGCAATGAATTTTTGATACAAAATACTTATAGTGATTTGCATAGAGTTGTCTTACACTGTAGTTTTATTTCTGGCTATTTTAAAACCACTTTGCATCATTAAAAGTTCACAAACTTGGATGGAGACTTTGGACATCTCTATCGTAATACCTTAGTATAAAGCAGTGCAGCTGTTAACAAAAGTGTCTGAAGCAGCAAATGTGTCCTGATGATTTTGAATGCAATTGTTCTTTTTTATTGTAGAACTTTAGTATTAGAAAATATGTGCTGGTACCAGAATCAAGAACACTGATAGATCTCTTAACAGTATAAAATGATTAAGCATTGGATATTTTAAAAAGTCTTAGGTCTAGAAGGCTCTCAAAGCTTATGTTCATCTTAGTACATATAGGCAAAATCTTGGCACTCTTTTTGGCAGATGACCCAGTGAAGTGACATGTATGAACATTAATGCATTCACATAAATTAACTTCTGTGCATAAAAACCACAGAGGCTTTAAGCCCAATTACATCTTTCCGAATTGTACAAATACTGCCTTTGCAGTCAGTGGCAACTCAAGAAGATGAGGCCAATCCATATGTTATATTGATTCTAAAGGCACAGGAGTATGCAGTTAATCCCTTTCAAGCCTTGCAGAGCACAAACTCTTGGAGATCCTCCAAGAAGCCAGATGAGAGTTGCCTTTTGGAACCAGGGAATGTATTTTGTTAGAGATCCCAAAATATCCTGGGCCAAGATCTGGCCTTGCTTTTACCAGTGTAAAATGAGACTGTTTCAGTGGAAATGTTTATACGTATGCCAATATAAAAGTGATCATTACCTTGCAAGATAGAGTATAACATCTTCTTTCCTGTTAATTCCTAAGAAAATCAAAATGAAGATAAATAACAAATGAAAATATTGCCTTGTCCCACCTAGAAGTTTTATAACCCCCCAAAACATGTCAGACATTTCATTGTAGCTTTGAGGGTCTTTTATGCTGCTAATAGGTTTTACCTGGAGATAATTCAGATACCAAAGTGGTGACTGACAGTATAATTCTCCCCAGATATGCTGAAGGCTTAAAAGTTGCAAAAGTTGCACCTATGGCCTCTGTTTGCATGTGAATAGGATCTCCTGTACACACATAACTTGTAGCATCCACGACAGTAGTTACAGATGTAAAAGTTGAAGGCTTAGCACCTTTAGATGTGTTCACACTGAATTTCTGTCCATCAGCCAGCCAGTGAACTCAAATAGTTTGAACCTATGGTATTTCACTTGGGTGTTGGCACTGCCTTTTTGTGGGATTTTCTAAATGCTGTAGGAATAAAAAACACCATATCTTAAGCATAGCTCAGAATCCACAGTCTGACTCCGAGGATCCAGTTCAGAATCCTCAGATTTCACAGTGCAGCTGGATCATACAGGCAGCACTGAGGTTGAAATGAACTAGGTTACTAAATAAATGTTGTATTTGTATGGTGTTAAAGTATATTGTTATGACTGGCAGAGTTCCAACACTAGTGCCCGTTGTAAGACAACATTGTGTAGCAAAATGAAATAAAATGCTTGTATTATCCAAAAGGAGGGAAGTAATTAAGACAGAGACACATCAGCAAGCATCGTTTTCCCTACATTTTCAAGGTTTCCTCACCCTCAGTTTAGAAAACTTACATAACAAAACCAAATTTTGAAGCAAAATTAAAAATGTTCTTTTATAAATTTCACGACATAAACATGTAAAACAAAGGCTTGAAGTTTGTGTGCATTACTTGGTCTTCCCAGACTGTTGGGAAGTGTAAAGTATACTGACAGCAAACACTAATTTTTAGAACACCAAGGTCAGAAAGGAGTTATTTCTACCCATTACATTAAGAATGTCTTTTGTTACTTTTAACTTTTGAACCCTTTGAAAGAGTTGCCTCAAAACTCACAGAAAAACAGCGATCATTCATGAATAGCAGTTTATAAATTGGGGCAAAGCCATCTTTGTCTTAGAAACAAAGAACTTAAATACTTGCTCTTCTGCCTAAATTTAAAGCTGTGTGATCTGTGGCTTAAAAATTCATTTGTATCTGCATATGCACCTTATGAAGAAAGTAGTGTGTGTCTAGATGAATTTTCAAGCCAGGAGATACAATTCTACTGATTGTATGCTAAGCAAAAAGTTTACATTGTAGCGCTTTATTACATTTAACTTTATAATAGTTTTAAGTAAATGCATAAGACAAGCACAGACTATAAAAGTAGAGAATACTGTGCAGAAATTAGAAAGAAAAAAGAAAAATACATAATGTATGATGTAAAAAGAAACAGATAACGAAAATTAAAAGGATTTTACTAGAGAAAAACAATTTCATTTTATTGTAAAGCTCTAAATGAATAAAATAAAGTCTTTGAATGTGAAGATGATTAAAAAGACAAAATCATTAGCTAAAGATATTTACAAGTTTAGACTTTCATTTTGATTGTAATTTTAATTAGCTGGACACTGGGGGGGATGAAAATGAAAGCCTACATCATCTACTTACTCTTTAAATTGCATTCCACCTTAATTTTCTGCTCTTCAGTTCTTAATTTTCTCTATTTTTGTTCTAAGTAATCCGGTTATCAGAATAAAGTGATTTTCTCGCAGCCAGGTTTAACATTCAGTATTTGAGTCTGTGAACCAAAAGTTCACCCTACTGCTTCAATTTTTAGTCTTTCAATAGCAGAAACTCTCCAGGAAACTTTTCCAGTCTTTTGTCTGTACAGCAGGGTGCTTTATGTACACACAACAGTTATGTAGCTAATAACAAAGGATTCTATTTTAAAAATAATTATGTTCCATTTACACAGTTTCCCATGGAATTTACTCATAAAATGCAGGATGCACCGAAAGATTAAATGCCATTTTCCTCTTCATTAAAGTCATTTTTCTAAATGTAACTGAGTTATTTGCCTTTTTGTCTTGAAAGAACCACACGCCCAAGAAGTGGTTAGAGTCAGTCTATTCTTAAACAAAAGAACTAATTACATTTTGACTGTGTCTGCAGCATACAGTTAACTTGCTGATTTTTATGCCAGTGTCAGGCCATGGACAGACACTTCTTTCACGAATTGCTGTACTTGTTGAAAATGCTGAAGACACTGTTGACCTGACTGTCCCTTCTGTGCCAAAAAGTGCTTCTTCAGCTGATCAGTCCAAGTGAGGAACACAGTAGATCCTCCTGCTTCTATGAAAGCCATTCAGGTTGATTAAATATTTGTTGAAGGCAATTGAAGCAGATTATGTTACCTTTTCCAAAAAAGCTCTGGAAGCAGAAATCCAGAGATGAGATAGCTGCTGCAGGTGTGTAAGCGTAACAGTCTAGTCACCATGTGAGCATCTGCACTATCAAGCCTTATCTCTATGAAGGATTCCTCACAGTTTCTGCCTTCCCTTGAACACTAACTGTTGTCAAGTAATGAGATTGTTCTGAAAGATGACATGTAATACACCTTGTTGGCCCATGACAGCGAGCTGTGGAAAGTGTGTAAAGGGACTATCAACACAGTAGGGCTTTCATCTGCACTGAAAATTGAAGATGTTATATGAAAGGGAGCAAGCCTGTATTTCAGCCCTTAACCTAGCCAGGTTAGCTGGTTTGGGCTAAAAGTATCTACATGGCAATTGATGTTTTCTCTTAAAGGTCGGCAGAGGACTTAATGTTCCTCTACAAATAGTTTCTTTTAGGAACAATTCAGTCCTAGGAGATGTGTTATATAGCATTCTTATATTACATGATTAGTTTTAGCTGGCTGAAAACCAGCAAGTGTAGTTTGATCTTGACAAGATCATTTTATCTCATTGTTTAAAAAGCAATTCATGTGTAGGCCTTCTTGCCCTCTCTTCCCACTTCAGGAAAGAATGCAGATGGGATTCACTCAGAGCCTTTTTGTAAGACAGTTTCCACTGAGTGAATAAACAATCTTTAGCAAAGCCTACAGATACCTTTCTGTACCTGGGAGTTCTTCTCTTTTTAGTGTCATTTTAGTTCACATCAGCATTGTGCTTTTGAAGCAAATCTCTGGTTGTCCCAATGTTCTGTGCTTTGATTCACATCATCGTGTGGTATCGAAGCACATGAACTGAATTCCTTTTGGATTAAACTGAAGTGGAAAATGCTGTAATGCATCTAATGCATTACAGCTGCAAGTGGGCGGTCAGTCAATTGAACCCAACTATGCCTTTTTTAAAAGTTTTTTTTTAAAAAAAGTGTGACACGGACATCAGACACTCATCACCACCTGTTTTGCTTTAAGTGACCACTCCTGGTTTACAAACACTGTCAATGAAGATGCAAGCTTAAGGATTTCACAGTAAGCTTACTCCCCTGGTTTCTGTGATGACTACTTGTGAATTGCTAGAAAAGAAAGGAACAGATACTCTTACAGATAACTTGCTTATGTGAGAGAGTCTGGTTGAAATAAGTAAGAGTATTCAACCTCATAGTCAAGAAAGAAGAGTCACTAAGAAAAATATTTAAGTAAACTTTTGACATAAATACCTATTTCAGAGCTGTCCAGATCAAGTATGGTTTTATCCTCTGGGAAGGTGCTATCCTCTGGGAAGCTTTGATCCAAAATTCCCTGAAATTCATAGATATCCTGCTTTACTGTATCGAGATTTCTTTTTGTCAAATTAACAAGAAAGAAGTTAAGTAAGTGAATAAATGCCCTACCGAATCAGTCTGCTGCAAAATAGCTGCAGATAGTTGATTTTCAGAGTTAATGACTAAATTACATTGGAACAGAGGACTAACTGTAGGCAGCGAGTGCTAGGTCCCATAAAGCATATGGGGACTGAACACAGGGTTAAAACAGAATTCAGGGATCTAAACTGAAACTATGCTGCAGACCACACATTAGATAGGTAATAAATAAATATGTTTCAATTAAGGCTAAAAGTGAAAATCTTGATGCTGATAAAATTTTCTAACCTGGGAATCAGAATCTTGCATAATGTAATATAGCACAGCTGAATTTATGCTGGCCCTGGGTTTAAGTCTCTGTGTTTGAATGCTTGAACTTAGTTACAGGTGCAGTAATGACAGAAAGAAAACATATGCAGAGACACAACTTTTTAAAGAAATAACAAAAGTGAAACAGGTTTAGAGAATTATCCATCAAATTGCATTTTTAAGAGTGGCTATTAAAATGTTGATGAAAGAATGTAAGATGATGAGTCAGGGACACTAAAAGACCAAATGCATGGGTTCTACAAGATATTACACTAAGTACTAAGAATTCCACTTTATAACTCAGTGCGATTAAATAGCATGGTGCTGAAAATGCATATGTTATACTACTATAGTAAAAAAATGCTTTTTAAAGATGTTTCTAATTAAATCATGAAAGATCACAAAGAAAATAGGAAGAGGCTTTACTAAGAGTGCAGTCATATAGATAGACCAGGATTTAAGGCTGATCTTTGAAGTTTTCTTCTTCAAACTACACTGACTTGAAGCCATTGAAAGCTTGAAATTTTTTTCTGGTGAAAACTGGGTAATGTTATGGTTATGTTTTACTACTCTGTAATATGTGTTAGCTGCTTGTAAGGAAGGATTATTTTTAAGGAAAATCTGGGTTTGGATTGACCTTTGACCTTGGACTCATATTTCTATAGCAGATAAAGAGAAGGCAACATTCATGGCAGTGAAGTTTCCTGCAAGCCACGTAACATTCAAATCTCAGTTAAGCAATGTTTTAAAATGGCAGTGATAGTGATGGATAAAAAAGGTAACACAGTTCACCTTTCTTTCCAAACAGAGGGGTTAGTATAAAATAAGGCTTCAGCAATGACAGCAGGATTTATGAAAACAATCATTAGGGAAAAAATTCCTCTCTGAAAGGGTGATTGGCCATTGGAATGCGCTGCCCGGGGAGGTGGTGGAGTCACCATCCCTGGAGGTGTTTAAAGAGAGGTTGGATGAGGCACTTAGTGCCATGGTTTAGGTGAAGAGTAGGTGTTGGATCATAGGCTGGACTCGACGATCTCACAGGTCTTTTCCAGCCTTGTGATACTGTGATTTGTATACAGTATTTTTAAATAATCCTGATTTCTTGGGCAGTAGACAACAGGCTGTCTACTTGTCTAAAACAAGTGTGAGCATTCTGTTATGTTTTATAAGGTTTCAAGTCCAAGTCAGTAACTATTAAAACAGTGCATAACACAGTTGAGAATGCTGATCTAGCTTGCTTAATCTCAAAATATTCCAATATTTACAGAATAATGGCTTCTGTATTCCAAAGGGTTTTCTCTGCCATTCAACCTACTGTCATTATGTATTGTTTGATGGAAGTACTTATCCATAAGAAATTATGGATGGATATGTTCAAATATTGGAGCAAGCCCATGAATCTATGCCAGACCCCCTTGTTCTTGGATATTCCATTCATATACTTACATCCATTTTTACAGGGCCAAGTCTGGCTCTTTGTTGTTATTTTCTTCTACAAAACCAAATTCTTCCAGGCTGAACAGTAAGTGTGTTTCTGTTTAGTCTAATGTTCCATCTCTTTTACAGAAATTAAACATTCTGACTTGCGAGCTGATCTTTACTTTCCAGCCAGGTCAGTAGTAATTATCTGATTCCATGCTGTCCACATCCTTCGAAATCTGAGTCAAGATACTCCTGAAAATCAGGTGAAACATATTAATTCTTGCAAACCTCTTCTGGAAAGAGCTGAAGGAATAAATTCTTTATAGAGTTAGACTTGCCAGGCTTCTTGGCTGACATCCCAAACTAAAATATCTCTTGCATTTTGAAGTCTAGATGTGACCTCTTCAGCTGCTCTTCTGGGGAATTACTTTACGTTGATTGTTTTACTCATGTCTTTCTTATCTCTAAGTTCTCATAACTTTTTTTGTTATTTTAGCACAGTGACCACACTATTAACCCAGTCATTAGTGCCTGAATTAACTCTGAATGATTGAGCCGTCTGGTGAAGTTCAGTTTGTATTCTGTCTCTGAGAGTTAATTGGGTTTTATGTGGCAACTCTACTTCAGAAAGCACATTGGGGCCTATAGCAGTGTGATATATCATAGATTTAATGCATCCCAATCCATTAGAAACTTCATCAGATGCATTAATTGTAGTTTGTACCTTCACTTCAGTAGACAAATTTGTTTCATCATATGCATGTGCAATTGGCTGTTATATCTAAGAACGTTTCCCCTTCCAACTTTAGCTAGTGGCATCTCCTCTGTAGAAAGAACAGCTTGGTTTCATCTTCTGAACATTTTAATTGCTCACTAATGAATCATATTTAGTACCTTAGTATTTGAGCACTAAGTAATTGTTAGTTTCATGCATATGTTTACCAGTATTATATTTCACACAACTTGCAAAGCTGCTGCATGTTCTTTTTACTTCTAACATCACAAACTATTATTGGAAGAATCTGGTTTTGAATGTTTGTGTAGAAACAGAATCATTAGCTCACTGTCCTTGTGATGATCTAGATTTTGCTCTCTGTGTGTATGCCTGGGCAGATAATTTGGTTTTGTGAATAGTAAGTTTTTAGTGGACATAAAACAGTTTTGCAGAATGGATGCTCTCATGGCATGCTTGGTATCCAGCCAGAGTTGTGAATTTTAGAGATGTGAGTGTAGACACTCTGACTGTTTTTAAAAAGACCTGTCAGCTGAGAGCATCCTACCATTGTGATATTGTGGCTGTCGGCAGAGCCTTGGAAGCACAAATTCTGTGTTCTCTACACTAACAGTAAAATAGAAGAAAAACCTTTTTTCCTTAAAGTAATGACTTTAACAATAATCTTACGGTTCATCAGAGACTGATGATACCTTATTTATAATCATTTAGAGATTGCAACTATTATGAAGATATTTCCTCATATCTCTTAATCCTGGTGTGATTGCTTTTCCTTGGATTTTTTTTAATTGTTTAGCCTTGAACTGCATCTTTATTGAGATAAATGGATTTTATTTACTCAGATAAACATTTCAATAATTTTTCCAAAACTTGCTATTTCATTTAGAAACATTTTTGTTATTAATGTAAATATTCACTGGTTTCCAAATTACTCCATACAATAATCCTGTAAAATGATAACTGTTTATGACAAGATAGTCACCTTTCAAAAAATTACATGGAAACTGAAATTTACTAGATTTAAAAAAATATTTTACAATAATATTTATTTTATTCTTAGCTAGCCTGTATTTATTTAAAATGTTATTGTAATACTTTTTTTCCCTAGGAAAAAAGAAAAAAAAAAAATTAAGTGAAAAAAATTCAGTGATCATTCTTATAAACCTCTAGACTTTTTGATAAGAAGGGAATGATACTTTCACAGGAAAATAAACAAATCTGAAAAGGTTATCATCTTCCTCACAATACTTATAAGCTTCCATTAAAAAACAAACAAACCCTGAATTAAAATGCCTTGATCCAACCTTTTGCATGTTCCATGTGTAGGCCATATGCAGCTAACACATTCTGCACTGTCATGTACATGTTCAAAATACCACTTAGTGGTCTTTCCATGCTACTACTTTAAAAAGGAAATGCTTCCATATCAATAACTTTTTGGGGTAGTTCAATGTTTATTTGACTTTTTAATTTTTTTTAAATTGTTTGGCAATTTCCAGCTATTTCTGGTTGCAAAGAAATATACAATAGCTTTTGAAACCCTCTGAGCCTATGACATGCAACAATGTACATGATTTTTCTCCCTTCTGTCTTGTGTTTTTTACAGTTCTTCTTCCAGGAAATTTTGGGAATGCTTCAACTGCTTCCAGCATGAGGAACAGTAGTAAGTTCATGTTCTCTGCTTTTGTCAAGATCTCATTTATTTCTGACACTATTTAATTAGAACAAGTGGTGGTTAAAAATTCTCCCCAAAACTAGCTTCCTGCTCCCATTCAATAGGATAGATCAAGGTCATGACAGGCTATGCTCCTCTTGCATCTCAGCATGTACTAACAGATCCTCCACAAAATTCTGGAGTTGATACACCCCAAGAAGGCATTTCTTCCATATCATTATGGAGTATTCCCTTTTTAAAGACAAACCAAAAGAGAAATCCCAACTATTTAAGCAGAAATTCAGTGGAAAAATTAAATGTGTTCAACATATGGCATCCTAAAACACCTGATAATTTAAATCGATGGTAAATGTCAAGAACATTTTTACTGTCCTCCCTACATTACCTCACTTGGATCATTTGTCTTTCAAAGGACTAGTAAACCTTAATTTGCTTTAGCAGCTTTGAATGGATTTTTATTGTTTCTTACCACAGCCTTTCAACTCTAGTAATTTGAAAACTAACTATGAACTGCA
Source organism: Neomorphus geoffroyi (assembly GCA_033558235.1). Taxonomy (NCBI): domain Eukaryota; kingdom Metazoa; phylum Chordata; class Aves; order Cuculiformes; family Neomorphidae; genus Neomorphus; species Neomorphus geoffroyi. The sequence continues at coordinate 95,803,992 of JAUMJM010000005.1, read as the reverse complement.
AAACTCAATCAATCCTGTAGTATTCTTTTAATATCAATTTTTATATAATTAGCCCCCAAACTGTGTTCAATTACTGACAATTATTCTCATGCATTTTGAGGGACAACACCAATTTCACACTTAGCAGCATTTTAAAAGGAAAGTGATTCAAACACTGTAGAAAAAAGTTTCTCTCAAGAGCTATTGTTCCATTGTTGCAGACCTTATAAGAAAAATGGGATTCTACTGTGATACAATACCAGAATTCAGATTTTACAAAAACACACGAGTATATGTGATTCTGTTTGGCAGGTAGTTCATGTTGGTATTCTTGTAATGTTAACGAGGCCTATTATAAGCTTATCTGTGTTCTTTTTAAGCCAATAAAATTATGGGAAAATCCATAGAAATTGATAGGAAGATTAAGACTAATGAGTAGAGTGATATAATCAGGATCTCTTACATCCAGAATCCTTTCTCTTAAGTTGTTTTACAGATATTAGAAGCAACCCTCTTAGAACTGTCAAAAGATGCTTTCCCTCAGTTTATAAAATCATATGTTTTCTCATCTTCAGCCCGTTCTCTCTCCCTATCTCATATGAATACAGTTGGAAAGGATGTAGTGTCATGGGTTAACCTCAGATGGCAACCAAGCATCACACCATCACTCACTCACTCCCTCCTGCCTGGTGGGATGAAGGAGAGAATGAGAAGAGTAAAAGTGAGAAAATTTGTAGGTGAAGATCATTTAATGGGTGAAGCAAAAGCTGTGCATGCAAGCAAAGCAAAACAATGAATTCATTTGGGGCTTCCCATTGGCAAGCAGGTGTTCAGCTGTCTCAAGGATAGCAGGGCTCCATCATGCATCACAGTTACTTAGGAAGACAAATGCCATAATTCTGAACATCCCCCTTCCTTCTTCTTGTTCCAGCTTTTTATTGCTCAGCATGACATCATATGGTATGGTGTGTCCCTTTGGTTAGTTGGGATCACCTGTCCCAGCTGTGTCCCCTTTGAACTCCTTGAGTACCCCCAGCCTACTTGCTGGTGGGGTGGTGAGAAAAGCAGGAAGGGCCTGGAATCTGTGTAAGCACTGCTCAGGAATAATGAAAAGATGGCTGTATTATAAACCCTGCCTCCGGGTTGATAATACAAATCTAAAACATAGCCCCATACTAGCCACTAAGAAGAAAATTAACTCTATCCTAACCAAAATCAACACATTCTCCACCCCTGGACAGTGATATACAGCCCCTGTTCCAATGAGGTCATTGGAACTATCAGTCACTTTGTGGGGACAAATTATTTTTGTTATACCCATTTTGTTGCTGGACTATCTGATGGATCTTGTGACAATTGAAAATTCTATTTATTTATGTGCATATTTTTAAAAGGTTGTCAGTAGAGCCCAGAGCATTGGCTGGGTACTCTTATTATAGAGTAATAAAAATCCAAATAAAGAAATAAATCAAATGACACCTTCCTCAAATGAGAGTTACAAAATGCAGCTAACAGATATTGATAAGTAGCAGTCTTCAGAAGATCTTCTAAATTATCTAGTATGTGCTATGAAGTTTAAGCAGAGGAGACAAGGAAACAGAAGAGTTATTGTCAAAACAGCATGCAGACACTCAACAACAAAAATAACAACCTTTTCTTGGCAAATGACAGCCAATCGTAGCTCTAGTGTATATCTCAATGATATGAACGAAAGTTATACGATAAATAAAATTCTATGCATTGCAACTTCCCAAACACATTGAGTGGCTGAAGAATAAAGGCCAGTAACTAAACTCCTCCAAAGGACAGCTACAAGGTTATTTTATTTTAAATGTAAATTTCGGGTAGAGTCCTACAAACACCATGCAGCGTAGTGGTTTTGCTGTAAAGATTTCATTCTTTACACTAGACTCTAATTTCAAGTAAAATGGTGATTAAAACCTCTATAATCATGATTTTAAGGTGAGTCAAAGCCAGCCCACAGTACTAAGTGTGATAATCAGTTGCAGGGTTGCAGTATCTTGTATTGGGTTGGTTCACTTTTTTTTCCAGAAAGCTGAGCTGTATCTTCCTTCCCCTTTTTGGCATACCAGGGCTATTATATGTCACCAGGAAAAACTCAGCACTTCATAAAACTGTCAGGGTGTCCCAGTTTACCCCCATCCCTGTCCAGGTCAGTAGCTAAAATTGGGCAGATTTTAGTCCCAGTATTCCCCTCACCCCAGGAAAGGGAAAAGAAAATGCAAGAGAATGAGACTTGTGGTTTGGAAACTAACACTGAAATAGCTTTCATGCAACAACAATATAAAAGATAATAATATTAATAAGAAAATAATAAAATATATGCAGGTATACAAAATAAATTCAAACTCCCTTGATGACCATATGCCACTGCTGATGCTGCAAGACAGGTACTCCGAAGGTCCCAGACTGGACTCAGTAGGAGACAGTAACTGGATTCAGGAGCATATGGATGGGTTCAGAGACAGACAGACAGATCAGGTCTTCCCTGAACGTCAGCCATCAAAGAAGAGGGCTGACATTCATGATCTCTAAGCTTTTTTATTGAGTATGACATGCATGGCATGGAATACTTTGTTGGCCAGCCTGGGTCACCTGTCCTGTTCGCCCCTTCCAGCAGGCATGACCCTCCTTGGCCACCAACTCTGGAATGGCTTTAATTTACATTGGCACAGGTGTGAGCAGTGGCCTCTCTGCACACTAATGGCCCATTACCTCGATGACAACTCTTGGACTGGAAAGTCAGAGAAAATGTTGTGGTTTAGCCCAAACCAGAACGCAGAGTCAACTACAGATCATGCCAGTGACTACTTAGGAACCGCAAGTGCCAAGATGAGAATGCAATAATAAAAGGAAGCCCCAAATCATGCTCAGTCAGCAGCATTGAAAAAAACATGTCCTAACTTGGGGGAAAAAAGTGACCAAGATGCCATGGAGGCCCTTGAGGACATAAGTAAATTATGACTCATAGGCTAAGCAGGATCTGTTTTTGGGGGAAAAAGAGGAGCCGTGCATGTATAAACCCCATCTTTGAAATGTATGTTAAATTGTAGAATAATCCAAAGCCCACTGAAGGCAATAATTTTTTTTTTTTTTTGCTGACACAGAAGCCTTTGAGGAATGATCCTGCAGGCGACAGAAGCAGCTTCAGAACCTTTTGCAGGCTAAGGAGTGGTATGAATTCTACTGTATTCCATCACTTGTATAGGTACAGTATTGAAAACAATCTCAATGCTGTTAGTAGCGCTTCACAATCTGCAACCTTGTAGCAGTAGTTATGATCTCTAAAGTGGATAATATGTGTGAGAATTAGGGGCAAAAAACTATTTATAACAAACACTGTAATGATTCTGACAAGAGCTTTTACAGTTTATCAGGTAAGTAATATGCCTTTTTAAATTAGGTTGCTCTAATCTGTCTAACTGCAGTGTTTTCTGTTGTAGATCCAAACAGCTAAATAGCTAAATTTTTACATAGTTACACAAGAGATCTCTAAGGATATTTTTTACTGGATCATATAGCTTCAGCAAACATTTTAAAGTCTGAAAAACTGAAATAGCAGAAGATAAAATTCAGGAATATAAAAGGTCTGGTTAAAACAGTCAGGGCACAGAATCTCATTGTGAATACTGGAGTTGTATTGTGAGCTCACCTGCTTTTGTTTACCTATTGCAGTGTTCTTGGTATATATCAAACCAATATGTACACTGATACCTAGGCACAACATAGTGAGTTAATAATGGAGCTTCAGTCTTAACTGTGAATTCCCTTGCATTAGTTCATATATTGCCGATATAGATAGGGTTTTGTAGCTTAATACATAGCAGCACATAGAATGTCAGCTGGAAATCCATTTTGTAGTTGTGGAACAATATACAGAATACAATAAACCCATTCCCACCTTTCTGTTCCTCTCTTACAGTAGGAAGCCAACATTTAGAAACCCATAGCAAACAAACACCTGCTAAGCATAAATCACAAGCATGAACACAGCACTGGACAAGTTCAGAGAGATACGATGGGAGGAAAATCCATGAAAAACCTTAATAGTCATTAAGAAAACCTAACATTTATTTCACAAACTGACAGGTGGCCAGTGAATCGACTTCAGAACAACCATAAAGAGGGAACTGGTTATTATGCTAGTAAAACTTAAAAAGCAGAGCTTTTTAATAAGCTGCTCTCTGTTAGGAGTACACTAAGGGAGCCCAAGCAGGGAAAAACCAATAATCACATTTAGCAATAATAAGAGGATCAACTAATATCTATCATAATTTCTCCCTGTTTTGCTTCTGCCTATTAGTATGACATATAGTAGAAGCAGAAGCAGCCTAACAAGATACTGAGCAAAACAGGTGCAGAAACAAAAGCATCTTCCATTTATAGATTCAGCATTTTTCTTTGGAAAAAAACCTCTGTGTACTGTGCAGGTTGGAGCCTAGGTTGCCCATTGTTTATACTCATTGTGTGATGTGTGCACTATTTTATCTCTTCCTGCAGAGTTTGGTTGTGACATACATTAACACATGTGCCCATAAAGTTACCCAGAAATGCACTGAAAAGGTTCAATATATGTCACGGCAAGCATATTTCTTTGTTAATTCCATAAAGACAGCCTGGAGAAGCCAAGTCTTCTACAATTTTTGTGTCCACAGTGGGGAGAAAACAGCACATTGCATGCTATCATTATCACAGAATTATAGTGTACTATGTAATACTTTTACTCTTGCCAGAGAATGATAGTGGAAATGGCACGGCCCCATTACCAATACTTAATGTATGACCAATCAGAAGCTGAAAATCATATGACCAGTGGCAGCTTATGCCATCCCATCAGTTAGTAAATTGGATGCAGTTTGTCAGATGGACACAATATCCCTCCACTGTAGGTGGTCTCTGTTTCATTAGGTTTCAGATTGATGGTAGTGAACAATAATCCAAAAGTGTGCAATAGGTACATCAACCTCATTTTTCATTAACAGTGCTTCCCAAACACATTGGAAGCAGGTACAAAACATAGATTTTGTTTGGCTTACTTTGATCCATGCAGAGACTATTGGGTATCTGACTTCGCTGCTGGAGGCTTATGGTTTTGGTTAGTGGAACCTGGTACAGCAACTGGATGAGGTGTTTTTGATATAATCTAGTCATTTACGTATGATGCAGAAACAGTAGGTGGCAAAGCTGCTAATTTTTATTTTTTTTGTGAAGTAATGAGCAACCAACATTCTATTTACATACAAGGCATTGGAGTTACTAGAGAATCTTTCTAAATTATGTGGTAGATATGAGAGTGGTAGTGATTTTTTTCCTGTATTTCCCAAGAGATTAACAGAAATGTTGGTGCATTTTTGCTGCTTCTAAAAGAAACAAAAAAGACTGAAAGTCTTCCCCAGGGTCACTGAAATGACATACAAAACAGCTACTAGCGTATCTCACACATTCTTGGCTTATAGGGATATGTTTTCCTTCACAATGAAATAAATTAAAGTAGTATATTATGGTGCTCAAATACTGGCTAACTGTAAAGGTATTTTTAAAGCAGGGAACTTTGGATCCCTGCAAATAATATAATATTTATAAAGATGGCAGAAAACTGATATTAGGTACTGTAGCAAATGAGTAACACCTGCTATTATCAGAACTGACATGGTACCACATGCTTTCACTATCTTTGGTACAGTTTTCTTTTTAATATTTACATTGAAAAAGCTTGCATATACTTTATCAGCAAGTTAAACATACTTATTTTAAAAATAAAATCAAAGCTCTAAGTAAAATACTATTAAGCAAATCGCCATCAAATTTCCCATATTTAAATTAGTTTCTAATGTTAAGATGAATGGATGTTATTATGTAGAAGTATACATAATGTATATACCAAGCTACACATGTAGTCAAGATAGACAATACGCTTTACTCTTCAGATGGATTTCTTATCTCAATTTAAAGAAGTTTCCATGCACAGTATTTCCTTGTCTTATTCTGAGATATGCATGTCTAGGTCCTGAAGATGTAAAGAAACCTCTCTATTTGAACAGCATAAGCGCAAGCCCTGATCTGTATGGGGCAGAGGGAGGAGGATGTCTGTGTGCATGTATTTGGCATGAATTTATATGGAATATATTGACGCAGGGTCTCACATCATGCCATTTTTTCAACTGCATTTCTTATCATTGTTTAAGAATATCTTTTCACTTTTATGCTTTTCTGTAGTTGCCTAACATAACTGGGCAACTTTTCTTCTGAAGTTCTAAAAGATGTGTCCATTGCCCTGGTTTTTCAGCCTTGAGCATATCTCTTTAATAGATCACTTTTAAGAAGATAATACATTGATATTCTGCTTTAATTAGTGTCATGAAAGAGAAAAAGCCCTTCAAGTGTCAATGGCTTGCAAAAGTTGTTGGAGCATCTTCTTAAAGCAAATCTAAAGGTCTAGCCCTCACTAATTTTTTTCTTCCTTTCTCATGATTATATTACAGAAGTTTTTTTGTAAACTGGTGTTATAAACGATTATTTTTAGTTAAGAGAAGCACCAGGAAAGATTAAAAAATGTATATAAAGACATTTTGGTTCTTGATCTTCTTTCTTCTCATCTCAACCTTTAGAAAGTCTTGCTGGAAGAACACAAGGAACAGCAGGAAGGTTTCTAACAGATCTTTGAGACCTCCTTGCAGTCAGATCCCAGGGGAGCTAGAACAGTATACCTCTGTGGTTCAAAAACTCTTTGGGCCAGAAAAAGGGGCCTTTATCTGCTGACATTTCAAACATATTCAATCAAATATTGATCTAGAAAATCAGCCACTTTTTCTCTAGCAAAGAAATTAAATTAGTGCTGCCTACTGAAGATCTACAAATGGTTCTCCTGAAGATAATGATAGTACCCTAGGCTATTTCTAGGATCAAAAGTTTTTATGGACACCAAACTGATTTAATATTTTCTGTAATGCATGGAGAAAAAAGGGTGAAAGATCGGCTTGCCAATAGTAATGTGCTGGAGATTATCTCATGTGGCGAGTCCTTGCATCAAGGAGCCAGGTAGGTTTTTCAAATCCATCTCATCTTTGGAATAAAAGAAACAGAATGTAGCCCATTTCACCTTACACGAAGATTTTCATCATCAGGATCATCTGATACCTCATTTAAGTTGGCTCTGGTAGCACATGCTCCTCTAACTCATAAACATTTCCTGTCTCTGTTGTGTTCTGTTTTCAAGATGTCTTGTATGTTGCTTTGGAAGAAGTGAGAAGTCTCTTCTTAATATCCTAAACACTAACACATCATAAAACACATCTAATGTGCAATAATGGGATAAAAATTCCTTTGAAAATATTTTAAGTACCATTGTTGAAATATTTTCATCATTTCTATTATGAAAAAAGGTAGTCTTTACAAAAGAGCATATGGGTTTAATAATTTTATTAGTACTCTATTCTATGAAATCACTGTAAAAAAAAATAATGAGGCATTAGTTTTTATTAAAGTGTTTCTTACATTCTCACCCATAAAATCATGTCTTGAGGATTTAACTAGACTGAGACAAGGGAGTGAATTTTTACCAGCTGAATCAGTAAAAGGTGTATTTTTCAATTCTCTACCTTCCTTACGAGAGATGCATAGATTTGATGATGTTTTGAAATTCTGACAGTTTATATTCACTGCTGGACGTGTATAATTGGACTAAGTTTACATACAAAGAAGCGGCACTAGCTTTAAATTTTGTAAACATATCAAAGCCTCTCAGAAGTTTTGAAGGACTGACTTCAAAAGGAGTTAATTAAGTGATTTGTGAATTCTAGGCTTCACCAAAGACTAAACTACTCTGATCTGTTGCTTGGTTTGGCTGGTTTTGGATTCTGTTTGACTTAACTAGTTCCTGTGTTTAGACTGTCTATTAGTAGTTCTAGCTAATATTAAAACATTTTAAATAATAATCATTAAATGGTCTGTATATATTTTCATGGATTTATTGAGATTGGAAGGGACCTCTAGGATTATCTAGTCTAACCCCTGGCTCAAGCAGAGTGAGCTGGAGCTGGTTGCCCAGGACTTTGTCAAGCCAGTTTTGAATATCTCCACAGATGGACTCCACAATCTCTCCAGGCAGCCTGTTCTAGTGTTTGAACATCCTCATGGTAAAAGTTTTCTTCTGTTCAGCCTGAATTTTACACTTGTAATTTGTGTCTGCCATCTTTTGCTACCGAGAAGAGTCTGGCCCCTTAGTCCTCATTCTCTCCTATCAGTTATTTCTGCACGTTGATAAAATCCCCCATCAGCCTTCTCTTCTCCAGGCTGCAGACCCAGTTCTTTCAGTCTCTCCTCATAAGAAGAGATGGTCTTAATACATCAGATCACCAAAAAAATTCAACTTACATAACTTGAAACTCTTTTCACAATGCAATATAATCTTCCAAGGAATTTAGAACTAAAAAAAAATTATGTGTGCCACCCTTTCACTAATTTTGTTTCTAGCAGTGAACCTGTATACAACAAATAATCCAGCAAAGAGGCAGGGACTACTTCTTGAAAAGGGACTCCTTTATGTAAAAATACTTCTGTTCTGTATATTGAGCTCCCATATGTTCAAAAAGTTCCAAAAATCAGGAAAGCATTGGAAAGAAATTCTGTAACATGGGTGACGTGCATTTTACATAATTACCAGATGGATTTGTTAATCCAATTGTAACTCATGTTCCTGGGAAAATAATGATACAGGTTCCTTTTAAAGGAATTACAGAGCACCAAGATGTGGAGTTAAATATTAAAACAGCTTAGAGGATTACTTCACAATTTTAGGGAAGCATCAGTGAAACTTCTATAGCTTCCAGTCATCTCCTTCCACTAAATCCTTAGCAAACTCAATAAACTTTCCCAGGATCTCTCAGGGAAGTTAGCAAGTGGATTAAATAATTCCCTTTGTGCTCTTTTATTCATTCCCTTTTCCTCCTTCCAAAGTATCATTGGGCTTCATAAAAGTCCTCTTGTTTCAGCCAGTGGAAGGCTTCAATGTTGCTATTAATTTCACTTTCATCATCAGGCAAAAGACATCAGCAGAGAAGGGTCTCATCTTTCAGGGCGAAGACAGGTAGCCCTGACATACCTGCCTACAAGTCTGGTTACTTTCAGAGTAGTACTACTGCCCATTCTTTAGCCTTCATTGAACTGATATCTTGCTCTCAAGGGACAAAGAACTGAGGAAATCTGCTAGTTAGAAATACAGAGAATTTTATGTTTGAACTAACAACTGCAAATCCTTCTTTGCAGGAACAAGAAACTTAGCCTCTTGGTACTGGTAATGATTTTGCTTGCCAGACTATCCTGGGGAGCAATTATGTTTCAGGTGGGGAAACAGGTTGCTTGTTTGCTTGTGAAAATGAAACGTTGCAGGACTAAAAGAGGCTCCAAGTGTGCTGAGTGTCCTCTCAAACATAAATGACAAATACAGGGAGCCACACATTCTGAAGGAATTCAATTAACCCCTTCAGACAAATACTCTAAATAAAGATCCATGTTGCATGTCCAAATTTCTCAGATGAACACACCCTACAATTAATAAAATATAAGTACTGCTTTTAAATGAACCTGATCTGGTAAAAAACCATGTTATTCTGCTTTTCTGTATACAGCAGGACATTCACATACAAATTTCTCTATTAGAACTCATTGAATATGTCATAAAAATGTGGATAAAGGTAAATTGCTTAATCATTTAAATCTAGTCTTTCAAACCCTTAAAAAAACTAATGAAATTAAATAGTCACAAAGCTGGAGACAAAAATAGAAGTTCTATGCCCAACAAAAGTCCCATAGCTTTCAGTCAAAAAGATTTCACTTAATTTTTGTCATGGATCAATCCAACTAGGACACAAAAAAAGAAGGAAGAAAAAGATATTTCACTATAGTAGAATTTGATGTCCAAGTACATGCTATTCTGAAGCAGGAGTGTCATCGTTTAATATATTTTTTAATTAACTGAAAAAAGGGATGATCATTGAGGTGATAAAATTTGCAGGTGACACGAAATTATTCAAGTTAATCAAGCCCACAGAGGGTAATGAAACTTCAGAAGAAACTAAACAAGTTAGGTGAATGATCAACATGATCACAGATTAATTTCAGTGTTGATATATACAAATTAATGTACTTTACAAGGATTTTTTTTTAGCTATTTTTATACCTTGGTGAATTCTAAATTAATTGTATCAAAGGATACAAAAGGACCTAGTATCATTGTCAAGCATACAATAAAGTCCTCTGCTTGGCATGCAGCTATAGGAGAAAGTTTTGATCCAGGAAGAATAATATGAAAAACTCTTTAATGTCATTAAATAAGTTGTCCTCCACATTTCAAACATCACGTACAATCCTGGTCACCAACTGCAAACAGAAGTTTCGTAGAATTAGAAGCAGCTTAGTTCTGTCTGGCAAGAATGACAGATGAAAAGGAGAAAATACTGAAACAATTGGCATCACCAGCGTCACAGAAGAGCTACCTAATAGGGATGATAAAAAGCTATGGAATAATACCTTGATAAGGATAGTTAGGATCTTGTCATGTATGAAAAGAACACTCAGTGAAATATAAAGCAGAGAATCTACTTCTCACACAATGGAGCTTGTTGCTATAAGATGTTAGTTTGGCAAAAGTCAAAGAGGGGCTGGACATATATGAACACAGAAGTCTTAAACTTGAGTTAAATTTTTCACTTTGATTTTTGCTTTGCTTTGTGAAGATTTTTCTGCAGGAATTGCTTCTATCTGTCATACATAGACTGTTTAATCATAATTTTCCTTAAAGTATTTCTTCAGGATAATAATTCCCTATTAAGAACATCTGTAGTAAGATGAACAAGAGAAAAAATGAGAGATAGAATGATAAAGAGAGTAAGAACTGTTATGTAAATAGAACCTAAATGCAGGTAATGTACTTTTAGTATGGGTCAGCTGTGCTTTAATTGTGAGCTAAATTTAGTTGAATTAGTAGATTGCAAACAGGCGACACACATTGCTAAAGAGCTGTCCTTGAGTTAATTGGATAGTGTGCTGGTACTTTTGAAAAATGCTCATAGTATTTCTTTAAGGAGAGTCTTCACTAGTTTGTTTAAGCTTGATTGCTATTGAAATTGAATCCTCAGAAGCAATTAACAGTAACCAGTGAAGAAGCCATATATGGTACAGTGTGGTGAACATGAGGTTTAATAAATAGAAATTCCAAGGGATTTTCACAGGTTTAGTAGAGTGGTGACATATGTTATCATCTTGCTCACTACAGACTGGAATATGATTTTACACTGTCATGTCACATCGGCCCATGATAACCAGGAGTCATTTATTTCCAAAGAAAATAGTAACTAGATATGACAACCTGTGTTGCCTCATGGTGAGGTTATGGTCGTATTTATAACTTGTGTCATCTATTATATTTTGCAGTAGAAATTCAAAGCATTTCTAAAGTAAAAAGAACAGTCCAGCTTTGTTTGGTTTGGTTTGGTTATTTTTTTTGGATGGTAATATAATAAGAACTTCTGTCACTAGCATAAAGCTTACATTAAATACTATATACAAAATTCTCAAATTAACAATTAATTTATTTTCAGAGTACAATAAGTAATCAGACTTCTTTGTAATTACTCATTATTTAGCTGCATTTTTTTGCAGAGGTAGGGAGAAAGATACCTGTTTGTCTGTGTTTCTCTTTCTCCTGGGTTTCTTTCACTTTTATTTTTTGAGATAGGATATAGTAGTTGTATTTTAACGCTGCAGAATATAAAATGAGATCTCTAGTAAACTAAGAATGCATAGTTACCATTTTGTTTTTATTTTCCTCAGAAAACATAAATAATTAAGCTTGACTTAAAATAAAAAGATGAAGTTGGCCTTTCAACTGTACTACAATCTTTTTTCCTTTATGGTTTGTCTAGCAGAATGGTAATCCTGGATTCTTGTTAAGATATGATGCTAGAAATTGTCACATAAGAGTTCTCTTCATTTTAGTCCTTTTGCAAGATGGATGCAGTGGATATATACAGCACAATTTAAAAGGCTTTTGATCAGGCTTCTTTCTTGATTTCTACTGTAAATTCCACAAGATACAGTAGTTTAATGCAGAAGCGTAGATATCAATAAAAAGCTGGAGGGAATGGTGTATGTTATAATGCTGTTATAAAACTGTCCATGATATTAACACACACTGTATATTAAATGCACAAAACTGTTACAATAACTTGAAGGTTGAGACGAACTCATGAAAACAAATAAATTCTTTAAGACAGTAGGCAAAAAGGTTGTTCTTTGTAAAAATATCTAAATACAGTTGTACAGCAGTCCAAATTACATGCCCCTCTCGGCCCTCCCCCCGCCCCCCCCCAAAAAAAAAAAGCTCACAAAGCACCAGTTCAGAGCAGAAGCCAAATTCAGGTGCTCTCAGACTCTCTGGAGGACCTTTTCTTTCTGCATGGGTTACACAGGAAGCTTCTGGAGACTAACCTCCTCACTAAGACAATATTCTCAGTTGTGAAATATCAGAATACTTCCCTGTTGTCTGCCACATTCATACCACTGACCCTCCCAGTAAGGCAAATTATGTAAAAACAAAATTGTGAAATCTGCATATAAAACTGGAATATGACACAAATTCATGCTCCCACTTTGCTCATATTTTCATTATTGTAAACCCAGAATAGCTCCAGCAATACCCTTCAAGATGATTTAGCTTAGTTTATAAAAGAATTATCCTACATTACGTGAAGTGAAAGCAGGATCTTTTGCTATCGTAAGTAAGAACAACTCTGAGTGTAGTGACTCAAGACAAATAGAGTGGTTGTCTTGTAACCCCGATGGGGTTTGCAACCCTTGCAAATGTTTTGATTTTTTTAGGCAGGAACAATCTTGTTATTGTTTTGGGGTTTTTTCTAAAAAAAAAAAGAGCGCAAGAAGGAAAGAAATCTAGTTGCTTTTTTTGTTTGTTTGGGTTTTTTTTCCTGATAACACTGAAAGATAGGTAAACGTTACTATTAGTTGTATTAATACAATACATGGAAAAGAAGACCATTCACTAAGTTTTATATTTGGGATCCAGTATTACAGGGTTTCTAGCAATTTAATTTGTCTGAAATGTTGGTCAAAAACAATGAAAGTGAGCACTGGAAATTCTGAAAACTAAATCCAATGAAGATATTTGTCTCACAAGCATTAGGCACCTACAGTGAGGTACCCACTGCACACAAAGCTCCATTTTAGGACAACAGAGAAAAGCTGAACTATTTTAGAGTAGACTTCAAGGTGAGGCCTAGACTCCTTTGACTAGATCCAAACTAACTATACCAAGACAGTCTAGGTGATGCCAGAGCTGTTCTTAGCCAGATGAAGCCCATCCTCAAGTCGGCAACACCAGCATCAAAATAAATAAATGAACAGCTGGAAAATGTGTCCCTTCCAAACTTCCTCAATCTCCAGAAGCTGCTATAGATTTACACCAGCATAAGCAATATAAATACTTCCCTCATCTGCACTGTGATTCTGCTCAGTGTCATTAAGAAAAAATAAGATTATTAGCTATGCTGTGTTGGTTGGTAATTTCACTCACAGTAGATAGGAATACAATATTAAAGTATGTGCAAACTCCACTGTTTTAACAGTGATTTTTCAGGCACACAGTATGGGTCTTTAATGTGCAGCAGGGACACAGACTTAGTTCAGGATAGGACAGAGCACTCAAACTTAATTTACTAAATTATATATCTTTTTTTTTCTCAATTTATAGCATTACCACCTGAGTGTAACACTATTTTACATGGCAAGGTCCCTCATTTCTGGCCTAGCATAGTGCCTGGCTTTTAAAATGCCTCCTAAACCTACTCAGCATTCATCTTCTCATCTTTTTTTGTCTCTTGAAACATCAATAGAGTGAAAGTACAGATGTGCTTAGGCACAATTGCATTGAATTAAAGGTGGCTGCCATTTTAGGTAGTCCCAAGGTCATGAATAGCAAAATATGAAAATTTCAGCTCTTTACTGTTGGTCAAAACCTTAATATGTTCCGTGACCCTACACTAGATTCAACCTATAAAATGAGAGAAGCTTAATAAATCTTTCTGTAATAAGTATTACACATTCTGACAAGGAAAACTTAGATCAAGCTTATCCTTTGAAGTTTTAATGGACACTCCAATTTCATGACAGCAACTCACCTATGCTTGTAATAAGTTCGCAAAGCCTGGAGCAGCTCCAGTCATCTTGGACTATAGCTTTGGACGACAATGAACTCTGGTAACTGCAAGCTTCAAAGGGCTTATTCAAATATTCTAGCTCTGGACTTACCAGGCATTGCAGGCAAACTTTTAAATACATTTCTCTGTATCAAAGAGTATTTCTAGCTTGAGCTGTTCATATAATTTTGTCCTGTAATAAAATTGCAAAGCCTTCCAGTCTGACAAGGATTAATCAGATATGTCCCTTGCTCCACCCTTGTGCAAGCCAGAGGAGAAAAAAGAGAACATAGCAGGGCAAAGAGAAAGCAAAACTGGCTCTTGGATCTGTACATTTCACACTGCTTTGTGTAACTATATCGGGTCCCAACCAGACCAAAGGTAAAAAGAATATAGCCATGGAGCATGACAACAACAAATAGGCAAAGAGTTGTTGTAAGCAACACATTCCCTTCTGTGTACTTACCGTGTCTGTTGGTGGATAATGTTTCAACTCATCCTGCATGTTCTGTGACAAGGGAGAAAGCATTTGGCTGCCAGATGCTAGCAATAAGACAGAGAGCTGACAGCTCAGGCTGATGCAGAAGGGCATCAGGATAATGTGCAGGAGAATTTTTTTAGAGGGAAAGGCAAAATGATTTAACGCATCTGCAGCTCTAATGTACCCCCAGTACAATTCCAAATAATGCTGAATGAGGGGAGAGAGATGTAAACATGTTCTCCAGAAAAGACTGAATGAAATGGATGTTTTCTTCCATGGAGAAAAATCTTCCAATTAAAAAAAAGTGAGTCTCCTCACTGACTTCAGTAAGGCTTTGGATAGGAATAAGACATCTCCTCCGTAAGAAGATGCATAGTTGGAACCTTAAGTCTGCAACCTTGGGACTAGGTATCTAAAAATACTCATCTAGTGCCTTTTCAGAGGCCCTACTATACCCTTCTCTTACTACCTGGATTGTAAAGTGTATATTATCCAAGGTTCATGCTTTGGACAGATGGAACTGGAAAAAAATGGAGAAGAGACAAGAAATAATACTAATGAAAATAATTGGTAGTCTTAACAATTTATAATAAATGCTACTGGAAAGAGTTTCTGAAAAGCAGCTCTCTATACAAGCGTACTGTCACTTTCAGATGAAAGCAAATGAGAAAACACTGCAGCAAATGCAGAGGCATTGAGCCCATTTGTTGTTATGACCCGAACCTTGCAAAGCTTTATGCATATATTTAACTTACTGCATTGCAACTCTCTTGATTTCAGTGGGGCTGCCAACCATGTATTTATACAGTCATTTGTATAAATGTGTCTGATAATGAGCATCTAAAGGATCAGAACTAAATTCATTCTCTCTTTGCACAGGAAGGATGAAGCAGAAATAATGCTGTTTGTCTAGGCATTGTGTGCTATAACCACAGTGTTGTGTACCCTCTATACATGAGCCTCCAGTGATTAAAATTGCTTTAAAAGGCAAGGAAGGTCATTAAACTTCTGTAAGATTAAAAGAGGAGAGTGCAGCCCTGTACATTTAAAAAAATCAATTATATATTAAGGATGTCGTTTACCAACAGAAAAGTGAGGCAGTCATTTTTGAAAGCCTGTTCTTCCTGTGAAAACACATGAACCTGCCCCTATCCAGTCACAGGTCTCCTTCTCTTATCCTGTGAGTCAAAGATAACTTTGATTTCCTGAATGAGCCTTCTTTTTGGTGGAATGTGGCACCACATTATCTTGGCTTATATTTTTCATTCCCAGTTTAACACTTATAAACACCTTTCAATATCAAATAAGAGCAGCAGGGTAATCCAGATAAAAGAAAATTCTTCAACCCTAACAGCGTGACTCAGATTTATATGCCTGTTTCAAATTTCTGTTCCTCATTCCAAGACTTGCAACATTTCACAAGTACCATATAATGTGCTACTTGATTGGCCTTTCCAAGGATACGATGTGCTGCAACACATTGTTCAGGAGTTTTATAGGTATGCATCCCTACCACTTCTGGTATTCACTGAAAAAATATATCATGGACTTCTCTTCCTATGCTCTACAATCTTGACGTTTCTTAATATAAGGTTGTCTTCCAAGATGTCAAACTGGTTTTGAATTATTTTACAGTGTTCTCAGTTAAAACAGTGTCATGTAAATCAATCACATCCTCAGTTCTCTGTCAGGGACCTGCAATCTTGAAGTACAGCCTTCAAATGGAATCAGTACTGTTACTAGATTTTGTTGCAGCAGAGCAGTGATCAGTCTGGAATTTACTTGTTACTGTCTCAGGTAAAACCTTTGCTAGTAAATTATTACCAAGAGTATGAACATTTGAAGTGAGTTTTCACTTGTTTAACCTTGATCCAAACTTTGCCACTTACCACTATTAACCAAGCAAGTATCATTTATTGTCGTGATGCAGCTTTCAAATTGGAGGAGAGCCAAGTGAGATGGTCAAAGATTATATGCGGTTTACAAGCCAAGGTGTAGAGCGCCCCTGTCAGGTTTCTTGCAGCTTTTTCTCTCAATTTAGCTGTTTTCACAGCAGTGAGATGCAAGTCTACACAGCTGAACTGTATCTATGCTGTCTTTGGACATGGGGGAAAGAGACTGTAGAGACTGTTGGTACAGGCAGGGCTTTGATATACTGTACAGGTAAACAAAAGAGGCAGAAGAGAAAGTAGTATTAATCTCATTTTACAGAGTGGACACTCCATCCTAGAGTTGAAGGTCTTGACTTAGAAGAATACTTCTAGTTCATCTTTTAAGCCTATGCTTAAATCTGTTTGAAGTCAGTGCTTAAAACTGCTGTGAACAGGGATGGTATCACATTTCCAACAGTCAAGGTATAGGCTGTAGAAGTCATATATGGTAGAGCTGAGTGCTAATCCCATGTCTTCTGAAGTACTGGGCAGTGCTTCATTGAAGAATCATCGATCTTTTTTCTTCCCTCCACTGAACAATTTTTCATTATTTTCTTTATTATCTTATTCACTGCAACTGCTGACCTGGAATTTTTCCTAACATATTACTGTAACCATGATAGTCCCAGTTAGTAATTGATCCTGTGAGATCTCATTCACATCATATTCCTTGAGTCTTGTTTTCCCAGGCTTCAGCTTTATGCTTTACGTCGAGTAAAGAAGGTGTAAATCACCATTTCTGATTATTTTCTTATTGCTACAAAGTTTCTTTAAAGATTTTATAGAGACCTATGCCTTATAAATGATTTCATGTGCCCTAGAGTATTAATGTTTATAACTGGTAGTTAGAACATAATTTATTAAACATCTTTTGAAACATCATCCATATGTGTTCCCACATGTTAAAGCATATCTACAATAATTTAGTTTTAAAGTAATTTCTATTAATCATATAACATTAGTAAAATATTTATAAATGTACCTTAATTTAAAGTGTCACCATTTTATTCTCATAAGTCAATAACTGGTGAGAAATTACTGATGAAGAATGATGTCTCATTAGAATAATCCACAATTCAGGAGACTTCAAAGCTTCAATGCATAGTTGTTTTTCTGTCTATTGTCAATATATGCAATTTTGCTACTTCCTCCATTCAGATTCATAATGTATTTCCTGTTGTCTCTTTCAATGCCCTGAAATCCTGAGGAGGGCAATCTTGTAATTACATGCATTAACTCTATTATACTGTGGACTTCTATGATTCTGCACCCACAGAATGAGTAGCTGCTGAGTTCTTAAATGCCAGCTACTCTTTAACTGTAAAGGCACCTAGTATTTTATGGAACTATTCTTGCTTTATTACTGTAAACAACTTTGATCATAATGATGCCATTTGAAAGAGCTGATCAAGCTGAGAAAAATGACACTACAGTCATAAAGTCACACTAAATTTTGCTATTAACATTTTATAGTGCATATAAGAAAAGCGTTCCAAGTTGCAACTACAGACAAAAGAGAAAATTAATTTTACATAGAAATGTAGATTTAAGCATTAGCAATATACTGGTACAATCATTTGCACCATATTCTTAAGCACAACAGATGACCCTTTTTGTAGATAAGAAAGCATGCTGGTTGTCATATCTTAGATGAATCTGTCCTTGCTCTGTGGCAAACATGAGAATATATTACAGTCCTTATCCCTGAAACAAAGAGAGAATTATTGTGTTAGGGAGAAAATATAGAAATGTCATATAAAACAATTTGAAAAGTTATCAGAAATAAAAAACAGTGCACAGTAGAGCTCCTGATAGAAAAGAAAGCCTTAGCTGAAGGCTAAATCACTTTTTCCAGCAAAACTGATCATCTGACCCCTAGGATAAGTTTGCCTTCTGAGATATATGCAAAGCATGGAGTTTGGTGACAACTGCTGAAGTAGTATCCTCCTTTGGACAGAATTCAAAAATAGAGTAGACTGGTATCTGTACTGGGAAATTTCACTAGAAGTGATTTAGTTTGAGCTATAAGGTAAAACAAAGTGAGTTCGGTACAACATATGTTGTAAATTCACCAAGGAACTCCCGGTGACAGATACCAACAGTGAAGTAACTACTAGCTCTGCTGCAATACAGAGGAAACTGTAACAGGGCGAAATGAAAATAAATGGTAGCTGGTAAGAAAGATATGCAATTGTTTTAATGTGAATTAATGAATTTAGACATGCAGGCCTGGAACCTGGCCTTCATTAGAACAGTTTTCCTTTTCTCTAGTAGCACAAAACATGTCATCAAGCAGCAATAAGTGGGAAGTCTTTGGATGAGGGCATCTGGGTATTACTTCAGTAGAATAAATGGCAGGGGAAAAGCAACATTACAGATGCATTGCTAATTCTTTGTGGTTTGCAGCTGCAAGAACAGCCCGTTTGATCTTAAGCTGCCCGAAGTTATGCCAGTGATTGCAGTTCTCAATTCCATGCAATGGGAGCTCTTGTCAGCCCTCCTGTCTTACTATAGCTGTCTGAATTGGAATAAAGGGAAGCAGGTATCTGGCAGTAGGCAAGTGAAGTAGAGGAGATACAGTTCCAGCAGCAGTTGGATCTCCCCTTTTGAAGGGCAGAGAGGGCTGGGACAGAACGAGGAACTACCAGAGATCAGTAGAGAATTTTGAAGGAGTCCAGGTTCACAAAGGAGCTTGGGCAGGCATCATGGTCTAGCGACAAAAAAGAGAATGATGCTATCTCTAAGCTGCAAGCATTTTCTGTTCTCTTCCACTTGGGGAAAGTAGGACTGTTAAGAACAGTAGAGCAGTGGGGCTCTTAGTTCAGAGCAACGTGGAGTTACAGTATTCAGCCCTCTACTGTCTAAGCAATGCTGGGGTTCACAGTATTGTGACAATACTTAGTAGGCGCTTCTGTTTGTGTTTAGGTTATTTTTTTTGTATATGTGATAGTAGTAAAAAGGATTGCACTTGATCTCATAGAGAAGCTCTTCAACACTGCTGCTGGAGGGACATCTCTTTGCAGGTTAAACTGGGAGTACAATACCTTCACATGGAAGTTGAATAAAATCGCCTCACTACAACCTCTACATGGGCTATTTGCCTTATGGACTTCTGAATACGATATTTATAACTGTGAGCTTTCAAATTATAGGGCTGGACTTACATCTGCATGCCTTTATAGGTACACTGCCTTGACTTTCCCAAGCATAACGTCTAGCAGAAAGTTAAGTGCATTTGACAAAGCTCACAATCAGCTTTTGGAAGCAATGCACACTGCAGAATATTTGAATGGTCTCACCTGAAGGAAGGTTAAAACAAAGAGCATTCAGGTCCTGATCAGTATCATGTTTCTTTACAGGGCTACAGCAGAGGTGTTAGATCCTTCCTGGGAGGTACAGCCCTGTCCTCTGGAACAGGGCAGAGTTGCTTTGCCTTGAGGGGTGAAAGTGGGAAGCAAATATGGTTATAACAAAAAGCATTGTGCTTGCTAAGCTACTGGGAGTCACACCTTTATAAGGAGTGCAGCAGGCTTGTCTCAAAGGCCAGTGCATGAGATGCAGAGTCCTTGCTGAAACTATTACGTCTTCCTGCTTCCTTCAGGATATACTTTCCTCAAAAGCTATTTCAGTATCAGCCCTTTACAATTCTTTTTGCATAAGACCAAGAGCAACTCATTCCAAAAGATCAAGTGGGCAGATTGCAATGCAACTTTATATTGTGCTTTACTCTCAAGTGGTGCTGGCTAGATATTTAATTGTTACTTCTTGCTGTTTTACACAATGTATTAGATCATCTATTTTTTAAAAATTTCTGGGTTTTTTTTCCACTGATCTCACATTCATGTTTCTCTATTTTTTTCGAGGCACTAGCATTATTTTTCCTTTAAGCTCTGCTTTTTGGATAATTTCATTATTAGATCTTTAGACTAATTTTATGGACTTTTAATGTGCATAATAATGCATAATAATGTGGGAAGTTCTGTGAAATTCCACTGTTTTGATAAGACATTTTTGTTTTATTGCTAAGGCCTGGTAAAGGGAAAAGTGACATTTTAAACAACTACCTGGCAAATTAATAAGCTTCATAAATTACAAAATCTCTGAACACCAGCTGCTGAAATACAATAACTCTCTGACCTGAACTTATTAAGTGAATAAGTTTGCTGTACACACCAGTGCTATACATTAAAAATAGCTTATGTGAAAAGAATGCAAGAGGTCCTTGGTAGAAGCAGGACTTCTGTCCAGTAAATTTCGTCCCAGCAACACTGGCTCCTCTGCTATTTTGTAACTTCAGTTTTCTTAGCATATAATTTTCTAGACTTATGCAATTATCAGTAATTTAGCAATTTGGTTACTCTTGGTTATGATACAGGTGAATAGCTACTATGGTGTCTGCGATGCTGTATTTCATACCATATATATACAATATAAGTGTACATATGTACATACTGTTATACTGTATGCTCTGTCTTTCTGAAGAGTTCCATTTACATCATATAAATAGCTTTGCCTATTTAGTAAATCACAAATCAGCAGCTCTGTCTAGATCCCCAAATGCCTGAATAACTCTCTTTTCTAACAATCATAAAGTCCTTTAAAATAAATCTGCTACTGTGTTCCTGTAAAACTAGAATACTTTAATCATCAGGAAATCCAGACCCCTCTGTAACTGACATCTAGTTCTGTTACCATAAAATGGTTGTAAGTTTGAGGTTGGATACCTCTATCTTTCTGCTGTTGAATGCAAATGTTTGTATCTGTAGCTTTAGGATTCCTCTCCTCCTGATAGCAGAAACTTTCTTTGTCTACTTAAGCAAGCAAAATAGCTGACAGACAAGATTGTGAAGAATTTACTATTTGCATGGAGGAAGAATTGTTTCTTTGAAGACTGAATAATGGCACACCGAAGAGAACACAGATAAGAGAGAAGAGGAAGAGAAACAGCAATTTCTGAAACATCAGATATCTTACATATAGAATAAGGAAAATAAAGCATGGGGGATGAAAAGAGAGGAAAATAAATATTTTTTTCTTAATTGGGATCTAAGGGACCTGAAGTCTTGAAGCAGGGAGCTTTGCAGCGCTCCTCTGACATTCAAGTTTGATAAATGGCAGTTTGATTATTCAACATCCCAAATGTCTCCATTGGTTATAAAGAGGGAAGATACACCTAAGTACATATCCTGGTGAAAGAAGCATGAGTGTTTCCAAAACAAACAAACTAAACTAAACCCTAAGCAGTTCTTGATAAAGCTATAGTAAGAAACACTGATGCATGTGGAGAGGCCACCTGATTTCTTACTGACACTTTTATTTCTGTAACAGGTTTTTGTTTATTCTTCAGGGCAGAAAGCCTGCATTTTCTCTTGCCTTGAGCTAAATTCTTGAAAACTGCTAGGCAGGAAATATAATATCCAATATCCTACTATTTCTCACTTCATTATACTAATATAGTTTCACATACAATGAGGCAGAAATAATGAAGAAAATAGGCTGTAGCAATGACTCTTTATGTGAATACTGCTTTAATATAGTCTTGTACAGTGCATTTTCATGTCCCTTATATGTGATTCTCTTTCTATATCTATTCTAATACATTTAATTGTACATTTTCATTTAATACAAAAGCTGTTGGGAAAGAATCTAAAAAACATCACCAGACAATGGCCCTGATTCTCAGCTGTCACAGGAGAGCTCTCAGGGCTGCATGAGTGGTGATCAGGGGTAGCAGTGTCTTTCAAGAAAAATCGTAGCCAATGCCAATGCCAGTAAACTCAGTAGCTTAGGCTGGGGCAAGTATGCATTAAAGAAAGGCCTGAACTTCTATGAGGACTCATCAGAAGGGAGAACTCCCAAGTGGAAGTGTAAGAAGCACTTTCCTGAAACTACATTGAAATGACATTCACTTAGTGCATTGTTGCTGTAAAACTAGTCTCAATGCCAGCATCATTTATACCCCCTAACAGGCACAGACCTAAGACTTTTACAGCAGAAACCCCTTTGAGGATGGTATTGGCCAATGCTTCAGCAATTTCAACAAAAAATTTCAATAGTGGTTATGAAGCCTTTTTCAAAGAAACATACAGGAAATGTTTACTTATTTTGTATTGGCTGTACTATGCAATATTTTGCTCATATGAATACCTGAAGTTCTCCAACAGTTTATGGCTTTTAGGAGCCAGGGGACGCAGCTGTAAATGTGATAGCTACACTCAGAAAAGGCACCGACTGGCATCCTTAGAGGCTAATGGCCTCTATTTATCTGTATGTTTGCCTCTGGCATGACCCAGAGGAACCAGCCCATACAGGTTAACTTGTAGAGCAGATATACCTTATACCTCTCTACAACTACCTAAAAGGAGGTTGTAGTCAGGCAGGGGTTGGTCTCTTCTCTCAGGTGACTGGCGACAGAACAAGAGGACATGGTCTCAAGCTTCGCCAGGGGAGGTTTAGGCTTGACATTAGGAAGAAGTTCTTTACTGAGAGGGTGACTGGCCATTGGAATGCGTTGCCCGGGGAGGTGGTGGAGTCACCATCCCTGGAGGTGTTTAAGGAGAGATTGGATGAGGCTCTTAGTGACATGGTGTAGTTGACAAGTAGGAGTAGGTGTAGGTGTTGGGTCATAGGTTAGACTCAATGATCTCAAAGGTCTTTTCCAACCTTATGATACTGTGATACTGTGATATCCATCCTGCAGCCCATGCAGATTAATGGTTGAGCAGATACCCACCTCCAGCCCATGGAGGGCCCCACACCAGAGCAGGTGGATGCCCAAAGGAGGCTGTGATCCTGTGGAAAGATTGTACTGGAGCAGGCTTCTGGCAGCGTCTGTGGAGACAGAGGAGCTCACATTGGAGCAGGTTTACTGGCAGGACTTATGATCCCATGGAGGACCCACGCTGGAGCGCGTCATGAAGAACTGCAGCCCATGGGAAGGACTCGTGTTGGAGAAGTTCGTGCAGAGCTGTCTCCTGTGGGGGAGACACCATACTGGAGCAGGGGAAGGGTGTAGGAGTCCTCCCCCTGAGGAGGAAAGAGCGGCAGAGGCAACATAACAGCAGCCCCCATTCCCCATCTCCCTGCAGCACTGGGGAGGAGTAGGCAGAAAATTCAAGAGTAAAGTTAATTCTGGAAAGAAGGGAGAGGTGGAAGGATGTTGTTTTAAGATGTAGTTTTTATTTCTCATTATCCTACTCTGATTTGATTGGTCAGAAATTAAACTGATTTCCCCAAGTTGAATCTGTTTTGCCCATGATTACAATTACTAGGTAATCTCTCCCTGCCCTTATCTTGATTCATGAGCCCTTTGTTATGTTTTATCCCCTGTCCAGCTGCAGTAGGGGAGTGATAGAGTGACTTTTGGTGGGCACCTGGCATCTAGCAAAGGTCAACCCACCACATTCATTCTCCGTGCCCAGCCAATCCATAGCTACTTGAGACTCAACAAGGATGTCGAACAGTATCACTCGGAATGGCAATTTCTGTGAACACTTGGGTGATAAGAATTGGACCAAAACCAGAAAACTCCACAGGTCACTGACAGTTGTTATATAGTAACTCCTTTTGGTCACTGCTAACTTGGGCTGAATTCAAACTGAAGACTTAGAAAGTTTCTTGTATTAGTCTTGTAAACTACTTGTTAACTCAGTCCAGCTGGTCTCCTTGCATATAGTTTTCTAAAACCACGTTTCCAATTTGGTTGCCATTATTCATGAGGCCTTCTGGAAGTGCTGATCCTTGGATTTAACTTCATCGTTCATTTTCTCCATTATATTCCATCTGAAATTGCATCTGCTATTTATAGATTGATAAACACTGGATGTATCTCCTAAGCGCTCCTGAAGTTTCCAAATGGGATTGGTTGCTATTATTATTTAAGGAAAATGTATGATTAAAATACACACACATACCACAGACTAAGAAGTTACATATGAGGAAAACAATTTCTTTTTTTAAATTAAAACCTTATTCCAAATTTTCAAGACACTAAGCAAGTTCACAAAACTTTTAAACATTCTGCTGGTTTTAAAACATAAAAGCTATTGCACCATTACAAGTAGTCATTGTGTCTGTTTTCCATAAACTGGAATTAAATACCTTTACATAGTTCTTGTGTGGAAAACAGTATTATAATTCTTTGCTTTAAGGATGATTTTTAAGCAGCATAATGAAAGAATTACACATTTTATTTTTCCATTGAGTTTAAGAATTTACTCCCTCAAATTAATCCACCTTATTTTGCTTTGCACCGCTGACTCCCTTCTCCACAAACAGTTTGTTTTTAAAACATTGTTATAATTTTGCTTTCAACATTGTCAGGTCACAGTACTGTAAGAACCAATGATTAAGTCATGTGCCCTGATAATTAAATACAACCAACAAAGGCACTTCACATTGTGATTGGGATTATTTGACCCTACTGGATCTTATCAGCACTATCCACAGGTAAACAAGTGTGAAGAATAGAGTTCCAAGCACAGAGGTTGGTTGGTAAGTAACAAATGCATGAAAGGGATATTCCAGAATAATCATGCTAGTTCAGTATTGTGTATGCATACTCTTCTGATTGGTTTAAAGCAGAAATTGTATTTTTATGTGACACTCTCTTTGTTGCAGAATTTCCTGGAGTGAAATGGTATAGTAAAAGTTGATAGTAAACAACAGTAAAACTATATAGGAATTGTAAAATACTAAATAGTAGCAGTAGAAAAAAAAATAGTAAAAAAACCTATAGAGTAATAGTAAAATACTAATAGTAAAACTTGGTCATAAGATGCAGTGAATGAATTAAAAACGGGGTAAATGGATGGCAGAGAAGAAACCATAAAATGAAAATAAATGCAAAAGCATCTCAATGGCACCTAATTTTTAATATATTACACAGTAGGAAAAATTGTCAAGTATTACTTGACTTTGTTATGGTCAAGGCATCCCCAGAAAGTAACTCAGAATATCTCACTGATTTTCCAGGACAGGTAAAATGATGTACCTTTACTGGAGAATCTAACTTAAGACTGCCATAGGACTAGTGCAACAAAAGACTGGAATATTGTTTCCTTTAGACTTCGTATCAAGATGTATTTCCAAATTGCAGAGAAACTAGAAAAAGGAGAAAAATCTGTCAAGTGAACTATCAAAAGAAACAAAATAAAAAACAAATTAGATTTAATAATAGTTCAGTAGAATCACATGCTCTTTCGACTATCCGTGAATCTCACAAAAGGCTTTACAAAACTTTGAAAGATAAAACATTATCACGTTAGCACTAGACAGTTCAGTGCAAGCCATGCGCGCTCTTAAAATGAAAAATGTGTCCTCTCCAACAAAAGATGAAACTTCTTCCTGTCCTGTCTGTATCACAAATAAATACATAAGTATTCAGTAAGTGCCATGCAGCAAGGAGGTCACAGAACAGACAGTACTGCGCCTTTTGGCACAGGGGTGGCTTTCCTAAGTGCACGACAAATGCATATGCGAATTCGGGAGATATAAATAGGAGATACCACACTGGATCACGTCAGCGGTCCAATGCCCTGTCTCTAAGGTAAGTGGCCAGGACCAGATGCTTCTGTGGAATTTGCAGGAAAACCCATAATGGACAATTATTGAATAATTTGCTTGTAGAGGAAGTTTCTTCCTAATCCCAGACAGCTAATGATTGGTTTATGCCCTGAAGCATGAGGGTTCATATATCTCCACCCCCAACCATTTTTATCCTATCTAAGGTATCCCTGGGCGCTCTCATTATCCAAATAAGTGTATAATCCTTTTTGAATCCTACTAAGCTCTTGGGCATAATGATAGCTTGTTGCAGTGAGTTCAACAGGCTAATTATGCATTGTGTAAAAAACTATTTCTTTTTATCAGTTCTAAATTTGTTTCTTTTCAATTTAATGGATGTCACTTTATTCTTACAATATGGGGAAGAGTAAATAGAAGCACCCAATTGACCTTTTCCATACCACTAATTATTTTATATTTCTCCATCATGTCCCCACTTATTAATTTCCCCTTTCAACTGAACAGTTCTCATCTTTCAAATCTCTCTTAATATGGAAGTTTCTCCTTGTCTCTGTTCCCTTCTGTTGCCTAACTTTGGGCTGCTTCTGTTCCCACTATGTATTTTAAGATGGCATGACCAGAAATGAATACTGTATTCAGGGAAAGTGTGCCAACAATATGTATAATTGCACAATTACAATACTGTCATTGTTTTCCATCCCATTCTTTATACATTCTCACATTTTGTTTGCTTTCTTAACCTCCACTGCTCATTGATCAGATGTTTAATTGAGCTGCCCGCAGTGACCCCCAGGTCTTTTTCCCAAGTTGTTACAGTTAATTTAGAACCCAGCAATGTGCATGAGCAATTCAATCTGTTCCTTCCAATATGTATTTTCATATTTGTCAATGCTGAATTTGGCTGCCATTGTGCAGGCTTATTAGGTCTCATTGAACATATTTGCAGTGTTCTGTAGTGCTGAATAACCTAAATAACTCTTTGCTTTCTGGAGAGTTTACCACTCTTCTGAATGCTCTTTTCCAAATGACTGAACTTATTTGACGGTACCAACCTTGGACACTGCTTCTGCCACGCTACATGTAGTTTGTGGATGGATATAAGACTACTTTTGATTAAGTATCTAAGACACAGGTGTTAGAGTAACTAGAACTTCTAGGAATAAAACACAAAATATAAACCCTACCTGAAGTTACACATTAAATTAACTCTAGTTGCCTAATGAGTCCCAATTTGGACACAGATCACAACCACAGTGAATTTCCATATAGCGTACAATTTGTTGTGCATAAACATATAATGGGATCTTATGAGTGTTACAAAGGGATGGAGGTTTGCTGTAGAGCTGTGTGTGAGACTTTAAATAATGTTCTTTAAATAATGCATTTCAGACTGCAAAAGCCAAAGCTGTAGGCTGTCTCTTACCAGTCTGTATTTTGCACTGGTTAATATGTGTCCCATCTCTGGTGCAAGGCACTCACAGCCCACAGGTTCATAGGAGAAAGATTCTAGGCCTTAAGAACTTAAATTTCTTTCTTGCAATAGACTGAAAAATTTTTCTTTATATGCACATTTTTTGGATATTAATTAATCTGAATAAATAAGAGGACATCTGATTTCTCAGAGTGACTGAACTTAGGCTAAGCATTGGACAAATTGGAAATGAAGTTTATACAAGTAAACAAAAGGCTTAAGTTCTCGATTAAAAACTTGTACTGGCAGTTCAAGCAAGTACCCCAAACATTATCTAAAAGGCAGTCTGCTCTGACATCTTGTAGAGACTGACTCTACCTCTATTGTTGTCTTAAAAATCAACTGGTTCTACTCATATTTTTGTCAATATCATCTGGCTCTACTTGTATTGTTGTCTTAACAACTTCTTGAGTGCTGTGGCTCCTGCTGGACTGACACAGAGGAGCAGGGGGAGGTGCAGCAGCAGGTACTCCCCCCCCAACCTGACTGCGCGTGTGCACCATGGGGGTTCAGGCAGAGGTTATTCTGGCAAGGGTCTGTTGAACTGCCAGTGACCCTGGAACCCCCAGACCCAATTCAGAACCTTCACAAAGAAGCCTCTGTGCATGCGCCAATTCGAGAACTTTTGCAGCAAGGCCCATCGCTCATGCTAGAGGAGGGGGCATGGACATGTTCTATAAATAGAAGCCCACCAAGATGCAGGTTGCCACGCACCCGCCAACCCATGGAAACCACCCGAGAAGACCCTGCAGAAGAACTGCAGTACCACGTGCTCCTGAAGACCACGTTTTCCAGGGGCCTGTGGAGTGTTGACTATTCCTCTCTCTTTTTGTTCCTCTCTCTCTTTCTTTGATCTTTTCTTCTGTTTTTTTCATGGCACTACTGTGCGTCAGATCAGATCAGATCCAAGTTGCGTTGTTTTTGTCCAGCTACCTTGGGGGCATCAGACTGGGATCTGAACAGTTTGGGATCTGTATTTTGCTCAACTTTTGCAGGTTTGGTTGCGTCCAAAACCAGTACTGATTTGATATTTTGGCCATGTTCAAAATATTGTTTTGTTGTTTTGGCTTTATTAACATTTTTAGAGAAGCGACACATGGCACAGTAATACCTCTTCAAACATGATGTTGATTCGAGGGGTCATCATGCTGCATCTCTCACTTTCATGGGCACCACATTGATATAAGACCATAGCATGGCTATATGGTTTTATTTGTGCCGATATGAGAGCTGAGGGAGACAGAGGGAAATAAGCACACAGCTTTATCCACTTTGGGGTATTCTTGCGTCCTAGCATCTAATTCCTTCTTGAATTTGAAGCTCTTCTGTACTCTCTGGAGGTAATTTTTTTTTACCTTCTCCAAGAAATACCTTTTGTCCCATTTCCCTGAAACATCTAGATGCTGGAAATGCTGTACATGAAGAGCAGGTAAACAGTAGTCTCTTTTGAGGACGGCACTATTCCCACTGTATGAATCAGCCTACAGAGTGCAGGTGTGCAGTAGGAGCTTTCCATTACTTTCACCAGGCCACGGTACAGGTCGTCCTGAATCTTCCCATTCTCCACGAATACATTGTCTCTGCAGCACACCTGAACTTCACTGACCCTGGACAGACCAGCTCTCTGCCTTCTATGCCATTGCCAAATTATGGACTGAGTATATATTGCTCTGACATCCCTAACCATGTTAAACAAAACCAACTCAAACAGAAAATAGAGGAGAGACCTGGAAACGTGGCTCCTCCAAATAGAACTTTAGTCTTAGAAAACTTAAGGCAACAGACGTGTAAGGCAAAAGAAAGGCCGCTTTAAAGAAAAAATACCCATTATTAATTTGAATGATTCTAATTAATTAAAAGGATCTTGATAAACATTATCATTGTGGGTGCAATTACAAAAATATCAGCAGGCTACAAAAACATCTATGTAGAATAAGATACGTAAACTACACTCCACTATTGTTTACATTTAACAGCCCTACAAGGAATTGTATTTGCTGACCATAACAACATACAAATTCGTGATATGCTCATAGTTCTAAATAGCAATTTTCATATGCACTAAAAATTAGTTGACCTACTTCTTAGTAGTAAGTGATAGGGATCATTTCTGACAATTAGCAAGAAAGCAGTATATTAAATAAGTATCAATTACTAATTACTTCCATTTCATGAAATGCATTATGTAAACTAAGCATTGGACATTTCTTATAATTGCAATAAACGTATTATTTTGCAAAGCATATTCAAAATTGAAAAAAAATCTCTTCAGCTGATATGAGATCTTTCATATCTGTATCTGCAGAAGCTTCTTATGGGTAAATATGCAGAATAAAGACAGAATATCTAACTGGTACAATTCACTGGCATGCGACAACAGGGCTGAATCCTAAAACAGCTGAACAGCAGTACCAAGCAAAATGCAAAAAAATATTGAGCAGTTTTCTGTATGATCCAGTTTAAACTTGTAGGTTTTTAACTGACTTCAGCACAGTGGAATAAGCCCTCAGAAACACATCCAAAGAGATACTCTTAATGCACATTACCTATTGTTTGTAGCAAAGTTAGCTTGAGAACACTGTAAGATTAAACCAAACTTGACTGGAGTCTGTAGCCCCTTTGAATCCATTAGATTAATACTAGACTAGATTTTCTTGGCCAAGAGATTACCAGACGTTTGCAGGGAAGAACTGAATCTTCTCATAAAAACAAATATATCTCCTGTCTTTTTACTTTCAGCTAAAACTTGTCTTTTAAAAAATATTCACAGAAGTTATTTTGCCCTTCTCTGCAGAAATTTAAGTCAGCTTTATAGTTAGATTTTGTTGCCCCAAATTTTTGTTAGCTTGCTCATCTGTTCTCTAACAGTCATGTAAGCAACACGAATGGTATTCAGTTTACTGTATTCAAGAAATTGTGAAGTTATGGCACAGGTTTCTGTCACTTTCAACAGCAACATTACTGCTATTCGTAAGGCAGAGATTTTTTACTTGCAGAAAAATATAGAAGATCAGCAATGGCCTGGTAATTATTATAATGCAATTTATATATTAGCAGTGATGACTCTATAGAAAGCAATACCTTCCAGCCTAGAATGCAATACTGTCTTATCCAACTACTGACAGACTCTAACACACAGCAATGATTCTCCATTCAAAAAACCTTTAGTCTGAAAGAACTATTCCTGCTAATACCAGCATAAATAAGACTATTAAAAACGCCTAATATTCTGATAAACTTCAGATATGATGTAAATAATCATAGAATTGTTAAGGTTGGAAAGGAACTCTAAGCTCATCCAGTCAAACCATCAGCCCAACATCACTGTGCCCACTAAGCCATGTCCTGAAGTGCCACATCTACATGCCTTCTGAACACCTCCAGGGATGATCATAATATATGATGAATTCTCTATTCAGAAAATGTGCCTACACACAACCTGCTACCAAGAGTACGTAGGTGCTTTATTACAAAACACAGTTAAAAAGATTACAAATATACAAGATTAATCTAATTAAAATTACTAGTATGATCATAAATAAAACAAAATAGTATGCCAAGACTCTACTGAACAATGAATATAACAGTCATGTAGAGACACAAGAATGACATTCTATAAAATGAATTAGCTACTTATCCACAGAAAAGTTACAGTGCCAAAGGCCATCTGAAATAAAAGACCTTTTAAATACAAGGCAAGAAATAATTTGTGGGAACATTAACTTATTATGTAGCTCCCTCAACCAGCTTTTCTTCTCTTTTACCCTGGTCTAACACCCACCCGGACAAGTGAAACTTTTTGTGACCTACTTTTACCATGCAACAGCTATTCCCTCAAGTGGGGCAGCAGGGGAGACACCGTTTAAACAAAGGAATTCTGTCTTTCTTCAGGAAAGGGCATTTACATTCTCAGTTCCTAAATCTCCTGTCTCAATTTAAATGATGTCAGGTAGTTTAAGTTTTAACAAATTTACATACCTAAGAAGTATAATCTGGTTTGGAAAATAATTTAAACTTTAGAACAAAAAAAGATATTACTTGGAATTAATGAAAAAAAAAAAGAAAATGTCTTCATCTTCTGCATTAGGATCTATACCGAGAATGAACAGAAATTCTGTCTAAAAATGAGCTCTTAAGTGTATAGAGTCTTGTGAAAACTGCTGATGTCATAGGTAGAATGGGTGGCCTGAATAATATCCTGTTATTTATTTAGTTTTTATTGATTGAGGCTGCTAGGAAAGTGCTGGAGCCCTGTGGAGAATGGTGGGAGGCAAGCTTAGCAGAGTCCTGTCCACACAAGAGTGGATGCTTCCATGTGCCATCCCTCAAACCATGTCCAACTGTGGCATCAGAACTAAGCCAGGGAGCAAGTTAAATACTGTGCCAGCAGTTGATATTGCAACAAGTAGTCAAGCTTGCTTTTTGGCCCTTGACATAGTCTGTAGCATCTGTGACACTGTGAAAATGAACCTGTAACTGGTCCCACAAGTGATCGCCTACATGTCTCTGCCTGTTGAGTAAAGTATTGTAACGGAATCACAGCAAGGAAGTTCGTATGGGTGGGTACCACAAAGCAGACATGAGGAGATGCAATTTCTGTGATAGATTTATCATGCTGCAGCTCCCACTTGCATTCATATGCATGCATCCTTTTAGAAATGTGATACCAGATGCTGTTTCCTGGCAACAGGCCCAACACCCCCTTTCTCTTAGGTGTGAATTTTGACAACTCAAATTCACTGGAGCCCTGGTTATGTTATCTTTTCTAAATGCTTAGAGACTAAAAAGACCTCTTGCTCTTTCTGCTGTGGACTCAACTGCTACTTGGGCCAATTTGCAGTGCTGTATTACTCCAAAAATATCTCCTCATGTAAGTAGCACAATTATTACCACTACATAGGGAAGGATGGAAACGTTCTGAATCAAACATGGATAACACAAGTCCTTTTTTGCTTTTGTTGTCAGTCAGAGCTGTTGTTATGCTTTGCATATGTCACATTAATGTATAATAAATGCCCACGTCAGTCAAATGCATGTTATGTGTAGATCAGATGTCAATCTAATGTTTTGTATTAAAATCAGTGCCACAATACATGCACAAATTTATAAACATCGCTAGGGAGATTTTAATTCTGAAGTGCTACAGCTGCTTGCTTTTTTTATGTCTTTTGCACACCACCTTAAGGACTTAGAATTATTTGAAAAAACAAATTTCAGAAAAGGGACAGTACAATACCAACTTTACTTCTCTGCTGTTGCTTACGTACCAGGGGGAGGTGATTTAAGCCACTTGCTTCTCCTCATGGCTTGTCTGCTGTTAAGAAAAATACAGAGAAGAAACTGAGTACCGAACTCAGGAGCAGAGGGGTCCTGGGACCGGCACTGGCTGACACTGCCGGCCCATGCGTGAGCTGTGCCATGCCTAGGTGGGTTCTACACACATGAATTGGAAAGGTGGGGAGAGGGGCCAGCCCCAGCCGAGACCTGGGAGCTCAAGCAGCACTTCCAAGCCTAGACAGACTTGTTGTCAAGAGAGAATCTGAGTCTTTCAGGGCAGAAGGTCAGTGGATATGGACATCAGGGTCATTGTAAAGCTGGTCCCAATGTCAGTACAGATGTTTCTCAAGGAATTATTTTTCAGTAAAGCACACCCTAGGTGTCACAGCTGCACATACTTTTGCTCTCAGAGATGCTGTGGCCTGACTAATACAATAGCAGTCTAGAGAATAAAAGCTTTTTATAATCATTAATTAATCTTTTCAATAAGGTCATTATTATCACCCTATTGTATGCGTGGTTCACATTTGTGGTTAGTGCAGTCTCATTCAGCTGTCTGACTCCCCTAGAATGGTTCCAGCTTATGGAAATAGTGATTTTGTCTGGAGATGTTTTAGCCAAAGTCACTGTCAGACTAAGGACTGTTAGACAGATATTGGGAATTCTGCTTTTGATTGTGCTTCTAAACCCTCAAAATACTGTTACTGGTGAATCACACATTCAAAGAAAGCAACCTTGCACAGAGCCAAGCCTTGACTAATAAAGGCTACATTTTGGTCATTCTGAAAACTCAATAAATTTACTGTTTCATTTGCATTTAACTGACTGGGTTCAGCTGATTATTGAATAAAAGGTATGTCCAATTTGACCCTTGATTTCATTGTGGCCTATTGCTTGGCAATAAATAGTTATTTTTCCAGCGAGGCATTCTGTTGTTAATCAAATGAAAGTTATTCATGTTTTCCATTAAATTAGCAGATTTAAGCCAAAGAAACTGCTTTATAAATTATAAATTAACCAACCCAAAGTAGCTGCATAAATGGGGAAAGTGTTTTTGCTGACTCAACAGATGAAAGGTTGAAGATTTGCCTCCTGGTTTCACAAAGCAGCAGGCAAAACCAGTGACTCCAAATCCAAACAAGATTCTTGGGATTTGGGCAATGTTTTATTTTGTCTTGATTCTGAGGCACCATATGTTCATGAAGGAGGGTACAGGAAATCCCACTCTATAACCCTGTTATCTAATTCAGGTTGTTACTGTTAAGAGATCTTAGGGAAATCCATACATCATCTTTCTATATTAGCAAGAGATACCATACCAGAGAAAAAGATAATGGAAATATAAAAGTACAGGATGAAGAAGTGGAGAGGAGCAGTTCACAGAGGCCTGAAGCTATCTGCTTTCTACCCAAAAACCCCAAACAAAATCATCATGCAACAGACTGGTTGGAGGCATGTAAGACAAGTTCACAGATGAGTGCCTCTGTAGGAGATGTAGCTTAATCCTTTAGAAGGACAGTTGTATTGTACTCTAGAAGTATGTTGGACAGTAAAGACTCACAACAAAGGGAGTTAATGACCTCAAACAGCCTCATGCCAGGGATTGTGAATGACAGCACTCAGCCTTTTAAAAGGCAGAACATAACAGTGTTAGAATCATAAAAGAATACACACATTTGGCATTAAAAGGATGGCATAAATATTTCGAAATGGCTCCTTGCTTTTGGACAGAGAACACTGTAAAACAGTCTCTTTATCTTTACAAGAAAATATATGCTCATTGAAAAACTGCTGGATTGGGAAAAAAGTGATTTCCTTGCAGTGTCAGTGGCCCAAAGCCTTGGTAGCAATTTTTCATCATTTTGTTAATTTTCACTAATATGACAAGTATGCTACTAATATGATTGTTCTGTTTAAAAACTAATACCAATATTAATATGTTACAGTGATGAATTACTAACAATAATCTATCACGAAGGAAAAATAGTGGCATAATTAATGCAGTGTTACTATTGTGCAATAGCAATTTGTTAACTCAATGCAAAGCACTCAAAGAAAACTTTATTTTTCATATTTCGTTCCATAATTGCTTTTACCTACATATACAGGGGAAAGATTTGCTTGCAAGAAAAGATACTTGGCACTTGGGTCTTTTTTTTTATGGTCCAGTAGCTGCACATTCTTAGACTGACAGATTTAATCTTAACCTTATTTTAGGATCTGAATTTTATCTTTTAGGCAACAGACTTTTAACTGCTATTCTTCAGGATCTTTTTTCTACTCCTTTGTACAACAGAGCAGCTCATTACGTAGCTCTCACATTGCAACCAGTTTCTGACTAGGGGATACACTGTCATATTGCACTGATTAAAATACTCCCAGTCTACACGTCACCGTTCTGTTCTACACACACATTTCGAATGCAGTCTCAGAGAAGGTAAACCAACATAGAAAACAGATTTGCAAAGGAATTAGTTAATTGGGCATAAATACTTAATCCTCAAATGAGAAGAATGGAGGAAAATGTGCATATTCCCTTTATTAGAGCTTCTTTCTGTAGTTTTAAAATCTCCAACATTCTTTCAAACTTTGTCTGCAGAATAGCCTGTTACAGTGCCCATTTCCAGCATGAGATAGTAAGTATGATTATTACTACAGGTCTTCACAAGCTTTTTTCTATGTTCCTTATGGCACAACCCATCCCTCTACTTATATCCCCATTCAGGCAAGTAAGCAGTCCCCTCCTTAAGATCTACCAACCTTACCTGCAGCATGCAATAAGCACACTGCTGACTGCACAGGTAACAGGTGCAGTCAATATTTATTCTGTCATGAATCTGCTGCATTTTGGACTCCTTGTTCTCGAGACAGGTACTGCCATTTATTCCATTTTTCAACAGTACTACAAGTTCTCTACACCTGGGCTCATTACATGCTAGTGTGATACAATAGCTAGTTATAAAATAAATCATTAACGGCTCTGTAAAGCAAGAGAAAATACTGTCGTGCTGGTCTGGTATCATTTTCCGTAACTTCCCACAACTATGAATTACTGCCCAAGACATAGGAAGCTAAAAATGATGGCAAATCTCACTGGTGTCACACTGTCAGAAGTTACTGAAATACTGTAGGATCTATCATAGGATCCACTTTATCACATATGCATATGTTGCAATAAAAAATATTATAATAGTTACATTTATGTAATATTACCAGTAGCTCTGCCATGTTCTACTGTGCTAGCCACTGTAGTATAAAACCTCAATAATAAAAATCCTGAAGGAAACAAAAGTTTGACTTGGTAGAAACATTTGTCGAGCAATTACTCAGCTGGACTTATACAATGGAATTCATGTTAGATGAAGTACTTCATTTTTTTTTGGAACAGTTGAATAGAGAAAGGAAATTTAACATATCAAATGAAATCTAGTTTAAATGAAATCTAGTTTAATAAAAATCTGCTTGCCATTCTATTCTTTGTAGCTGTAGAGGACAACACAGCACTGCCTGAATATTCACAAAAATTAATAAGACAAAATAAACAAATTTGTGCAAAAGTTATTTTTCAAAGCATAACAAAGACTTCTGGCCTATTTTAAAAAAAAATTGTTTCCACTGTTCAGTGAGCCATATCTAAGAATGCAATAAAAATACTCTTGTGCATCCACAATGCCTAATTTTCACAAAGATTTATGCTGAAAAAAAATCATTTTTAAAGGATTGTAAAGCAACAACTTTCTAAAGTCATGTCTCACATGCTCTGACATGTCCCTTTGAAAAGCTAGTGGAGTGAAGACAAGATCTGAAATCAGTACAGCATGATGCTACCATTTGGAACCACAACAAAATTATTTCTGTCTTCACTCATGTAAAAAAACCTAAAGCCTAAAAGCTGAGTATAGATTAAATACAGCAATTCAAATCTGGCTGAGAAGCTGCGAACTTTCATGCCAAGTTCTAGCCCGAAATGAATTTAAATGGCCAGAAGTATAAATTCACAAAGGGGAGATTGCAATGAAATCCTAACAGAGAAATAAAAATAGGATCATAAGCAAATAACATAACCTTTAAGAGAGGAGAAAGCAGAAACTAGGAAACTCAAGAAAACTCAAAAGAAACTCAAACTTCTGTTTAAAAGAACAAGAAAAAAGTAGGACACCAGGGCTGGAGTAACTGTGAAAAACTAACTGACGGTGTTTGTTTCTGTACACTCAATACGGGGCTGATATCAAACTGTAAGGGGTGGCCTCAGAGTTGCCAAGCTATTCAGAGCAATTCTGAGGCCTGCATGGCAGCTTTGTCTGCTCCGATTCACCAGTGGCCATGACGCAATCAACTTCCCAGTATTTTATTGTAAAATAGTTTACATGTAAATGTGCAGTTCTGAAATAATAACTTGTAATGCAACCATGTAGTCTTATTCTCTGACTGAGTCCCTACCAGTGTAATATATTTGTATATTCCTTTTCTGTTGTTTTTCTCTGTGCTCACTGTACATAAAGAGAGATCCTTATCCCAAGAACTAACAAAGGCTTTACAAGGGATTAGTGGGACTTAAAGGGGGTTTGGGGGTCCAAACTGGTGATCCGTTCGCAGAATGAGGACCTCTGCCAAAGGCAGACACAATAGTTAAGGCACAATAATGCACAAGTTCTTGGTTTATTTTCAAAGGAGAGGTGGTTGGCTACAGGAACGGCGATCATTATTGTACCGGCGATCATTATCATACCAAAAGTCTCAGGGGTAAACATATTGGGAACTTGTTTGATGATTGGCAAGCTGTCACTATGCATTTTATCTTCGCTATGTAAGTGTAAGTAAATCACCTTACTTTACTATATAATGATTTTTTAATTGTCTTTGTGGTATTGCTCTTTCTACACATCAGCAGCAAAGGTAACTCTCGAGATGCTGTACGTTTTGTAGTGTTTGAAGACCTCCCAAAAATGAATGATGGTTAAACAAGTAATCAGGAGAGAGCAGGATGCAGTGCTCTTCCTTAATAAAGCAACTAACAAAATAGAAGCCAGGCAGGATTTCTAGAGTCTTTAACACAATTCCTGAGGATGTGGTGCTTAAAGCTTCTTGAATGGCCCATCGGAGATTTGGGGCACGAGGTCCTTCCCGGGTGGCTGATGTGCTCGGTACCACAACTCAGCCTCCTGCATCCTCCCAGGGCACTTTCACAAGAGTCCTGGAAAGTTGTGATCTGATGGGGTCAGGCGTATAAAAAAGGATTTATGGACACCGGTGAAGTGCACTCAAGTCTTTTTCTGGCACTACTGACATTGGAAACATTCTATTATTTCCAAATGGAGAAACTTGCTGCCAAGGTACATCTTTTAGTCGTGTTAGCACTTACAGTAAATTTCCCACAACAAAATTATAACTGTGTTTCCTAATGGGGAATTCCCATATGATAATAACAAGAAAATAATCAATAATAAATAACAATACTAGATAATAATAAACAAGCTTGCTTTCATTTCGAGCTTGCCTTCTCAGGAAATGCAATGAAGAAACTTAAATCTGTTAGTTTCCATCCCTCTCCCTCACGGCAGCTGGAGCGGGTGATGCTTTTGGAAAACCCTGCCTTTGGAAACCTCTGTCCCCGCTGTCCCGTCCCCGCCGGCCCCAGCAGCGGGAGCCTCCGCTCCAGCAAAAAGGAAAACCCGCAACCTCCAAACCCGCGGGAACAACTTCTCGTTAATGCCTCCCATCGCCCCCTTCAATGTATATATTTATACATAAATACATATACATATAAATATCCGCACAACCAGTTGTTAAATGCAGCTACTAAATAACAACCCTTTAAAAAAGCAAACCCAGCACCCCACACAAGCCATAATGATGATGATGATGATGACGGGAGGGGGGGAAATAAATAAATAAAAGCGAGCGGGAGTCGGCGAGGGAGAGGGAGGCAGGTTCAATTATCTAAACAAAGAAATCATGGCGGAGTGTTTACATTTGGCAGCCCAAAGACTGTTGGATTACGGAGCCCCCCCCCAAAAAACCCAGGCGGCCCCCCCCCGGCCCCCCGCTCGCCGGAGCCCGCAGACACCTCGCCGCGGCCCCGGTAAGTGCGGAGCGTGCGGCGGCCGGACCCGCGCCCCGGCGCGCTGTGTGCGTGTATGTGTGTGCGTGTGTGTGTTTTTGTGTGGGTAGGGGGGAATGGAGAGGGGCTGTGCCCGCCGCCGCGCTGCCCCCCGCGCCGCGCCGGGCAGGGGCAGCCCGGTGCCGCCTCCCCGCCCCGGGGTCACGGCGCTCACTGCCGGCTCCGCCCCCGCTGCCGCCGGCCCCGCCGGGGCGAAGGGGCGGAGAGGGGGGGGCTCTGCCGCTGCCCCTGCCGGTTTGTGAGCCTGCGCTCCCCGGGGAGCGAGAGGCCCCGAAACGGGCGAAGGGGGGGGGGGGGGGGAAGGAGGGGGGAAGGAGGTGGATGCGGCTGCTGCTCGCGGTGTCCGAGAGCCGCAGAGCGAGCGTGGGGATCAGAGGAGGCGGGTGGGAGCTGGCAGCGGCACCGAGACCGTCTCCCCAAAACAGCCCCACACCCCAACCCTCTGGCCGCCAGATGCCCTTGTCCCCAAATGCCCTCTCACCCAAAACGCCGTTCCCCTGCAAATGCTCTTGCCCCCAGGTTCCCTCAGCCTCAAACACCCTCACCGTCAAGGGTCCTTGCCTCCCTTAAAGCCCTTACTTCCCAAACATCCTTACCGCCCAATGCTTTTGGTCCGGTCTCCCTCACTCCCAAACACCCTCACCTTCAAGGGTCCTTAACCCCCTAAAGCCCTTACTTCCTAAACATCCTTGCCCCCAGTGCTTTTGTTCCAGCCTCCCTCACTCTTAAATGCCCTTGCTTCCAAACAGCTTCACCCAAAACAGGATCACCTTCGATCTTCCTTGCATCAAAACACCCTTGCTTTTCCCCCCAAACCCTCGTGCCTCCAACCTCCCTCACTCAAGTGGGGGGCTTAGCTGCATTTGGTGTTCCTCAGACAACCCCGCTCCATACACCCACACAGCCCCGTGGGCCCTATGAAACGGCTAGAAAGGCGCCTGTGTCCCTCCCCCTGCCAACAACCAGCCCCCAGCCTGCGGATCTGACACTGGGTCTCTCATAGGCCACTGCTGTGAAACGTGGAAATGACCCTTTCAAGCAGGCTGCAAGTTGTGCTCCCATGCGTCCATCAAAAAGTCCCCTGGCCCCAGACACATCTCGGTGCTAGAAAGCTGCAAAACTAATTTGGCACCTCTGCCCTCCTGGATCTGGCTAACACAGTGGCCTCCCCCAGTTTTTGTGATACAGACACAAGAGCTGTGTGTCCTGCTGCACTGCAGTCATCCTTGTATCAGAGTGTTGGGGAGGTGGCCACATTCATGTGTTGCTTCCAGGGTTTTGCAGGCTGTTTTGTCAGGGTAGAGGCTGAAAGCAGAAGGACCAGCAAAATGACTACTGTGGGAGTAGGACATAAGAGCTGGGGAAGACAGTTGGCTGGGTCTGTAGTCTTTCTGACACAGTGCTGAACCTGTGCATATTTCTGTGGTTGTGTTCCTGCATGTCCCAAATTCAGAGTTCATTGAGCTATGTGAGATTGAGAGAGGTAGAAAAACTACATCTTTATTTTACTTTGAACTGCTTGACTTAAAATGTATGCGGAGGTCAAACTCATGAATGAAAGAAAACTGCTTGATATTATAGAACTATCAGACACTGTAAACAAAAAAGGGGAATGGGACTCCAGGAGTTTGAAACATCCATTTTTCTTGGTCATCTGTGACCCTTCTTATGTGAGTGGGCTTTACAGTTGCTTATTGGTGTAGTGTTGGAGAGCCTACGTTCACATCAATGTGGTGGTGGTGCACTGAAACAATGACAAAATCAGAAATGTGGAGATTCTTATCCATGCCACTGCAGGGTGTGCTTGTACAGGGACTGCAGGTTTGATTCTCCCGTGTGACTGTCTCTTTGCTGTGTGTGTAGAAGCGCACAGGGCACTAAGGCAGAGTGGCCTGCAAGCCCTGGCTGTTGCGCAAGGTCCATACCTTGGGTGGCTGTCTTGCATTTACCAGGTGTTGTGGTGACAAGTTGCGTGACAAAGTTACAAAGCACAGGTTAGCACTAAGTGTTAAATCATGCAAAATTTTGGCTCTGAAGACATCAGCGAAGAAAATTATGTTTTCATTGCTCAGAAGGTCATTGCTCAAAATCTCATTTTTCCTTTCCTCTCCTTATTCCCTTCTCTCTGCAGCTACATACTCCTACACCTACATTTAGGCCCAGCATTTCTGGGTTTCTACGTTCTGTGGATAAAAGGCCTGTTGAGGAAATTCCCCATACACTTCGATTTTTTGCCACTTTGCTTCCTGCTTGAACTATCAGTCTCTGAAGGTCTGAGGCTGTTTTCTCAAAGAAGGCTCTTAAGCTAAGTGGCCTGTTAACTCTTAATTGCTGTTCTGCTCAGGCTATTTACCTGAATACCACGTCAAACCAGCTGTTCTGGTCTAGAGGCCACACTGGTTATCTGTTCTGATCTCTAAACTGCTACTGCTTTCTGCTTGTGTTATTGAGGACCAAGGTAATATTTTTTTTCTTAATGCCAACTGACAGTTCCTTAGATTTACAAGTTTTGTTGAGAAAGCTGTCCCACTCAAAACTGCTTATACAATAATCTCATTTTTACAGCTTGTAAGAAGAGACATAGTATCCAGAGAATTCTGTTATTTCCTGTTCTTCAGTATGAATGTGTTTAGAGGAGAAAAGCATTTGAAGCCGGGCAGAACAGTCAGGAGTTGATGGGTAGGCAGTGAACAGTTAGGTAGGAACTCTGTGCTCATCAAACTATGAACATTGGTATGTTCAGTGTAAGCAAAGCTTGAACTTTTAATGCATGCTTACCAGGCTGATTGGAAGTTTGAAGAAGATCATGGTTTCTCCAGGACTGTCTTCAGATCTGTGCAATAATGCAACAGTGCGAGTGCCAGTGAGATTCCATCCCTAGAAACAATTTTTTTTCATTTTCTATATTTCATAAAGTTAGGTTCTGTTTTCTGGTAATTAACTTTATAAAATCAATGCCATATTTTGGTTGTTTGACTGGGATAGTCATATAGAAATGATAAAAAATGCTGGCAGAACGGATATAATTTTGTCTCAGACTGAAGAGAGCATTAATGGGGCTGGTTCCCTTTTGGTGAGTGAGTATAGTTTTTTGATTAATGAGAGTTCATTCGGGTATTGAGAGAAGAAGAGACCTCTCAAATGACGCTGAATCTGTTTCCGCAGTCTGTAATAGAATGAAACTCTCAGGCTGTCACTGGACAGTAAGATATTCTGACATGAATATATATTTTGGAGCTCTGCACAAAATGAGGATTTCATGCATAGGCAACACAGTGTGACAAGTCATATCCTGTGTGACCTTGTGCTTACAGTATAAAGTTGTGTAATAATATATTCTGCTAAATTAATACACAGAATAAATAGAACATACCTCATTTTTATGCTAATAATGGTATTTTTCAATTCTAAGCACCTTTTATGCTAAGTCCTCAAAGTAAATTACAGGTAGGAGTAAACCTAGCTTCCCAACACCATTGTGAATTTTTGTATTATCACTCAGAGACTAGTTGGAAGATATCTTTATTAATTACTGTTATTTAATTTTCTTTTAATTATTGTCTGATTCACTTACTTTCTGATACTGTTATCTTTCCTAATATATTAACGCTAGAACAAGATCTTATGAAACTGAAAGAAATATTTTCATTTCAGCTACAAGAATGGACAAATCTGTCAAGGCTAAGAGTAAAAATTATACTGACTTTGATTCCTCGAGGAATTAGCAAAGATTTTTCCAGTAGGATGTATTTTATGTGGCTGGAACATAAAGTAAATTTGGGATCACTGTAATGTGTGGTTCATCCTATGATGTAACTGTAGGTGAAAGGCTGATAAGACTTTACAAAGAGGTTAGCTGAGAGAACAAAAGAAACCTAAATTATTTTGTTTAATTCGAATTACAAAGAGTAGGATTTTCAAAAGTGTTGATTATTGGC
Organism: Neomorphus geoffroyi; assembly: GCA_033558235.1. NCBI lineage: Eukaryota > Metazoa > Chordata > Aves > Cuculiformes > Neomorphidae > Neomorphus > Neomorphus geoffroyi. The sequence goes on along the minus strand of JAUMJM010000005.1, from coordinate 95,761,041 downwards.
TTAGTTCTGCAGTCATTAATGTCAGTGGTAAAAATGTCATTTACTCCAATGAGAGCAGATTTAGGTGACCGATGAGTGCTTTTGTAATCCTGTCCTTTATGTTTGTAAAGTGTGAGTTTAATCTTGTATTCCTGATACTCCAGCATGTGTTCTTTATACACTTCAGCACAGGATCTGATTCTCTGTCACACCCCTGTATGAGGAAACAAGAGTAGTGTTTCTGGGATAAGAATCCAGCCTGTAATGTTCTTTAGCAGCTTCTGCTCCACCAATGTCAGTGAGGTTGTATGGGCAGTCAATTAATACAGAATTTACTCTAACTTATTAATGCATATTTACAACCTTAATTCCAGTTTAACAGAATGTTTTGTGGTGGAACATTTACAGAAAGAGCATGTGGAAAAATTATCACTGCATGTATTAAGCACAAAGAAAGCATCCCTCTATACTGCTGTGTAGGAGCAACTGACAAAACAGAACATATTACAAGAAACTATCTTTTTCATTAAGTCTGCACAAAATGAGGATTTAACGCATGGGCAGCACAGTCAGTCCCGGTGGTTTAGTGCCCGTAATCCCACCTTGAAAATGGCTTCACAATAATAATTACTATTACAAAATGGACACTGCTTCCAATTTTGTCATGTCTACTTCACACAGAACTAATTGCTGACACAGAAGGCAAGATCTTATTTTACCAGCTGCCTAATTCCAGAAGTGCAGCTATGTTAACCTTCCCATAAGATTTCTAGGCTCACACTGACAACTTCCACTTTGCCTTATTTTGCCACAATAATGCAGAGCATGTGTGGCAGCCACCCTCTCTTTGGCACGCTCAAACTATCCCTGGACATTATGATACTCTGACATGAATATATATTTGTGAGCTTTGCACAAAATGAGGATTTCACGCATAAGCAACATAGTGTGACGAGTAGTATCCGGCATGACCTTGCAAATGCAGGCTGAGCTCAGAATAAACAGCTCAAAAGAACAAGGAGTATGGCAGATTCTTGGGTTCTGGAAGGAAATCCCATCGTTTTGTTCCAGGCTTGCAGTGAGTAGCCTACAACTCTTCCTACAAGTTCCGAAAACTTAACCTGCTTTACACAAGTGGTGAAGTACCCAGTGAAAAAAAATTTCCAACTACTTTTAGAAAGACAGGATTATTATCACAGAAAATCCATAATCATCAGTGGAGCTCATCACAGAGAGCTGAAAATCCTCTTCATGGATGGAGTTTTCAAAGCTCCTGGGTTCCACATGTGGAGTGTTATTTCTTCTTTTAACAGCAACTGCATTTGTCACTTCCTTAGGCTGTGGTTCCTGTCTCCTGTACATTTTTGTTGTCAGCTTTTTTCTCTTGCTAAATGAACGATAGATTTGGATAAAACAGGTTTTTTGCTGCCTTTCAAAAATATATAGTGTGACCTTTTTAAAGTTGAAAAGACATATATATTACTGACCATATAGAGAGGTAGGAAAGTGTCTCAGACACGTCTCTTCCCTCACAGTTTGGAACAGTCTGGTGCAATGTGGCTCTTTGTCAGAGCTGGCCTTGGTGATGGGCAGCCAGACCCCTGGGTAGGGAGGATGCAGAAGAGGTTGCAGAGCCTGTTGGTGGGGTCAAAGCCCTGACAAATAATAGGTCATACTTATGTGGCCTATAATGTACGTATTATTTATGCACAGCTAATAACTCATCAATGTTAAGTATTCTTTAAGTTTATCTTTGAACAAATAGTGTTATTGCACTTTTTTGTTCAGGGGCACTAAAATAAAATGTGGTCTTGAAATAGACCTGTCATCCTTATTTAGACTGTATCAAAGATAGATACATATTATTCAGCATATGTTTGAGTTCTTTACTGTTTAAAATTTCAGTGGGTTGCATAGGCTTTTTAGGCATAAAACCCAGTCTAGAGTTGTGAACTTGTGGCCTGAAGCCCTATAAAAACAGGACAGGAAAAGATCTCATGAGGCCACCTTCCTTTCTCAAAGGCAGGGTAGCTATGCCATTATTGGTGTAAGTTTGTTCACCCCATTCTTAAAAACCTTCTGCAACAAAGGGGTTGGTGTCTTCCTAGGCAACTCATTGACTGAAGTCTCCCTTGCCATATTGGATTCCATTACCACTTGTCCTATCAAAATTGGACATAGAAAGGAGTCTGTTCACTCCTGTCTGTCTTTCCATGTATCTGAAGAACATTACTGTGTCCCTGCAAGTCATCTCCTCAGACTAAGCAATCCCAGTTTCTTCCACTGTTCCTCAGAAGTCAAGTTCCAGACTCACTCCCGTTAGCCAAGACCCATCCTGAAGAGCTGACCTTACAGCAGGACTTACTCCAGCCAATGCCTTACCATCTCTCATTAGGATGGAAATTATGTTGATTTTATCAGTACTCTTGTTTATTTTGGTTTTATCAGTATTTGTTGTCTAAACGTCCCAATGTAGTATGTTCTGTTTAGGTTCAATTCTTAGGACTTTATTATTACATGGGGCTTGTAGACTACAAAGAAAGTAGCATTAGTGAGAATGAGTAATATACATCTTAATATGGTGATATACCTCATTTGTATGATATTTTTTCTTTTATGAATTTTGTCTTTCCTCCCTCTCCTTTGCTAATAGAGGAGATCATTTTAGGCAAATGACAATACCACTCCTGTTGCCAGTGTAAGGAAAGGATTGTTTGAAGTGTAACAGAGTCCCATCCTATATAACTGTCCTGTATATTTACAAGAATAAGTTATTCTGGTTTTGCTTTTGATATGGTCTGTTAGGAAAATCATGCCTAAATGTTAGAATAGCTGATACATAGATGCAGACACAGCGGATCCTAGACTCAATGCATACATTTTGGCCTAAGAACACATTCATTTTGCTTCCAAAAAGCATTCTATAAAGTATAATATATTTGATATTTCTTAAATTGTGAAGTCCTTGAGGTTGGGATATTCATAAATGTTTGCAGAGCACCTAGCATTCATCTCTTGATTGGGACCTATGTGTAGTTTAAAAACATAAATATTTAATGGTAATTACCCTTTTTTCAGAATAATGACATCTTTGAAGTTCCATCTTGGGTGAGTGGGACTCCATTAATAATTTTTTCCCACCACTTTGAAGAATATTCTCTTGTCATCAGAAGCGGTTTTGGAATTCATAGTTTTGTATAATATATTGCAAAAATGCATAAATTACAGAACTGTCTGCTGCAGCCTGTGTCCTGTTTAAGATGTACAGAAATCAGAATGCAAGTGGCGTGACTGAGTTCATCCTGTGGATGTTTCTACTTTAGTGTTTTCATTGATATCAAGAATGCTGTTTGGAGGGAATCAGGCCCATTTCCAGCACTTAGATTCTCATTATGGGGTGATCTCCCAGAATCAAAACTGGATTCCTCTAGGATTAAACTGCACCAGAAGGTATTATCTAGGAGCATGCATAGTGTGCTCCAGCTTCCATGGGACCAGTCCAGAACTAGGCTGTAGTAACGCATCTGAAAAGTATGTAATATGGACATTGAGTCCTTAGTATCTTTTTGCTTTATAGATCGTCTTGTTTCCCTGCCTTATCTGCTAATGTAGACGTGGTCCTTGGTTTCAGAGCTAAGAGACCACTAGGAAATAAATCCCCCACTGACTGCATTACACTAAGTTCACTGCTTTACTGAAAAATCTCCAAGGAATATTCTGTTGGGTGCCAACCCCTAACCACAGTGAAATGTACTCCGCTTTGTTAAAACTGTGAAATAAATGACAGAAGGGTTTTCTTTTGACTGCATTTATGAAAAGGACAGTTAGTGGAACTATTTGTGGAGTCCTCTGCTTGATTTTCATTTGATGACCCTGTGCTAAGGTACGTAGCAAGGGAAAGGCATTACTGTATGGCACTGAAACCATGCAGAGAGGTACTTCAAGTGACCTATGAAAACTTGACAGAATATTGACTAGATGGTATCCATTCAGAAATGGCTGTCATAATGCACTGACAACAGCACTAGCAAATAAATAATACATATTTTTAAAATTTCCGTAATTATATGTTTACCCAATAGGCCAGAACAGCTCTGTCCCAAGGAGCTGTTGCAGTCTGAGTAAATAATACATGTTCTAAAGTCCATAATTACATATTTAAACGATAGACTATCGAGGAAATAATGCACATTTTAAAAAGTCCATAATTACATATTTACATGATAGTCTGTAAATTCTGTAATTACTTATTTACACAATAGACCATAGCAGCTGTTACAGTCTATTATGGTAACTCTCATAGAATTATATTATGGATTTTTTATAACTTAAAAAATAAGTATATTTAACCAGAAAATTGTATTGTTAGTCTTAAAAAACCCCTCCACAAACCCATAAGATAAGAAATTTGCATAAAGGTGAAAATTTATGTGAGATAGAGAAGTTCTTATCCCTTCAGTGATAAATGTCTTTTGTTAACATGAGTAGCTCAGGGTTTTTCATTAATTTCAGAATTTCTCTATTTAGGGGGCTGACATATAAACATGTAGCATTATGTGATTATACTTTCCTTATTGTCATGTAGACATTCAATTTGGATAAACATTTGGGATTCTTAAAATTCTTTAGTTCCTGTTCTGCTCTTTTTAAAATAAGTGATAAAACTCCCATCAACCCTGGTTTCAGAAATCATTTATATCGAGGACAGCACTTAAGCATGTACTTGAAATCAATGGCACTTAAGCATCTTTTAAAAATAAGCACATACTTAAGGACTCTCATGAATTCTGATGGACCGAAACATATGATTAAATGCTTTCCTGAATTGGGATACTGTATTCCATGTAGGCAGAACTGGAACCTTTCACATACATGGCTTACTGGTGGGCCACGGGTTTTTTGTTGTTCAGGATGTGGCTTCTCCCTGAGGGAAACTGTATTTAGCGTGTTTAACCACAGACATACGTGTGTAAGAATCAGTGCTACAGCAAATGTGTTGCCGCTTCTTTGTTCTTTGTACAGATTCATGGATTGAGAATTCATCCAGTGTTTTCCATAGCTCAGCTGCTAAATTTATTCCTCATGTTAAAGACTGGATCAATACACCTAAATGAGACTTCTGTCCATAATTACTACTAAATAGCAAGGCTAAATCAAGCAAGTCACAATCTGACATTTAGCTCAGCCGGACCTTATGCATTTAGTAACGAAACAGAGTATGAGAGAAACCTTTGATCCTCGCTGTTACTTTCATTAAAACATTTGAGTTAAGAGAATTTGAACTGTTGGGAGCCTCATTTATAGACATGTCTTAAATGTAATGGAATATGCAAGTATGTTTTAACAATGGTTTGAGGTCAAGGTGTTAGCTGCACTATGTAGGCTGGTCACATATTTTGACTGAAAGCATCAGGTAAAGGGCTGAAGGTTTTGTCATTCCATGGCAGTGAACAGTATAGTGCCTAATTTAGTAAAGAAGTATCTATTCAGAAATCAAGCAGATGTTTTATCAAGTGCAGTATGTGGAACTTCATTTGCACAGGGAAAGAAACACCTCGATAAGATATACTTCTGATATTTTTAGCTATGGATCTTACCCGATGTTGTTACTGAGACCAGTGTACACATTTGGATATTTGGTTAAATGACCTGAAACTTCAAAGGCAAAAGGGAAAGTCAGTATTAGTTCTTTGTTAAAAGCACAAAGAAGGTAGAGGAAATGATTCCATAGCAGGAGCCTAATTCTTATCTCTTGCATGATGCTTTTTACCTGTGTAAAGCAGGCAAACAGTATTGCCTGACTGGTTAGTCTTTGAAACCAGCAAATGAAAACAAGGGGTGTAAGGGATTAGAGAACCAAAAGTGAGAGCAATAACTTCAGGTTATGTTGAAACCATATTTAAATGGCTTAAATTTAAAAGTGTCTTCATCTATTTTTGAATTCTCCACAACAAATCCTTGCATTTAAGGAGTAACAAACAGAAGATCTCTCTCTTGTTGGACAGCCCCGTGGCACTCGGTACAGTGAGAATAACCAGTCCTCTTCATGTAAGTGCTATCCCTGTGAAATCATCAAGGTCATTTTCTGTGTCATTTTTCTACTCTGTTTTTCATTAAAAAACACACACATAAACATTTGCTGGTTTTGTAACACTTCCAAGCTTTACACTTCAGTTAACATCAAGAGTTGTCATCTTTTATGTGTGCATCCTGATCCTGCGAGTTACTCGGGTTTTTTGAAGGTTTTGCAGACCTTCAGCTTTTCACCAACTTGAATGTTCAGAGCCTTCACATCTCCCACCCTTTTTTATTTGTATGGCATCCATCCTTGCCAGGTAGGTATGTTACCTGCCAGAAGTTCTGGTAAGGTATTATTGCTAAGTTAAGATTTTTTGGCAGTTCTCAGATAATTCTGACCTGAAGTTGTATACACGTGGAAGTTCACAGTAGAAGTTTACACAAATAAACAAGATGTATTGCACAAAATAAGCTATGAAAGGGAAAGCTCTATTATCATACATTTTTTGGGCACAAAGCAGCTTATTTTATTGTGAAAAATCCCACTGGATAGCCAGCACAGGGAATATTACATGAAGAAGGCAGGCAGATTCCAGCACATTATATTTGCCAATAAGCCGTACTTTGCACTTGTAATTTTGTTAATTGTCAGAAGTAATTTAAATTCATCAATTATCAATGAGTAATTCTATCAGCAGCGTTTCTAGGAAAAGTTAAATCCCAGTTGGATTGACACAACGCTTTCTCCTTTGGAGACAGATAAAATTAGTGCAGAGTAATTTGTCTCGCATGGTATTTTGGAATGTTCTTGAAAAAATAGATTTGAGGCCAAACTGAGACTTACTTTCTGTCTTCATGCATGCAGTGGGAGAGGATGTCAAGTTCTGTCTTTTCTTCTTTTTGAGAAGACAGAACCCGACTTTCCTCAGTGTTGCACAGTGAAAGGAGAAGAGGCGACGGGAGAAAGTCTGATCAGTTATTAGGAAGAATTAATCACAATTTATCTTAGTCAAATGCTGCAACAGTTAGCCAGACAGACTGAAATCTCAAACCTTGACAGTTTTTTACACTGGGTTCCCAACTAGCTTTTGTAATTTGCTGTAGATGTAGGACAGGTTTTGGCTGTGGTCCCTCACCATCTTGCCCATATTCTGCAGAGAGCTTTCAGATTAAAATGTGCTCTGCTATATAAAAATAAACTGTTACTATTACTGGTTTGTGGTGGTCCTCATTTGTGATAGAAGAGCAAGCGATTACATCACTTGGCAGCTATGATGACAAATACATATTTGTCAGAAAGAGTTATTTACTTTATATGCACTTGTTAGTTTTCTTTTATTGCTTTTTTTATTATAATGGAACTTGAGGACAGAGACAGATTTCTTCCCTGCAGTGTTAACTACAGTAAAAGGTAGCATTATGGAATGTCATCTATGGCCTCTTATAATGATAAATAATTCTGAGACAAAACATTGTGAAAACCTATATGTATAAATTCCTCTATCCTGACTATTAGGATGAAGAGTAAAACTACAGTTTGCTATTACTGGGGGGTTGTCAGCAATTAAATGGCTCCTCGCAGGCAGGTAACACCTCCTTCCCCATACCATCTTTTCTATGGTTTGCTTGCTGTTCTTTTATCTTTTACATACAAACTGGTGTTTTGCATTTGGTGACGCCAGGTACAGCTGAGGAACACCCCAAGAAAGGAATGACTATCCTTTAAATGCTTTTCATCTTGGCTCTTTATACTCTTTGCTACATTTAAGAATCTGTGATTATAATGGCTGGGCCTCTGGAAGAGGGAGGCATATTCTGCAGCACTGTTGTTCTACAAGACCTATATTATAGATGGATTAACCTGGACTCGGAGAAACTAAGGGACTTTTGTCAAGGTGCCCCTGGGAGAAAGATAATACAGCTGGCATAGTGTTGAGAAATTTTGCTTATTTTGTCCCATGCATTAGTCAAGAAAAAATGGGGCTGATGGGTAAAGATACTTATTTTTCTTATATCTTAAATGTGTTCTGAGAGATAAATTTGGTGAATTTCAGTGTTCATCAAAGCAAAGGAAGTTCTACTGTAGCTCTAACTAGAGTGAGAGACAGTGTGGAAAGGTGTTGTGCAAGCAAGCCCTCACTGCTGTATTAATGGACTTCAAACCTGACCTGCCGCACCCCTTCAGTGAACTGTCAGGCCTCTCTAGTTCAAAGAGTATAAAGGGGAATTGGGCTATAGTTAACAGGTTCATCTGTTTTTCTGTTGCATGGAGTCTTGGCTCTTTGTTTTAAAGGATATTGGAAAAATAGCAAGCAGAGGACTAATGTGAGGGCTAATTCGAAGAGCAGGAAGAATGTCGTATGAGGCAAAATGACCGTAGCTGAGAACTTTCCATAGCAGCTGAGCTGAAAAGCTGCGGTTCTGACCTGTTGAGTCCCACAGAAATTTAGAGTCAATTAAAATTATATGTGTAAGAAAGACCAGAAAAAAAATATAGCAAATTTTCAGATACAACAAATTCTATTTAAATGTAATAAATGACATCCCTTCTCTTGAATCTTGTCCAGTTTTTACTGATTTTATTCAAAGCATGTGTATTTTTAAAATGCAGCTGAGTAGTGGTTAATGCATAATGGTAAAATAGGTCTGATTTTAGTCTTGACGGTCTTATGGCTATGCACCTAAAATAATAATAATAACAAAAAATAGATGCCTTTGGTGGTGGTAGCAATGTGTGTTACAAACTAGTTTGTGTGGTTCAGGACACATATTTGAGATTCAGAAACTCAGAGTTTTAGAAATCATGTCGTCAGATAACCAACATAATTATTTCCCCAATTTTTTTATATCCTGTCTTTTGAGTACTTGATGTTTACACACACAGAGAAATGCTTCAGATGTTCTATAAAAGCCTTGAATGACTGTAAATGAAATAAGTCTTGTTCTCAGTGATGAACAGTGCATGTAAGTAATCATTCACTAATGTAATTAAGGGCTAGTGGGCTTGGTCTCTAATATGTTTTTAATCCATTGAGGGATTCTGAGCAACAGATAAGAAAATGAGTCACTTCGTGTTAGACTTATTAATATTCACAAGCCCGTGTTTTCCTAAACTTCAGACCAGGGTCTTTAAATTATCACAATGTACTTCTAATGAGTGTTGATACATTTTCTATACACTCAAACCAGTTTTGTACAAAAGTAGTTGCATATCAAAAACATGCAAATGACTAGTGACTGGTTTGAGGCTGGTTGAAAATTTGGCATATCTTATTCTTCAGCTATCACATAATTTCACAACTACATTTATATTCAATGGTGTTAACACTGTAGCTTTTGTGATAGTTCCTATAATATTTCTGAATGCTATTATAATAACTTCTCTATCACCTGCACCTCTTAATGATTCATAAATTCCTTGATTTCTATGAACAGCAAACTATAATAGCACTATAATCAGGACAGCATGCTAAGGTATAGTAGAAACTTCTGCTGCCTGACTACCTCCAGCTTTCCTTCATTGCCTGGCTAAATTGTTCAAAATGAGGTTTCCACTACAATTTGAAACAAGGAACTCTTGAGTTCAACACGAATACCAGTGAAGGAGACCATGCTGAAAATTAAAAAGCAAAATAGACAATAACATGTAACAGATTTCAGATAGAGTAAATGCAAGAGCATTCACTGTGTAACAGACATATTATTAGCTGTACCATAATTTCTCTTTTTCCTCTTTCAGTCATTTGGGCCTTTTAACTAACAATTTCTCCTGTCTACCACCTACGCGTCGCATACACTGCACACATATGTTCTGACACAGTGATACTTCCCAGTAACTTTTTCTGGAGTGGTTTAACAGCTTCATTTGGAAACACAAAGAGACTTCAGTGAACCAGGCTGCATAGTAAATGCTGGGTTTTGGATACTCCCCTTTGTTTTCCACCTACCAGAACTAAGTCAGTGCTTACTACAGTAAGTGAAGCATTACAAGCATAACAAATCACAGGTACTATAATTTTAGTTTATAATTTTAGTTTATAATTTTAGTTTAGTTTGGGTTTTTGTGGGGTTTTTTTACTGTAGTTTGGCTTTCCCCCCTAAGCTTCTAAGAGACTATCAAAACTATCTCACTTTGACAATTAGGCATTGAATGCAAAATCTCTTCCAGAAACTAGTGGTATAGTTTCATTTTATTCCGTCTTGGTGCTTACGTGATGAGTCTCCTTGAAAGGTGTTCATTATAAAGCTCACTATTTTTCAGTAGCTTTCTCATTTGGTTGGATAGACAGAGAAAAGTCTCCTCACTTCTAAGGATAGGTATGAGATACCTTGATTTCATAAATAAACTTGTGCTGCACTGGTTCATGATGAGATGTGCTGTGTATAGAAGCGCAGAGCTGTCAATGTGCTCCTTTCACAAGCTGTTAAGTCATTAAAAAATAAACCTTCAGTGATCAGAGTTCATTCTGTATGGAGTGATTTTTCAGATGTGCTCAGTGCCAGCCTAACTCTGCATCTGTTGAAGTAAATGGGAATTCTACTACTAACAACAGAATTAGGCCAGCTGAGTACTTTTGAATATCACACACTTCGTATTTTTTTTTAATTGTTCATATATAATTTTTGCTTTACTAAAGCAATTTATGGCAAACCTCTTTATATAAGCATTAACAATGAAAGAGGTATGAACTCTATCTTCACTCTTCTACTTCAAAGTAATACCTCTAATAACATTGAATGACATCCTGCCTTGAAGCCAATGGCAGCTGTGTCTGATTAGGAAGGAATGTATAAAATAGACAGTAGAAAAAAACAATTTGGAGGTAAAGGAGAAAACACAACATCTCATTGGTATGAGAACATTTATATATCAAGGCTTGGAGTTAGGCTATCTAATTTTTATTTGAAGAGATTATTTTCTAGATTGTCTGTAACTACATCTAGATGAAACATAAGTATTTTTTTCACTCACTCAGTTTTTTTTCTGATAATGTTACTTGCCAGCCTGCTCTGTCTTCTAGAGCTGGTGAAGTTAAGAAATAAGTTTCCCCTTTCCTTTTGCTCATGATATGTTTCCATTTTACCCATCAGTTTACCAGTTCCACAATAAACATGACACCATTCCACTGCTTGTAACTAATATGTTGATAATAATTTAATATAACTTCCTTTTAAAACCAGATACTGTGCTGGAAAATTGGAGGTTAAAAAATGTGCCTACTTTTAAAGACTATTCTATTGCAATGAATTTGTGATTTGTATAAATCAACATGTATTATTTAAAAGAAAAATTTAATCTATTCGCTAATCTACTGGATTGTTCAAGTATATGCAAGAACTGTGGCTAAAGAGATTAAGCTGACGCACCATTAGCGTCATCAGTTGTGCTGGATTAACACTGGTGTTACCAAGTATTCTTGTGATTTAAAATTGGGTGAACTATGGAAAGAAATTGTAGATGATATGCTGCTATCTAGGGTAATCAAGATTTCAAAAGCTTGGAGAGGAATTTTAGGTGCATCTTCCAAAGTTGAGTAAATTAACAGGCTAATGAGAGATTTCATTCTTGGAAATGCATATTAGAAAACTGTTTTGGAGGGGAGGTTGTGTTTGGGGTTTTTTTCTTTCAGTTTTTTATTTGTTTAATTCTATTTCCAGATTCTACATTAGCTTTAACTTCTGGAGATCTCTGTGTTGTTGTGGATGTATCAATGAAAACCCTTCCCTGATAACTTGGCCATTGAAACTGACCCACCTCCCACTTAAATCAGTGGCAATACCACAGCTAATTTCAGTGGGCTATGATCAATTTCTTAGTGGGATGTGATGAATAATATTACTAAAATATTATGCCAATAAATCAGTGGCCCTGGTTTATTCAGAATATTCTGATTCTATGAAGGAAGAAGTGCTGATATTAGAATTGCTAAAAATACCAAAGAACTTGCTAATGAGGACTGACCAAAGAAATGAAGTAGGTAGTTTTAGAGGACAATCAAAGGAAAAAAACGCTTAGTGACTTATGAACAGTTGAAAGCTAGAGAGAAATAATTGTGGGACAGCTCTGTTCCATGCTTTATAACACATCATTCCAATGGTAATCGTCATACATATAGGTGATGTCGTGATTTCCTTTTAAGAGGTACGATTTTTTTTTCCTCTACTGAAAATTCTGTACTTTTCTGAAGTATCAGTAGTCTGTCCTAAAGGTGCCTTGACTGATTTTTGTAAGGTTTGGGCCAATCCCCAAGATCCTCGGGTATGCCAGCAGCTTGTCATATTTCTTCATATTACAGTGATAGAGAAAATTCAGGTTTACTTCTGTTTTCATTTGCAATTTACACTGTTTTTTTTAAAAAAAGTTTCCTCTTCTTAGTTCCCCTGATCTTCAGTGGGCTCACTTCTCCCCACTTTCTTTTCTGAGAACCAGAAGTTTTATATCAACAGAGTGCATCAATGTGAGAGACTTGAACTTTATGCCTTTCAAAGGTAGAGTCCCTTTGCTTGTTATTTGCTGCTACTTTCATTACCATAAATTTGTCTACACTGAATTAATTTGTCTTCACTTCTGCTCTGCCAGGTTTATAGTCTGTCTGAGTGTACTTCACTGAGTCTGAATTCATCCCGTTTCTTTTCATTGGCTAGCCTACCAGTTTTTCAAACATATCCTGTTGTCTTACTGATTGTAAGGTCAATAATTTGTAATTCTTAAATAAGTGCTGATGGCACTTTTAGGCATGATATCCCTTTGGTGACCTGTGCTAGCAATCACTCTTGCAGCTGTACAAACTCTTAATCTTACTGTTTCCTGAAATAATGTTTCGAGTGTACGACATAGATGTGAAGTCAGGGGTTTGTATTTTTCTAGATAGTGATTACCACTAACCTCTCTTCAGTCCAGCTCATATTTCTGAACAGATTTTAAATAGATCCGCTAATGATTTCTCTATCTCTCTGACATATCCTTCTGAATTCTGAATTAATTCTGTCTATTCCTGGAGTTATGTCAACCTTCAGACTTTCTAATTTCTTGATGAGCTGTTCTGGCGTGTTACTGATTTTCTTTGGTGTTTATTCTTCCTCCCCCAGGAAATTTATGTCTGATCCTGTCATCAGTCCCAACCTTGGTTTATGGACAATAAAACAGAGAGTTCATTTTTAAGCAGTCTCCCCTGTTAGTAAACTGCCATTTGCCATTTCATAGGTATGCTGCTCTTTCTCTCAGTGACCTTATGCTTTTTACGTGCTTGAAAGGAAACAAATCTTTATTTACAATTTCCTCACCTTATGTGAACTTTTTCTTTCATTTTCCCCCTTTTTTTCCTTATTAGTATGTTACAATATTTTAACTTCATGCTATAATCTTTCTATTTGTCCTCCCTACCTATATTTTTATACCTTAAATATGCCTTTTTCTTAAATTAATTTTCTTGCATTTTCCTTTTCATCCAAAATATATACATATATTTTAACATACAGTGTTCTGATGCTAGACAGCACATATAACCTTCAGGCATGTAATGATTGACTTTCGGTACTTTTCATTTCCTTCTCTGTCCTTTTCCTCCAGTGCTGTTTTCCATTCCATCTCACCCACTGTTTCAATAATTCTCTCCACTGAATTCAGAGTTTTGATTTTTTGTGTGGTTGTATTTTTGTCGCATTGTCATCTTAATTAAAATTGTAACTAGATTGTAACCACTGCTGAATTGATTCCAATTATGTCCTCTTCTGTTCAAATCCTAGGTGAAGCAATAATTCCTGCTCTCATTCTTTTATATATTGTTTAAAGAGACAATCCTGTCTGTAAAATGTGTTTAGAAGCAGTTATAAAAGCTGTTTGATGGACAAAATTTCAATCTGTGGTCCTGTATTTGCACAAGGAGAGGGCACAAACACAGAAGCATAGATGCAGGGTACCCAAGGCAATGCAGCCAACATGTTTCATCTCAAACCGCTGGTGTTGTTCACGGGGAGTGTGAATTTTCCTGCCTGGCTTGCTCTCGGGAGGCTGTGCTGTAAGGTGGGAGCCTGCAGCGGCTTTGGGATGGTGGCTGTGGTGGTGCAGAGGAGCTCTGGTCTTCAAAGGGGACATACTCTGTGAGGAAGCAGTGACAGAGGCAAATGAATGTCAACATGTCCCTTTGACAGTGTAGGGCATCCTTCCAGTACCAATAACTGCTTTTAGCTGTCTTAGCTATGAAACAGTGCTTTGTAGAGTAGTTCATAGAAATCTGAAGTTGTATTTTAACAATAGGTCTCCAGCCTTGCTGACAGAAAAAGTAATTTATTTTGCAGTCTCTTCACATATAATAACACAATCACATATAGTAGATTCTGTCCTTCTGCACTTTGCTATATAGTGTTAATGACTGGCACTTAAATACTTTACAAATTGAATTGCACTTGTATGAGAAACTGGATTGATAAAATAAATTACTGTATCTTATAGGTTAAGGTTTTGGTTCTGCAATTGTAGCTGTTACAAATTACCTAAAACCCTTTTTATATTGCATTTCACATGGCTATATATTACAACTACTCTAATAAAAAATTCTATACAAAAATTGTTTGATATTAATAGTAATCATTAACAACTTGATAGATTCTTGTTAAGACTATTTGCAATACATTTAATCTTATTAAACTCAGCTCTGAGTTGTTTCTTCCAAATATTATAGCTCTTTATGAAGCTAGCAGTATAAAGAAGAGATTTCAACCATTTTCGGCTAGGAATTAGGTTTAGCTTAATGGATCAATTCTTTTCTTATTAAACTGAGTCTGACCAATGCCAAGTAATACATTCAGCATTGATCTTTGTCTCACCCTGCTGTAGCTTGCGTTCTCTTTATGTACATGAAAAATAAGGTGCCAAGAATGAAAACAATGCCTGTATAATACAAATATAGAATTTTTCAGACTTCCATTCTGCTTATCCTTTCAGTTTTTTATTAATGTCTTGTTCAATGCTTTTCTGAACCGTATTTTTTAAAGGAACTTTTCATAAAGGATATTTGTCCTTTTCTGTAATTAACAAAAACCAAAATGGATAATAATAAAAGAGATCCATATACCACCCTCACGTGTGAAAGTCCTGATAGGAATATCTCATTCAGTTTTAGAAGGCCTGTCTGTCTGTTCAGTTTTTAGATGTTTGAGGTTTACACAGTGAAGTTTAATCTCTAAATGAAGGGAACCTTCTTAACAAGTAATCTGAAGCAGTGACCTCCTGATCTGTTTTATAAATATCATTTGATTTAATCTGAAACCTGAAAATTCTATGACACAGGAGAATATGATAGTTTAGATAATGATAGAAGTTGAGATGATCTCAGTATTTCTGCTAAAACTCATTTTGCGCACCTGAAGTACAGAGGTAGGTGTTTTGTGAAGCCTGAAATTTGTAGTTACAAACACACTTAAGGTTTTGTTTACAGCGTGGACCTTTTCCAGCATTCCAAGTGCACTTAGTGGCCAGATTTTAAGTGAAAAGATGGGCATGTTGTGTAAGTAATGTCATGTAAAGGTTAACTATCTTATTTATTTTTCTGTATGCATAATTCCTGTTAGAGGTTTGTGAAGGCAAATAATGATTAAATAATATATTAGAACTATACGCTCATAATGCCAGATCAGTATTTGCATTTCAATTTTTAAATGCTTTTCACGTTTCACATTTTGAAAATGTGATGTGTTTTCAAAATAGTCTAGATATTCGAAAATGCTTTTTGGACATGTCCTGTTCAAACTACTAATTGTATAAAGAAACACATTATTGGGGGGTAAAGATGCTAGTTGTTTTCTGCATTTGTATTTACAGTCATATTTGTTCTTTGAAGGACTGATTCTGGATATGTTTTTGTACAGCTGATCTACATTATATACTTGGTTGCCTTTTTTATATCACAGAAAATGTTATCAAGTATGGAAATCTAGAACCTTCTGTGACAAAATGACAGGCTTCTGCCTTCGGAATTAAATATGCACTGCTTTGTGAGCTTGCTACTAGAAAGCAAAATAATCAGAACACATACCTAAATCCAAAATTCCATCCTGTAGAGGGCAATGGTACACATAAACGTAATGTAGTGTGTTATACCAAACAACAAGCAACTGAGACCTTAAATCCTTATGAAGTCTATAATTATGATCTCGTCCTTAAGTATGAACTTGTGTGCTTGCTCTTACACACTGTCATGTTTTCATTTAAAAGTTTGGGTTTTTTGGTTATGTATAAGTATTTCTGGAGTTAATAAGTTACAGAAAATGTTTAAACATTAAGGAGCAATGACTGAAATCTTGAAAGGAGATTAAAGAGTATCAGTGCCCAATGTTTAAATATTTGAAAGAGTATCAGACATGTCAGTAGAAGAGACTTAAATGGAAATGAACAGGATGGTGTGTTTGAAATTAATGACTATTTTGTGGCTTAGAACGGCCACAGAACCCTTTGACTATGCATCCGCAGAAGTCAGACATATATTAGATTCAAATGAGTTAGGTATGAATTCAGAGTTTTATTATTTTCCTTCATGTCCAAACTTTACAGCAGTTTTGTGTCTTTTTATCACTAGTTATTCTTAGCTGTATGTCTCTGGTTTTAGGCATGGATACAGTACAGAGACAGCAGAATTATCTGTGGTAGCTGATCTCTAGATCAATACTGATAAAGTATCCATAAAGGTTTTGTTGATCTGCTTGAGAAAGCTTGCAAGGATGGATAAGCAGGTCCTTTGGTGGGTCAGCTTCTTTCTTTCTGAGTAATAAGTATTTCTCTCTCTTCCTAGGAGGGCAAAGTAAGAGAGTCTGGCATTTTGACTAATATATAGATGCCACTCAGATTTGCATATTCCCATTCAACTCAAATCTCTCCAGGTTGCTCAAGCTTAGCAGATACAGGGACGTGAGTGAGAGCGAGTTAGTTAAGGTTTTATCCCAGCTATAATACTGTCTGTTCTTGTAAGCTATTCTCTCTTTGCCTTTCAGCTTCAGCTTTGCCTTTCATTTCAGGTAAACATCTGCTTGATTTTTGCCAGTGGAGTTCACTTTTTCAGCTGTTTTGAATAAGGTACTGTTGGTATAGTTGGACAACCAAAAGCTAGCTGTTTCAGGCTCTGGTGGGCATTTGTTTTCCTAAGACTTTTGAGATGTCTGCAAAAGTAGCTTAATTTCAGAAAGGCTGTGTCAGTGGGATTTCCCACTGACTTTGCGTTTTTCATTTATTTCAGCTCCTCTTTGTTTCAGTTTTCTTCATTCCACTTTAAAATGAATCCCTGCCCATTGCTGCTCCCAGCAATGTTTATTTTTCATAGAGACAGAGATCTGCTGTCTCATTCTGATATAGACGTTGTCACAAGGGTCCGTATTAGTGTACTCCAAAGACAGGCTGACTGTGTCACCCCTCATTTTGCTATCTTATAGCTTACTTGCAGAGTGTTTTGAATAGTTAAATATGCAGCAATAGAAGAAAGAGGATTTCATCATGTTCACTGAGTACAATGCAAGTAAATGATGTAAGTAAAAGATGACATTTTTTCCCTTCTGGGATTAGGTATATATCCATAAAACTTATTTAGCTATACAGCCTTGACCTGATTTGTAGAAAATTAGCATGTGTTTTGGTCTCTCATATAGAGACCGGGAATTTCACATATGTGCATTGTAAACATAATTCTACTTCTGTAGCCAGTGAGCACTCCTTTTTCTTTTTACATTGTTCCCTTTTAATTGATTGATGGACCTGAAACAACTAAATATCAATAGAAAGAGAGAAAAGAAATTTCAGAACACGAAACTTAGGAATCTTCAGATTAATAGAAGACAGACGGGAAAGGGACAAGATTAAATAAAGTAGTCAGAAGACCGCAGCAGTGGGTGCAGAAGATCCAAACCTGGCTGCCTCTCTGTTGATTATGTGTGTGCTGTCTCCAGGATAGAAACTTCAAAGGTCTCCTGTAAGCCAAAAGCAAACTGCAGCAACTGTGTTTTGCCGTCCCCACTTTTAGCTCTGGAGTACACACATATGTAGCTCAGAAGTAGGAACAGATGATAAACTATTGTTTTGAATAATTAAATCTTGAGGGTGTCTCTTGCTATTCTCTTTAACCTTACTTGTTTTCGTTAGAACGTTTTCTTAAGTTTAATGTACATGTGTGTCTGCAGAGCAGCATTATTTTGTTCTGTACTAGGGAAACTTGTAGGCATTGCAATAGGAATTGGATGCAAAAATCTGGGACCACATGGGATTTAAATGGCTTTGCTTCTAAAACAGAGTTGCTGTCTGCCTTCAAACAAATGTCTGAAGTGGTATTATGATACGAAATCTACAAAGCTGTTGAAAGAAGATATGTTTCAAGTGTGTAGCTTTAGTGACTTGAGAACAGGTAAAATCTAACCGAGATATCACATATTCCTACGCATTGTTAAAAGTCTTCTGTTTTCTGCAATGTAGAACTTCAATATTTTCCCATTTTGCCTTATGCAAGGCATACACTTTCAAATACCATCTAGTCTGTCAAGCTTATAGTACATATGGCTTAAAACTGAAGATCTTATTTAGATACAGATATTTTTATGCAAACGAATGAACTGCTAGAAATCAATAATGTATTTGTGTGTAAACAGAACTCATGCATTGCCTAGATTTTTAACCTGATAAATGGCAGACCCATAATAACCTTTTTGTGACTAAATACTTCATTTCTTAACCAAGCATTTCACTTGCTGTGATAGCGACATATTTCTAATTTTTTTCCTGTTTGTATACAAGTCTACTAGGACAACATACAGGATTAAATCAGCAAATGTCTAGTCATGCTAGTACTGCAGAGCTGTTGACTACAGAGAATTTTTATTCACAACAATGAAAGGATCCTTTTCTCCTTTTCAGTGTGCTGTTAATCCTACCAGAAACATGTATGCCTTGTATACTTTAACTTTTTGTATATTTTTGTCTATATGCATACATAGGCACAGTCACCGACTCACTTCCCATTCTGACTCGTAGTCATATTGCAGTTCCTATAAGGAAATCACATCTCCCAAGTTGCTTATGGACTCTCAACGAACTTCTAGCAAAGCAGTTTACACACTCAAACCAAGCTGTAGTATGAATATCTGGGGAGTATTGCAACATGTTCTGTAATGAGCTGGGTAGAAAGCCCAGTGGGTTTTGAAAGCTTTGCTTTGAGAGTACATCTGCAAATTAACCTGCTCATTATGGAGAGGTATACGGTACCTGCTCCTTAAAGAAAAACAAAAAAATAGCTGGTTGCCAAATTCTTCTAATATGTATATCCTATTCACACTGCAATCCAAGGGAGTTTCACCCGAAAGAAGAATTTAGGCCAGCCAGATCTAAAATCCCAACAGATTTTAAGGTTAGATTCTTTAATATAAATGTTTCAACAAAATTTCCATATTAAACATTTTAAAAGAAAATTTACCATAACTTTTTCTTAAATTTTATTCTTAATTTTGAGAGTGTCATGAGAAATTCTTATCCTTATAGTAATACTTTGTTATCACTGTTCTATGGGTTTGGTTTTCCTAGCAGCTCTATCACTGTGTACATTCAGAAAAATACTAGTTTTTCCCAAATAGACCCAGGTCAGGAAAATAAAAATGTGGCTATTCATTCAGTTCCACTTCCAGGTAGCAGACTTCTGGATGGGCTCAGGATTATGTCTGTGCAGTCAACCAGTAGCTTGCTCCATATCCACGCTATGTTGGGAAGCAAGGAAGGGCATGTGTTCCTGGAAGCAGCCAGCTGTCCCAATGAGGTGCCTGCCTACTCTCCAGTCTTGGAGACAGGGAATCAGGACCGTGTTTGCAGATTATACAGGTGGGGGTTCTTTCTGTTCCAGTGCCTATGCACACCTTGGTGAGAGGGCTGTCATAATCCGGCCCTCTATCTCAAGCTGTTTCTTTACAAAAAGCATGTTAACTTTAAAAATGAGCTTAAAGTTATGCTGCAGATGATTATATCCAGTTTCATCTGATCTTGTAAGAGTTAAATAAATGTATGCTTACTAAATGTTAACAGATAATTAACCATAGATTTTATTCAAAATTAGTCAATAATAAGAACAGCGAGAGTAATGAACATTGGAGCTTGTTGTGTAGTTCTTCTCTTTGTCTGGGTTTTACAGTCTGCCAACTGACTTGGAGGCTATACCTTGACCTGTCTAAAATATAATTAATTTTTAAAATGTCATAGGTCTGTTTGAGCCCATCCTGAGCTCCGATTGGTAGAAAATCAATTATTAACCACAAGGGGACAGCTTCTCTTCCAACTCTGCTACTTAAGTACATAAGGAAAAAGGAACAAAAGAAGAAGGATAATTGTTACCTTGAATTGATAGTGTAACTGATTGTGATCAATTCTAAGGTGCTTACCGCTTATGTGAGTGCCCTTTGGGGTGACTTCATTATCTCCACATATACACTAGAATACTGTAAAAGGTTATGTCTGAAATCGGTGTGAGGATCAAGTATATACATGTGAGAAGCTCAGTGTGTTAAGAAATAGATGTAAATAGTTCCTGGAGATGAAGGAAGGCACAAGATACTGTGAAAATAATAATTGCAGAGCTATAGATACGTGTCAAGGTAACTGTGAAAATGAAGCTTGAGTGGTGAGCGTGATGATCAGTATGCTATGTGTAAATAAACAGACTTATCCACTGCAGACATGTGTGCAGCATTACCCACTTTCTCCATATATGTTAAGATATTTTTAAACAATTTTACTTATAAATTGGGCAGACCAGAGGCCACCTTCCCCCTGCTGCCTGGCTGAGAGGCCTCCAGCCCTTGCTGGAGCAACCAGCACTTGGAGATTAAGAGAGAGCTCACTACTTTGGTGTGTTCAGTCCCTTCCTTCTCTCCTGACAAACCCATTAGAAGTGCTGTCGGTTGTGTTGATGATGATAAATAATAATGGCAAACATACATTAGGAATCGGACCTGGAACTACCAAGTTCAGTTTGTGTAGAATAACAAATAGCCATTAGACAGTAATGACCTATGTTTGATCCCACAAAACCACTTCCATTTTCAAATGCCAAGGATAATAAATAAGACCATGGAAGGCTTCTGAAAGACAATAAACTTGCACAGTTATGCAGACCTGAGGAGCTGGAATTTTTGGTTTGCTGGAGTTTAATATTTGTGTTTAAGATTGCTCTTACTACCAGTTTTGCTAAAATCCCTTAGGACCAGGAATACACTGAGTTTGGATGGCTGAGCCCCCAATATGGGGCTTTATTAGGCTTTGCTAGGTCTTTGTTCCAGGCTTTCCAGGTGACAGTGAAGTCACACCACCTCCGTGTGCCCTCACTCTCCTGTGTACCACCGCTTATTTTGATCTTAAAACTCATGCCTTTTTCTCTACACCTCAGGTACTTGTGCAGTGAAGTCTTGCTCTCACTTAGGGTTCCTAGGCGTTGTGGAAGTGTATTATAGCTGTATGAAATTTTGACGAGGTTCGTATAAGACAGGCAGAATTGTGCAAGGGTGTTACCACACAGAGCCACGTGATCGCATCACTTTTTCCTTATTCTAGTATTTAAATACAAGGAAACGTGTACAAAATAGCACAAGCAGAGAAAATCGAACATAGGTTTTACAAGCACAAAGACCTGTTTGAGCTTACACCCATCAATGTGAGAACTATGCTGCAAACAAAATGTGAGATATTATATCTACAGGCATTGTACATGTGTACGCCAGAAACCCTTCCTAATACCAAGTTCCTTTAAAAGCAGAATATCGATCATGGTTATTAGACAATGTGTCATAGTCCATGTACGTGATACTGCCCATGCTTTTGTTACTTCCCCATTGTCTCATATGACATCATTAACCTTTCTGAACGTGCCTAAGTGTGTGTTTGTATATACACACGCAATATCTCATATTTGAAAGAGGGCATTTCAGTGAGTTTTGGTGCTGAAAGAGTATCTGGCTTGCTGCACACTTTATTTTAAACCCAGCAGCAAAATGAGTATGATTTTATATTGCTAAGGTGAGGCACACTGCACTTAGAATAGGATGTGATAGAACAAACCTTTTTAACAGAGATAACCATTGCACAGCTATAACCCTTCTGTGGAATGGGACTGTCATCTGCATTCCTGATTGTCAGTGGTGCTGGTGAGAATGACAATTAATATAACGTGCATCCATCTATAAATTTGTGCCAATTCAGCTAAGATAATTCATGTTTGCTTTGTGCAGACAGGCTTTCTCATCAAGCTAAACAAAATTAAAGCCAGTTTAAGTGACATACCTGTGCCTGCTTGGGTACTGAACTATGTTAGTTTAAAATTATACCTTTAGCTAAAAAAAATGTGCCTTTGTGTTTAGAGGAACTTTTGAAAACTCAGAAAATTGAACTACTTAAAACCTAGGTTTTGAACTGCCCCTGTATTTCCTTTCAATACAAAAGTAGTGCTTGCCTTCCAAATGGATCATTTTGAATATTTTTCTAGGCCTCTTTTCAGCTTTTTATATTACCATTTGTTACAGAGGAGATTCTCAATAAGCAAAATAATAAAATGTGCTCTAATAAAGCACATTTTAGTCTTTTTCCTATTTACCCTTTTTAAAAACCAAAAGATAAATGAACAATTTGTTAATCCAAAAAGCTGCTTATAACATGAACATTTAAACAACTATGTAATTGCAAATATATATTAAAGTAAGTTGAACAATTTAAAAACGTTTACAAATCACTTACAATAGTCATCTAATGTATACTTAAAGGCAAATATAGATTGTATATTTTTCAAATGGATGGAAAAAACTATTCCAGCCACTTGGTGTCTGAGAAGCAAATGACTGATTACTTTTCTGGTATTAAAATGGGGGACTGCAAACATTAAAAAAATCACTAGACCTTGAATTATATCAAAATATAATTGGAATAAAATAATTCAGAAGATAATTCAGTCTTGCTACTAATGTCGTTTACACAGATAGCAATGCTAATATTTTTTCCTTTGTTGTAGACTTAGCCAGTTTAACTCTGTGGGTGCCAGCCTGACCCTCTGCACCATGGATGGTTTCTATTTAAAGGTCAGCTTTTTGTTTTAATTTTTTCCTTGTAAAATGTACTGTATTCTTGTAATTCTCTGCTGTGACATTCAGAAGAGAAATGCCGATCCTGCGGCACTCAGAAATGATATTCTTAGGAATTTAAAGGTCTAAATAAACATACAGTAAGAGTTTCCAAGCACCTAAGAAACTGCAGTTGCTAAAATATATTTGAAAACCTAGTCTTTATTCATTCGAGTAATTCTGAATAATTTCTTTAAGGTCACGGAGGTGTTTTATTGAGAAATTGTGAAGCAAATAAGGATGACAGTTAGCCTGCTAGATAATGTATTGCCTTGGGTATGCACTTTACCTTTTGAGCACTGTTTGTTTCTGTTTCCTGTTTTCTATATCTATAACAGCTTTGACGTGATCAAATCTATTTAATATCTGGCCTGATAACAGAAAAAAATGAAGTAACCATAGAAAGCAAAACTAACCAACCTCCTTTTCAAATTTGACTAATCCCTCAATCTGCAAGCTGATTTGGCCTAGAAAGGGCCTGAGTTTCAGAATTGGCAAGGCTGCCCTTGGAAATTTGCATCCGTTCAAGGAGCTCCAATTCAGGAACATGAGACTCCGATTCCCAAAATGAATTAGTTGGTTTTGAAAACTGTGGCTAGCATTTAAAGTCTTTTCAGTCAGCAGGTTTCCATGCTTGAAGTCTAAACAGATGAATGGAAGTTGTTGTAAGACTGAAGTATTTACTCACTCTGGTCCTCATCTAGGTGACCCAGAGATCAATGAAAACATATTGATGTCTTAGGAGGCCGAGGTTCTAATCCAACTTGGATATGCTATATGCCAGCATGCATATAGATCCATACCCTGCAAATACTATGCTATTCCTCACAGATAAAAAGAACATTGTTGGTTAGGAAATGAAGAATGCGATTTGTTCTTTTGTCACTGGTTGTAGACAGTATTTGAGAAGCTTGGTATTATCACAATGAAACTCAGAATATGAAGAACCAGAACAAATATTGTGGTTTCACCTTTTTTACATTTTATGGAAAATTCCAGGTAGAGTTCAAAGGTGGAAAGTGTAGCTTACAGCTAGGAACTTACTTACAGCTTTACAGCCGTACCATCAGTAGCTGAACTGGGGCAATTCATGGCTATGTGATATAGAACATTTTTCCATCAACTACATTCCAGCACCAAGCATTCTGAGTGAGGGAGCTGTTGTTTTCTTGGGTCTATCTCATAACAGCAGACTTTGTGTGAGAGAGAAGGGCTTCTCTAGCTGCAAGAATTCTGTAGGAAGCAGGAACTTTTTCTTCTGTGTGGGCAGCATTTTGTTGATAACCTGGTAGATTGGTGTCTGTCTGCTGAAGTATTTAGTGCCTATTGAGTTTGGAGGTAACATATCTCTCTTTTGCCCTTTTTCACTTCAACCCCGTGTAAAAAGAAACCTAAATTTACTTATGGTTGTGGGAATCTTACCCTCTTCAATGAAATCTCCTTTCCTCACTGAAAATGCTCCTGTGACAGTGGAGAAAGTCTCTGTAGTCTAAGCTATTAAGGGTCCCAGATGAGGAGGCGAATAAAATAACCCAGTATTTTTTGCTATATTTTGTTAACGGGGCCACAGTACAGAGGTGAATCTCTAGCAATTTAAACCTTGACTTTTTAATATCTAGCCCTGGCTAAAGAACAGCGTTACTGCAAAGAAGTGAGATGGATATCTTCTGTTTCTTCTGCAGTGTCCCATACAAATAATAAGGTTACACTAACTCTGCTCTATCAATAAGAGATGATACAGTCCTGAGGTGGAGAGAGACTAAAAGGAGTGCCAACTCCAAAATCCAAGGCCCCACATTATCTGAAAGCATGCCCCAAAGTTTGAACAGAACATGGCTTATTTAAAATTAGGATTTAAAAAGTAGGTTTTTAAACTGTGACAATCCAGCTGACATTTGGAAGTACTTTCTCTTGTCTTGTTTAGACATTGTGTCCTATCCTTGGTAGATTACCGGGTACAGAGGATGCTGAAGTTGGCTAATTAATTTCAAAAGCAGTGTAGAATAGACTAGCAGGTAATTTAATCTAAAAATAATTAAAACTATTGAAATTATTACATTGTTGGTTAATTAATATTAGTTAATATTGTAATTTTCATACTAGATTATGCTGATTAAAGATTTCTCTCATAAATACCAATAAAATTAATTACAAATTAATTAAATTTGCTAAAATATTCTCATAATGGACTTCCAGCTATTCTTGATTTTTGCAATAAATAAACAGAAGCATTATTAAGTGGTATATCTTCCTGAGGGAGATATTTAAACATGATATGCAGATATTGGAAATGGAAGGATTTCCCATGAAAATAGACACGCTTAATAGCAAGGGCTCATTTTTTCCTTCTAGTAAAAGCAAAAAAAATAAAAGAGGTCAAAAGCAGCATTTTTATTTTATTATTTGGCAAGACAAAATGCTTCCCATTCTGTTCCATCTGAGATTCCAGGAAGATTTGTTGGCATATGGCAGTTGTGCTTCTTTCCAGTTCCAGTTTCTTGCATTGTAAAGATTGTTTGTAGTAAATGAGGGCACTTCTCTACAGTTTAGGAAAGGAAGTCTGCTTTTGTATCCGGATGTCATAAGATTTGCAATGGTTATGAGAGTAATTTCTTGTGTTTAGGGGAGTGGTGCCCATATTTTCCACACTGAATTGTCACTGAACCACTCAAGACAGTGCTTTCCACCATCTCCCCACTCTGCTAGAACAGAAATGGTGGACCAGGTGCGAAAACCTGCAGAATTGCATCCTACAAAGAACCTTAATATTAAGCTTGGAGGTCTCTCTCTCTTTTTTGACTTGGCCAGTAATAAAAGCATAGCATTTAAGTAAAGAAGCAGATAGTCACATGTGGACAATTTTTGCATCCCAAGGATTTTTAAAAAGAATATAAATATTGTTGTTTCAGTGCTATAGGTAGAGAAAAAACAAAAAGTAAAGGTGCGCACACACACATGCAAAAGTGCTCCGACAGCAAAACCAGAAACTATAACAAGTTGTGTAGTGCAACAGTAGGGAATAATGAATATGAAGTTGCATTGATAACTTCAATCAGATATTTCTCAACATCATAAGTTCACAATCCTAATTTATGCACATATTAACTCCTGGCAAAGCAAGGAAAACCCCATAATTTCTATCCGATGGAAACTGTGGTTTTGATCACCACTTCCACCTCAAATCACACAAAAGCTGCCAACTATCACAATGTTTAGTAGAGTGAACACCTACAAATAAATTCAATTGCATCAATGACTTTTCTTGCTAAGAAAACCCCAGCAGTTTGTTTGTGAAATAGAAATGTTTTCTTTGTTTTTCTACAATCACTACCACATTCAGCTTCTTCTCCGTTGTGGTGCTACACCACAAAACAGGTAATAACACAGGTGATAACGGATTTGATGAAACCTGTAGTTCAGCTGTAATTTTCACTAGGTTTCCCCCCTTATGAATTAAGCACAATAATTGTAAAACTACACTTCCCATGATTCACCTACAGTCCTACAGACCTTATTCTCCCTTATAGGGAGGAATAGGTAAGGAACTAAAGGAAGGGGCTTCAGTTGTTAAGTCCTGTGAGAGGTTTCAAGGGAAGCACATGACCTCCAGCTCGCAGGAGTCATGCTAGCACTGGACATAGATGTACATAGGATAAGACTGAATTGTTAAAATAATTATTTTGATATAGTTCAGAAAGACAGAATGTTTCAATTGTTGCTAGACTGACCTAAAATGATAATTTAAACATTGAAAAGCCTTTGAATACATTCAATTTTGTACCAAGTATATTTCTTTTGTTTTGATAAAACTGGTGAGGTGGAAATTCCTGTTGTTGGATTCCTTAGTTGCTTGGAATGCAGAATTTTCACTGTATTTAGTGATGGGGTGGTCACAGTGTGGACTAGCTTATATTTTAATAGAAGATTTTCCTTAACTGGAACTGATCTTGTGGTCTCAGTGCTCTCAGGAACACACTTAACTAATGAAATTTAAAAGCAAATATTGTCCATTTAATTTTGCTTAAGTTCTCTATTTTGTCTAAAATACATTTTTAATTATGCTATTTCTGAGGAGCTAATGAGGGGAAAAACTTGTTTCTGAAAAATTGAATCACAGCTGTAGTAGCAGATAAGGCTGACATTCAGTTCTTAGAAAGAAGCAATCAATGTTGAATGTATCAGGTGAGTTCATTGCTCTTGCTCTGCTTTAATAGCTTATAAAGAAGATTGATTAAGTTCTTGTCTGATAGATCAATAATGAAATGAAACTGAGCTTTCCCTCCTTCAAGCGTGGGTTTGTCATATGCTGGGAAGTGTGGAAACTGAGGAGCAGTGGCGATAACTTGGAAAAAAATCCCAAACAGTGGGATTCCCATGAGCTCATTCATATCACATTGCTCACAGAGCATAAAACAAAAGGCATATGAGTCACAAGGTGTGACCATCTTGGTTTCTTTTCCTCACCATTCAGCTATGTTCCTCATATCCTTACAATTTGTGCAGTGATTTGGACTGGTGCAAAGTGTGTAAGATCTTATAGACTGAGAAAGCAATACTTTTTGTGAGTTTTATCCACGATGATGGAAGCTTAAAAGGAGCCAGCCTCTTGGTTTTGTCCCAAGCAAGGTAGTGAATGCTTCTTCTGGTTTTTGGAAACTTTAGAAATTGACTTAGCCTTCAAAATATGAATTTTGAGAGAATAAGTTTCAGTACAGTTTCCTGATGCCTCAACTTTTTTAGATTAGGAATGTCAAGAAAGTATCCAAATATCTCAATTTCCAGCCAAACCAGTGCATTCATTTGGATGCTTGAACCTAACTGATTTGATTGTTGGTTTGTGTTTTTTTTCAAATAATGTAGCTTTTTATTCCTTCTTGCAGTGCTTCCTAGTATTCCAAAAGAAACAAAATTCGTGGAATATAGAACAATGAGAGGGTGAAAGGAAATGAGAAATATAAACTCTAGCGTTTGTGACAGTAGAAATGTCACGGATATGAGAAATTACAGAAGTAGCATAACATCAGTATTTTATTTACACATATAAACATTTCAGTATCTTATATGGCGGCCCATGTATTTTATTTACTTTTGTTGTTGTCTTTTATGGTTGTGTCACCCACCTAAACAGAGTCTACAGGGCCTGAGATGTGAGCTGCCTTTACAAAGAATACATTCTTCTTTAGTATAATGTAAGCGTGAGAGACAATTTCAGCATTTATCTCATTTAAATGACACGAAAGCCCAGATATTGCTTCTATCTGTAAAAGGATAGTCAACACATGTACTGTGGAGACTTCCAGGATGCTAATTATCTGTAGACAGTGCTAACTATGCAACTAACTGCACAGTTCTTGTTTTATTTTTATGTATATATACACATACAGTTTTTTCCTTCAAGCACTGTTATTTTAAGCACTCCATACACAATACAAAATCCAGAGATGAAGGCCGACAAAAGCGTTATGTGTTGCTTGTAAATTCCTGATGTATTACTACTGTTACTAGAGTACCTACTCAACTTTAATCTTATTGATTTATTATTGATTTTTGTTAATAGTGAAGTTTCTTGATACAATGTGACAGACTGCTTGGATCAGCAATTTCAATTAGATCTCTAAATAACTGATTGTATAGACTTGTCAACTTCTGTCTTTTCAAATTAACTTTCACATATGAAGTCTTGAGTCTTCATTTGCATTAAGGAACTTTGGCCAGGCTTTTCCTGGCCCTACAGTGACATGCAAGCATTGAAAGATGATGTAGCAAGCAGTCTCTTTTTCTCTTGTGCCCCTTGGCAGAGATCAGGCATAATGACAGTGTCTGCTTGCACAATGCCTGGTTCATCCGCTGTCTTTACTAACACACAGCATCCTTAAATGGATAGGGGGAAAAGGGCCAGAAGCTGGTACAACATTTACACTTTTCATCGAGGGTCTTGCAAAGATGTTATGTGCTCTGATACTACCTGCTTTAAAGCCTTGGTGTTTGCAGTTCATTCACATTTGATATGCTTGGGAAATTCATATAATACTAAAACCCCCTCTGCTATTGGTGAATTCCTTTCTTCCTCTAATAACAGAGTTATTGACAGTTGGCCTTTCTTCTGGCTTCATATCCTAAAGCTGGTCTTGCAATAGCGATTTTCCTACATTATTTAAAAAGATCTAACTTCATCATTCTATGTTTTTTTGATTTTTTTTTTTAATTATTATTTGAAATAGAGATTGTTCTTCATGATTGTCTGGTATTCATTTTATACATGGTTTGGTTGCTTATTTTAAAAATTAAAACTGGGGATGGGATGTTCCTAGGTGAATGATTTTTTTTTTTTAATGTTCTAAAAGAAATAGTGTCTCGTGGGGAATTTGATCTTTACAGATATTCTGCATTACTAGGAAGAGATGCAACTCTCATAAAGATCATTAAGAGAGTAAGAATAAGGGTGGTCATATTCCATCTGTAGGTTTTCAGTCATGGATTTGAATTTGTATGTGACTAGAGTCTTAATGTAATAATAAAAACAATTGGGGACATTCATTCTTTGGTAATCAGGAGACAAAACCACTGTGCATTACACAGTTCCAAAATGGAACCTACCGATGCATACTACAGTACTTTCATTATCACAGTTTGCTTTTGTTAGAAGTTGTTATGTTTTCCTTTTTTTGAGAGAAAATTAGGCTTTATGTTTCAACCAAGTATTTGAACACAGTAAGAATAACATCTGTTGCACAAAAATGCAATTTGAAAGTTATTTGCATTTTCACGCATCAAGCTTGGTTTCAGAAAAAAAAGTTGCACTTAATTGTACAATTAAGTGCATTGGATGCCTACTGGATTGCATAAAAGCACGAATGAGAATTCTCAGTAGGGTTGTGTATGGAGTGAGATTCCCAGGGTTGTGGTGCTCTGGTTTGAAGTGAGTGAGGTGTGACAAAGCAGTGACAAGGATGTACTAGACCTGACTTAGTCTACTCTGGACAGGAGCCCTAAATGGAAAAGTATACCTTGTCAGTTCCTATCTGTCAGATCAGCAAGAACAGATGCTTTTAGGTTCCTCATCATGATAAACTAAGTTGAAACACTTCAGTATGTGTTTTCAATTGGAAGTGCTAAGTGTATTCACACCTGCTATTGGCACCAGTTGTATTTGCAGTGAGGAATAAAGACATACCTTCCTCCTCCTTCTTTGGCATGAAGTCATGTGCACGTGGGAGGAATTGTCTAATTAAGATTGGTTAAAGGTGTGTAACTGTATTGTGCTTATAAATTCCCAGTGTGGATGCTCAAATCTACACGTCTCTTAGAAGATGTACTCATGGAATCAATGTATCTAGTTAATCTCAGGGTACTAAATTTTTAATACTGTTTTTTTGGTTGCTGCTGTTGTTGGTTTGTTTGTTTGTCCATACTGTCTTTTTCTTGCAATAATAATTTATCTCCGTTTATTTCCATCATTGCTTGTCTGAGACTTTGTGACTTTTCCTGAGGAATCAGAAACTGCTCGGGTTGCTCGCGGTGGAGGGTACCTGGAGTGTCCGAGAATTCTTGCCCTGTCTGCTATCTTCATGGGAAATGTGAGAGATGCTATTGTTTTGATGTTCTCACGATGCCATAGTATTGCAGACTCTCAATGGGGCATAAAGTCTGAAAGGAGTGCTGATGTTAATTTTCTTTATCACTGCTGATATCCCAGACCATCTTTCAGGCACAGGAGTCCTTCTTGAGACCTGCCACTGAAGTAGCAACTTTAAGAAACATTTCCTGGTTCCCATTGCAAAAGCCGGCTTGCTTGTGTGGGTACATTGGTCTGCTTTGGTTTTTTTTTCTTTGTCCATTTTCCAAATGTGTTTTCCATCAAATAATGTATCTGTCCTGGTGCAGAGCTAACCCAGGTGTGTGACCCTTGCAAGTTAAAGAGAGACATGTATTTGTTACTGTTTGAATTAGAAAACAAATGTATCTGCTAGAAATAGATAGAGTGGTCCTAAACAGAACCTTATTGTTGAAAATTTGTCTGAATGTTTTCAGTGAGCATATTGGCTGTGGTGTGACTGCAGATAGTCTTTACAAATCAGCAGATGAGAAACAATTACTTTCCAATAAAGTATCTTGAAGGCAGTGAGAGATCACATTAAATGATGCGGTTTAACTGCGGAATAATTCAAAATTCTGTGAAGAACATCAAAGCATTCTTATTTCATCATCGCGTATTTTACTGTTAATTAAAAATGAAAAGTCAGATTGAAACTGGTCCTCAAAAATTTCAAGGAGTTGTTCTATTTTCAACTGTTTGGGATTTTTTTCCTTGCAAAATTACTTTCTTTCTAAAAATCTTAGTTCTGATTAGATTAAGTATAAAGCTTTTTTTTTTTTAAGAAAAAAAAAATCCATTAGACATCTTAATTGTGAATAGTTGATATGGGGCAAAACTTAAATGAGACTGATTGGTAACAAAGTATTTGCAATTCCCTGAGAGTATTGTATCCTTAATGCCTCCTAACTCTTGCCCTTTTGGAACCATGGCTGGAACTGTGTGGCTGTATTCCTCACCTCTGCAATATTTTAAGTGTGTTTAAATTTGCGGTTTGGGTACTTCCCCCCAAGTCTCTTGTCTTCTTTGTTGGAGACATCTGTCATGAAGAAGGGGTTTGGTTTGGTTTTTTTGTTGTTGTTTTTGGCCTGGTAATTGTTTGCACACCCATCTTGCAG
This sequence comes from Neomorphus geoffroyi, assembly GCA_033558235.1. Taxonomy (NCBI): domain Eukaryota; kingdom Metazoa; phylum Chordata; class Aves; order Cuculiformes; family Neomorphidae; genus Neomorphus; species Neomorphus geoffroyi. The sequence continues at coordinate 95,729,211 of JAUMJM010000005.1, read as the reverse complement.
TTCAGTCTAAGAGGAGTCTCAGCATGCTGATTGTTCACTTGACTCTGTAGCCTGTGGTTTTCTTGCACAACTAATTGAAATTAGTAATCAGCCAGATGAAAAAGGTCATGGGGTTGCAGGTGTCTGGGGAACGGTCAGAATTTCAGCTTCTAGTAGCTTTCCCAAAGCTGTTTGTATCTTGGCACATCCTCAGGGACTTGTTACCTGTGCACAGGCACCTAAACCACCTGTGGCCTCACGGCACAGTTATGTCTGCAGAACCGTGTTCCCACTGGCCACCCAGTTTCTGAAGGGAGGACCGCAGGCTTGATGCAAATGTTATGTTATTAATGTTGAATGCTTAAGCATTAGGTAGGTGCACGCTTGAGCCCGAGAAACTACTGCCAGTAGATGAATGCTTGCTGCAGCACGCAGCACGATGCCATGGAGCCCAGACCTGACCCCCTCCCAGGGGCCCCAGAAATGCAGATTGGTGCCTGTGATGTGCTCTGCTCACTAACTCTTCCCTTCTGCTTTCAGAGCACATTGTAATTTGTTGACACCAACTCTATGAATGTATTCAGGAGAGAACAAAAAAGCAATGATGTCATAAAAGTGTAACACTACCCTGTCTAAACACATGGTGATTATTCATTACAGTTACATTTTGGAGTCAATTTTTTGTGGAGAACCTGGATCACTATGTGGAATGTAAAATAGCAGTGAGAGGCATTCCTCTGTGGTGTCAGGCAAATAACAATAAGATGATGATAATAATCATGTTCAGGTAAGCTTTGCAAGTCAGAAAATTGTCCACACTACCAAACACTATTTTATCTTATCACTGAGAAGAGAAGCCTGAAAGAACCACTAATTGTGTACACAAACCATCCTCCTCCCTGCTCCCCAAAACCAAAATGCGAAACTACCAACCTTCCTGAACCTGAACTGGAAGGGAATGACTGTTTGGAAAAACAAGCACTAGAAACTCCCAGCAAAGTGCTGGCATCAGCTGTTTTCAGGCAGCTTTGTGCTGATGTGGGTTCCTTTTAAAAACACCCATAGGTTAGGCTAAGCTATGAAACATTAGACTTCGGGCATGCTCTCAGGTTTTAGTGAAAGGACACCTCTGCAAGCTTGGAAATGCTACGAGGAAGTTTAGTGATGCACAGTATTAAGGGGTGTTTGTAACCTGCATGAGGTTTCCTAAAATGTATGCACATGTTTAACTTTATGCACTGTAAGTAATCCCATTGACTTCCATGAGTGCTCATTTTTGTAAGATTCAGCTTATATGCAAGTCTTGACACTCCTGGCGCATCAAATGCTTGCTTTTAACAGTTCCTTTGAAAGCTAATAGAGCTGTACTTTGAACTTCACGGTTATAATTCCCTGTGTTTAGCTTGCGCAACCCAATGGATGCTGAAAATGATGGCCGTAGACTTACTGGAGTGAAGATGAAATGCTAAGAACATGGCAAAAACCATGCCGGTTCTTCCTGGAAAAAGTGGGCTTGCTTCTTTCCAATAAATGCTATAAGAGAAAATTGGTCTCAGATCTTCTCAGACTTGGGCTGCCTTTTACTAAACTCCTTTTGGATTTAATCAGAACAAGATTTGGCTTACTGTGTAATTCTGAAGCTTCATGACATTATACTGATAAATAATTTTCTTATTTTTAAAACTGAATCTTCACTTTAAAGTACAGAATGTATTCCTTTTCCTATCTTAAATTAAGTCTGATTCTGCACTCATTTTGTAAGCAAAATGCCTTCTGAGACTATTTGCAGATTTGCGTATGTGTGCACCGCAGCAGGGCTTGAGCTGTGATACACAGGATGCTTCAGATAAAGTGATAAAACTGACTTGTTACCCGGTACATGGTCTAGCAATATCTTTCTAAATATTGAAATGAAGTACTTACTAGTCCAGTGCTGTACTTACCATGTGGGATATATCACAAGTATTCCTGAACCTGTGTCTGAGGCTACTTTATGCATTAAACACAACAAGAAAGTCAAAGGTGTGCATTACATTAAGATAACATTCTTTCAGGGTCACGGAAGGCATCTGGCTGTGCCTTGTATCTCAGACTGCACTTCAGACATTTATCTCACAGTAACATGTGTGTGTATGTTTTGTTACCTAATCATAAAGTGGCATTTAAAAAATTGTGTTTTCCTATTAGCTGATGAGGTCATCTTGCTGTATGTGCAAGGGTGGGTGAGGCTGAGAAGTACGTGGCACCTTGCAGCTGGGGAAGGCTCAGTTGCAGCAGGAAATTGTGAGGACATTTTTTCAGTCTGGGATGCAAAGAACACATTGCCTGTTTTTGAAGGGGCTTTCTGTGGGAAATAGTTAGAAAACCACGTTCTGTCCACAGGGTTGTCAAGACCCGCTGGGCCTTGGTCCTGTTATCCCAGTATAAGATCGGCATCGTCATCAGCAAGACAGCTGCAGAGATGCTCTGCTCTTCTCCCTCTCTTCTCCTGTCACCAATGCGTTATTCCTCTGATCAAAGCCTTGTTATTTGGACTTAGTCAGGACGTTAATTCTAGGAGAACACCGTGTCCTGTTAAAAAGTCATTTTTCTTCCACAACCAACATCAGTTAATAGAAGGGGAATGAATCAAGATTACAAGTGCCTAAGAAAAAATGCTGTCTCCGGTCCCTATCATCCACTTCCCAACTCATTTTTAGGGTCATGGAGAAGAGTCTCCAGTGAGCATCACATTTCTGTCTTTTTAATCCACTGAAAATCTTTAAATTACAGAAAGGCAAAGTATTAATATTTTAGAAGAGGAGGTATGGCATATAGGCCATACAGAATTGAAGAACGTGATCAGGATTTGGAAACTGAAAAGGATAAAAAAATCACAAGAAGAATACTCCTTGTTTTCTGAGTCAGTCCTGTTCTAATTTGTCAAAAGCTGATTTCATTTTTGTAATCATATTAATAGGAGTGGCCTGTGGTCGATGGTGCAGACTTCCATCTTGGGGTAACAGTCTTGTAAAGAGTCTCAGCCAAAGTGTGAATACAGAGAATGGTCAAAATGTTTGAAGTGCTCTTTCATCTTCAGGGATGGTGCCACGTGTCCCTGTATGTAGGATGTGGACACAACAGTGTCACAGATAGTGCCTGACTGTGCCTCTTGTCTTCCAGGTAATGTTCTAGTTCTGAATATCTGGGCAGGAGGGGAATGGAACGGTGACAGATGAGAATGTTTATCTGGCAAGAGGGAAGAAAAATTCGAGAGAGGCCAGAGAACTGTGTGTATATGGGGCACTGTAATATGCTACTGCGTGTGCTGCATGCAGAGTGCCAGGCATTCAAACCCGAATGATCTGTATAGGGCAAGAGGATGCAAGTGTGAGATTTTGATTTTTTAAGAAGACAAGATTCAAAGTAGCTTTGTAAATTCATAGTAATCTGTCACAAAAAGGGGTGATTGCATTTGAGAATTCTCTGTTTAGCAAAATGGGTTAGTTTTTTTGGAAAGCTTTAAAATAGGCTACATTAGAGTTTAGAGCTTTTTAAGATCCTCTCATCCCTGGTTTTGAGATGCATACAGTAGTCATTTTATTCCTGAAGCTTGCACATTTTAGCAACACTAGCTTTTAATTCATTATACAACAGTATGGAGCTGTTGAGAGAGACATAGCAGCTTGATTCATTTGAAATCCTAGGACAAATAGGCTTTAAAAAGCAAATGCATTCATTCTGACACTAATTATGTGTCTTTTCCACATGTCGTAGTATCTTGTGTCACAAATTGCTCTCATTTGCTACTCAGTGCAAAATGTCTGAGAGACGATGAGTGCAAAACGATATGCTTTAACCAGGTGTAGGACAGGTCTGAAACCGATGGAGAGTCCAGGAGCCAAACAAAAGGAGAAAAGTCACACGAAAAAGGATCAAAAAAATCTTTCAACAAGTATTAATTTTGCTAGATTCTAGGTAGAATTTCAGCTTTGCAGCACACAAAATATGCTGCAACATGTCCAGCAAACAGAAAAGAGCACCAACGTCTTAACTGTTTTGTTTGAGGTTGTTTGGGTTGTAAACTCAACAATGTGGATCATTCCATCTAAGATGCGAATGACTTGACCAGCATCTTTTAGGAATATGTAGGTTTTTTCTAGAGAAAGTTTAAGTGCTACACTGAATGAAAGTATGCTTTTCCATGTATGTGAATGCAAAGGATTTGATGTATTTAAGTGAATTAGAGAAACCTTGTGTTACTGAGCCAGTGCTTGTTGCTAGATAATGGACAAGAGTGGTATTGCTCTTCTGTAACTAATCCTGTAATAGTGTCACAGGTTATTTGGTGCCAACTGGTGTTTCTGCTCTCCTCAGAAAAGAGCAGCTCTTTCCAGCTTAGAGTAAAACTGTGAGAAATTAAAAGTTGAAAAAAAAACAACAAGAAGAGGAAAAAAATCAGTTAAATCGATGATTGTTTTACACTTTAAATAAACTGCATCCATCTTTCTTGTGTTAAGCAGAGGCATCCTCATTATGTCAAAGAGTTTTAAGCAGCAAACTTCTTTTTACCTGTGCTGCAGTTTCAAACCTGGCATGCCTTACACGTAATGCAGTTTGACAGATCATTTGAAATAAATGTGCCGATAACCCTTAAAAGTGGTAATAAAATACTCTTTGCTCTACTGTACAGATGATTAATACCACTAAAGTAATTAAATTCCATTAGACTGGGGTTCACATACCCAAGGAATTGGTGCCAGGATTTAGCAGATCTCTAGTGAGGACAAAAGACTAATGCCTTTTAAAGCCATGTTTCACAAGTAAAATCCCAGGAAAGTCTATATTAACTTAGGACATCTGCTTGTTGTGATTGTTTGAGCTATTGATGCATTGGATCATTAGCAGGGTAGTGTGAACTACTGTTTTCCTGTTGACAAGGATCTCTCACCAGGAGCTGCTAGCTTTCTGCAAAGGGAGAAAAAGCAGAACAGGGCAGCCAAGCTGGGTCTTGTGCATGGGCTTTGACTTACAGAATTATTACTAACTGTATAGTCTCTGATGGTAGGAAACAGCATTTTGCCCCCAGCCATTTTTCCCAAGATCAGAGCCAAAGTAACTCTGTCTCCTGCTGTTTTGTAGCTGTAGATTCTTAAAGACTGGCATTATTGTAGTCGATGAACAGTTTGCCCCCTTTCAGATGGCTGCAGTAATGACCCACAGGGGAGGCAGTGGTTAGGCAATGCTGACAATGTGACCAGGTGCTGCAACATAAGCATTTCATTAAATATTGAAGCAATGGTTTTCAGTTACAGTGGCAAAAAGGAAATTTGGTCTATGTCCAAATATGTGGCTTTTTTTTTTTTCTTTCAACCTCTTCTAATCACATTATTTTTTGCATGACCTTTCTCCTGCTAATTAGCTGCTGCCTTGAAAAGCATTGTGGGTAATATATCTGAGGTAATTCAACATTCCACTTTACACGCTGGTAATCATTCTTAATGTATGAATGATTTATTTACTGCATATTTTTTTGTGATCTTAAAATATGCAAACCACAAAACCCCCATCTTTATTATTACAGTACTTCAAATCGACAAAAAAAAAAAAAGACAATAACTTGGATTTCTGTTTGACAACACCAACAACAAAAGCTTTGTACTGCAACCTGTATCATTTCAATGCAAGCTACTGTAACCACGTAGGAAGGGGTGAGTACAGTGAGTGTTGTCAGCAGGCGCAAAAGAGGTCTAAAGGCTCTTTCCTGTCTTAGATACCTGTGTGTACTGCTTGGTGGGTGTTGTGAAGTGAGTTACTCTGTATGATCACAATAGATAATACTGTAAGATGTGCAATGCCTGCTGTTGCTACACTCACAGATCTGAGTGTAGGATCAAACTTGAATAAAAATCAAGGAAATATCCAAATCTAAAAACCTAGCCGCCATTTGAATGTGGAAGCACATTCTGAAAACATAAATTGTCAAAACAGTATCAGAAAGGTGTACACATTCTCCTAGGAGCTTGTGTGCGCCTCCTTTTTTCCTTAACAAAAGAGGGGGAACACACTTCAGGAAAATTAGGTTTAATTTTTTTTATGTTTGTAATCATTTTCATAACTTCTTAAGAAAAGATTACTAAGAGCGTTATAATATTTTAATTATAATATTTAATGTTTTGTGTGATGCAATACACAATCAAATAGTAAAACTACGCTGTACTATATATATACTGTAGCATATTTTCTAAACAAGTTGGCAGTTTTTATTATGCTACCTTTGTCATTATTAATGACTGTTTATGAAATCATACATAACATTAAATCACTTGAAAGTGCAGTAATTTTTTAAATACAAGTCATACTCTTTTCTGTTCTTCACCACGTACCAAAGACATTTCTATTCAGTACAAACTGTTTATAGAAGTGGGATCCTGCATGTCAAAGCTTTTTTTCATAGCTTAAAAATTGTTTACAAAGATGCAGGTGCAAAAACAGACAGAAAAATATTTTTGGGAAAAAAAATCATATTGCTCTACAAAGACCTGTGATTTACACATGCACTGTGAGAGATTTGAGTAAACATGTCCTGTTCAAAGTTAGAATTGACTGATTTCAATACTTCATATGGTGAGATATTATTTTTCTTTCACAAAAGTGTTAAAATTATTTTTAAGAATCAGGATTTTCCTTTTTACTTTCCTTGAAAGGAGCTTTTTTCTTCCGTTTTTTCTTTTAAAGATTTTTTTTAAAAAAATAAAAATATACTATTACTTAAAGGCAGAGAGAAGAGAAAGGCTGTATTGTGTGTATATATATATAGCAAGAAGGGAAATGTCATATCAAGACTGTTTTAATCCATCAGTTCTTCCTTCATTATACTTTTTAGCTAATATTGTGATGCAGATATCTGGCTATACTTGTAAAAAGGAAAGGCAGCAATTGATTAAAACTTCAGGATTATGAAATGCAGAAGGCAGCATCTTCTATACTACTGGAAAGAGTAGATAAAACTGATGGTGTATTAAAATGTTTACCGTATAACAATATTATGCTTGTGAAATTGCTGTGATTATGTATCTTAAAATACACCCTTTTGAGAACTGGCCTAGTTCTTTATTTACATGAGCAAGCTAAAATTGGTGACGTGTCAACAGCCAAATCAACAGTTATTTCAGTAAGAGGTCCTGTTTAACTACAGGGATTTGAGAAATTCAGAGAAAATGCCATTTGCAGAGGCTATATTAAAACAGGCAATGAGTCCACACATAAAGTAGCCTTGCAGTGAAAAATTTATTATGGGATGAAAAATGTAGGGTTCAATTCTTGCAGCAAACAGCTGCAGAGGTTTTAGATATATAAAGTTGAACCAAATTTATCTCATGTCCACCTCTCTGCAAAGCAGGAATTGCAATTCTAGAACAACTTTTAGATAAAAGTTATTTATGATTTTATGTTATGTTATTTTATGTAATTATTTTAAATGTCGTATTATAATTTTTAAAGCAAGAGTTTAGTTTCAAAACATAGTTTATCCCCCTGCACCCTACGTCAAGATCCATTGTGGATTCAGCAAGATTAGACTTTTCCTTGACAATTATAACTTGACAAACACTAAACTCTGATTCACTGCATAACAGCAGCGTAATTCTCTTGAAAATAGTTACATGACTGAGATGAGTAACACTAGCTGTGATTCTTATCCAAATTTTTAGGGTGCCTGTGATTTGCTCTAACTTTTATCCTTTAAACATTTTATGCAATGCAAGAATTCAATATCCTCAATTATTGCTCCATAGTCAGAGAACTTCTTTTCCATCACTCCATCGGGGAAGAAATGATCTAATATATATGTGTGTGTATATATATGTATGTAAACATTTATAGTCATGTTTTCTAACTCCCCAGGAAGGTGGCAGGAAAGGGACAATAAAAGGTTGGCTTATATGCAAACTAGGTGCTCTTATTATTATTTATTATTTTTTAAAAAGTTATTGGCAGGTCAGCAAAGGGACTTGAAAAATGGTATGAATATCGTAGAAATGCTTTTGGCTGATCTGCTGAAAACTGTGGCAATTTCCTCATCAAAATAAATCACCATATCTACCCCACAAGTACAAGGTAGTGTGATCCACTTTACTTTTTACCAATGGCTTTTACTCTTGAGCCCTGCTAACTCCAGCATTATTGTTAGGTCGAGAGGAGGATTTGAGCTGGTCTTTTCTATTAATCTGGATAAAATTTACTAGCCATAAATGGGTGTCTGTCTTAATGGTGGAGTTTTGTTATCTCTTTGTTTTGTGGATCTTAAGTTTTTACAAGCTATTACCAAGGTATTTGCACAGTAATGGATCAATCACCACCCTGTCCACCTGCTCAGAATTATCTATCCTTTTAATATATTATTAATGTCTTTGATTTGCAGAGTGGAAGATTGCAGAGGCTATTTGTAGCTGTCTATGTTGTACACTGAGAAAAAAATGAAAAATAAATGGCTTTATAGAGAGAGATTCTCTATGAACAAATATTTTTCATATTGCTGGATTTAGGAAACAAAAAAATTAAATTGAGGACTTTAAGGACCAGAACTATTTGTATAGAACTTAAAAAAAAAAAAAAAAAAAAAAAGGGCAGTGAAGACTAACAATACTGTAAAATGCTGAAGCCTCATCTTGGTTTTAACGTCTCACCTTGTGTTCGTATGCCTTTTTAGCTCTCCTGTAATAAACTTTCAACATTGATGAGTTATGGATGCAGAGAAACCGAGGGGCTGTTTTTTGTCTCAGGGTGCACGTTTCCCGCTTTGCCATTCTTTTACATTTTCATTCTTCATGCTGATGAGTCAGTACAGATTTATATTACCATGTTATTATGGATAGTATAGACTGAGTCTCCTTGAAAGTAATGGCATGTGATTGCTTACCCCATTACTTTCAATGGGACTAAGTCTATGTCATCCTTAGGGACTCTATCCCATTGAAAGTAATAGTCTGAGACTGCCCACATCGTTACTGTGCTTTAAATTGGATTGAATTTATACTGATCTGTAGAGGCCTGCCACAAAAAGTCTCATTTTTAAGACATAAAGTTGATAAAAGTTTTTTTCCAGTGGTTGGAAAGTTTAACGGCATGTTTGAAAGTGTGTTTATAGTATTAGAAAGATTGTTTTATGTTGTTCATGGTCCTTAGTGTTTGACCTTAACACACTCAAAGGAACCCCTACAGTAACACATTTAATGGAGGATTTTTTTCTTCTACTTTAATTATTTCTTGTATATCTTAATTTTTAAACTTTTAGGAAGAATTCTGTTCTGTGTTTTAATGACTTCTGCATTATATTCAGTTGGACCATGTCAGTGCCCTGTTACTTTCCTATATGTCTAAAATACTTCTATTAAAATGCACATAAATTATGGTGTATTGTTTTGAGGGGAATGACTCATTGCTACTCCTAATAATGAAAATATATTATACTTTCTTTAAGTAAGAAGTACCATTTTTAAAGCACCACACCTTTAACCTATTGACATAGAACCTCTTTGTAGAAAAAAAAATCAGTTAATGCAAAAATAAAGACATACTCATATTATGGCCCTCTCTCTGATGCCAACATGTCTGTTAAATTTATTTAGAACAAGAGCTTTACTTCTTACCTTACTAATGTTAGGTGCTAATGTCGCCTTAGAAAATCAAAGTGCATTTTTTATACTTTTACATTGCCATGAAATGCAACCGGATAAAATGAAATCCATTCCAGAAAGATTAATGTTACAATGATAATGCACTGGATGAAACAGAGAGACTAAACCTCTGGTTTTTCTTAAAGCTATGAGCAGTCCTAAGAAAAGGAAATGGTGACTGATGAAATGAGCAAATTTAGCATAGGAATCAAAAAAGTATATGTGTATCTTTCCCACAGATGTACATACGGTATAATAGAAATGACACGTGTATATCTCAACTATATATTCCACCCACTTCCACTAAATGCAAGCTGTAGAATAAATACACAGAACGTACCTTATTTAATCTATAATGCATCATACAACATCATATGAGAAATGCACCTTTCTTTTTAGGTAATCACCATGACATAATTTATTTCAAAAGAGATCACAGCGCCACAGCTGTTACTAGTGATTTAGTAATTGAATCAGCAGCAGCATTTTATACATACTCATATTTATTAAAACCCTTCAGAAGCATTAGAACACATTTCAGTCCTATGGAATGAATGAAGAACATGTCTTTAAAGGGGCAGTATAGACTTTGTTTTATGTTTATTGGAGACTGCAGTATGGTCAAATGTCACAGCCAGTCACAACTCACTGTAACTCAAGCAAATAAACCATGCATATAGCCCTCTACCCACGGCATAATATACCTTCTTTCATCATCATCATTATTGTAATATTCCCACATGTCATTTTATGTAACGATCTGAGCATGTATACGTGCATGTGGGTAATACGCAGGTGTATATTTTTAATATGCGCTCATATGTTTGTATCCCTCTATCTATTTATTGAACACTTATACAGGTTTAAGGCTCTTCTAGTATTTTTTCCTGTATTACTTCAGCAACATCCAGATTTTTAAACCAAAGTGGAGGTTGGTTGTCTTGTGTGCACTACATATGTGAAGAATTGGTTCCTGCTGTGGATTCTTCATGTGGCAGGAGCATAACTGTCAGTGAACTGGTTTCAGAGGAGGGTTTCTGTAAAATGCATACATTTTTATAGTAGGACTGTTGCTGTAGTTGCCCTCTGGATGTGAGAGATGGAAAGGTTAGGTAATTTCCTTTATCACATAAGTTGATATAGCGAAGAAATGAACACGTCCACTTTTTCAAACTGTATCAACTGGCCAAATAAAACATATTCTTTCCCCTTATGATCCTTCCTTCCCCTTTATTTTTATGCACATTGCATTTTAAAGAAATATTTTATGTGTGTGGATGCAGTAAAGGACAGATTCCACCCATCTGGCTGCAAGGAATAAGGTAATTATTCACAAACATTGTGGCAGAGAGGGATCTAAAGAAGATTTGGGATTTGGCCTTGCAGTGTGGAAGTTGTCATGGCTATCAAAGCTACATAGGCTACCAGTGATGCATTAAAATGTGAGTAGATGGATGGGAAAGAGGCAGAGTTGCGAAGTTCCATCAAAGAAAGGGCAAAATGCTTTAATTTCTGGTGATGATGCCAGGGGAGCTGCTGGAGTGATTCAGAGAAAGTCTTAATGAGTTCTTAATGATGGATAAGGAACATGATCTCAAATGCCACGCTTGAGATTTGTTTCAGGAACTTGTAAGTACACTGGTGGTGGGTAAGACTGGCCCAGACATGTTGGAAGCCACTGCAGTAAGATGAGCCCTGTAGAAATGCAGAAATGGCAAATGTGTTCAGTGCCTTCAGATTTGGGATTCCTAATCTGGATGCTCTTAAAAGATGCCATTTTCCTGAAAGTGCTGGCCCCTCCTCAAAAATCAGGAGCAATAACAGCATTTTTGATTGTACCCCTAAAATTTGAGGTATGGAATATAAGTAGCAACTTCAAAAAATTTAACCCACTTCTGCCATGTGTTAAATAAGACTGAGGACTATTGAAATTTGGGGTTCAATCCTGAAAAAAGTACTGTGGTTTATTTTACAGACTAACACTCCAGTCTCTGCATATGTATATACTTATGCGCAGATGTATCGTTTTAGAGTAATCAAAAATTTATTTTCTGCCCTAACTGCACTATAGCTTTGCTTACTCTCATAAACTCTTCTCCTAGGGATAAATGCTTCTTTTAACCAGCAGTCATGCTCTCTCTGTAACAGCAGTCGTTTCCCTAAACACCTGGGGCCCTGTGGGGCCAGATCCTGCTGTTCTTGTTCTGGAGAGATATAGTGTTACTTCACGTGTGGTCTGTTTTGACATGAATGGGCCAAGATGAAAAAAACCTTTCTATAGAGGATTTCCGCCATCAGAATATTTCTTGCACAAGCCCACTTGTCTCTCTTTAAAAGTAATTAGTATATTCTAATGGCAGTATTGGTATATTTGCTTCGCTATCATGCAGATGTGGTGTCTCATCATGTCCATTCTTTTTGGCACAAGGTGGTTAATTACAACAAGCTGGTTGTCTTTCTCCCCTGTGACATGGAACTTGGGTTTAACTTGTCATTAGGGGGAAGACAGTCCAGCAGGTGATGGTGTGGAATGGGGATTTTGAGGAATGCCATTTCTTCATTGCTTTTGATGTAAAATGCCTCAGGGTAAATCCATTACCTAGCAGACAACCTGAATTTGTAGTTGGCAAAATATCCAAACAAGATAAAGTATGTAAAGTGTGCAGCAATGTGAAAGAATCCTGCTCCATGGCAGGTGCAGGGACTGCCTGAGTTTGGCAACAGGACATTTTGTCCCAACGGAGAGGACAGCACCTCTGGTGAGCACATATGTAGCATGTTCTGCCATGGACTCATCCATGAAGCACTTTTGTATAATCTTGAGCAATGCTTTAAATGGTCGCTGTTGTGTCTAGTATGGTCCCATAGATCTCTGAGCTTTACTTATATTCCCAAAGATATGACATCTTTAACATTAAAATGGGTTATTTCCTTTCTTTGTTCTTAGCTTATAACAAAGAATCATAGCATCAGGTTATAGTGGCTTTTCGCTGTTATATTCAAGTGACAGTACCTTGTCATGATGCACTTGTCTGGAAGGTATGCGGTCACAAAAGTTACGTTTTTCTTGGACCCAGGTTCTTTTCCTGTAGCTGTACACAATGCACTACAGGAGGCAAGCAACCCTCTTGGAGCTGTTGAAATAGCCTGAGCACGGTGCTATTTTGACTAATGCATGTTTTTTTTCTTGAAAAGACATTGGTATTTCATGCAGTGAGAGATGCAATGCTGTGTGATAAGCCCTGTCCCTCTAAGAGATGGGAGAGATGTACATTATGTGCGTTCAGTGGCTCTGATGCCGTAGGCTGTAGAGTAGTTACCAAATGGGATAGCTATATTGTGGCTATAAGGACCTCATGCAGTCTCCTAAGCCGTGAAACTTCTTTCTGTCTTCAGTATCTTTTTGTAGTGATGGATCTCAAGAAGTGAACTGGAGATGGGTATTACAGGCTTCCTGCTGAATGATATCTCTTCTTAGGACATGAGGACTTACCCTTTAAGACAAACATGTGCTGTGCCATTCACAGATGTTATTGTCATAAGCAGCAGGTGGAAGGATTACCGTCTGGCCTCATGTTTGTGTGGGTCTAATGATGCAATTGGTGTCGGGGAGCTGCTGCCTCTGCTCGGCCCCTACACCCATTTCTGTAGACACAACTGATGAGAGACGCATCATGCTTCCCAGAATGTGCTGGGGGCACCTGCTTTTGTCTGTACACTGTGTCGTGGGTTGGACCTGCTATGTCCATAAAAACTTGTCATTTCCTGACCTGGATGTTTTATATACACTATGCTTTCATCCTTTGTCTGCTTCATAAACCCAAGAAAGAACCAAGAGTGACAAAGATCAGTGCCCACAATTAACATTAAAGTTTCCTGAGTTGCGCCCAGCCCATTGCATCACATCCTAAAATGATCTTAAAAATCACAAGATCTAGGAACTGTATAGCAAGACTCTGTAGGAAACAGATAACTATCCACAGCCTTTACTTTTAGGTTCCTTAACTCTTAACACTACAGTTGCCGTGTATCTCTTAAGCCAGTATTGGGTGATGTGTATGCTAAACATGAGATAGATATAGTGGAATCAAACACCTTTGGAGAATTTGTTTCAACTGTGATTTTTCTTTGTTGTTGTTGTATATGCATATATTTTATATCCATATATTTTATATGTATTTATAAAACTTTGGCAATTTTAAATTAAGGCAGGTGTTACCTTTAATATATTCCTAGATAGAAAGCAGACTTATTTTTGTCCTCAGAGGATTTATTCAACTTAACTCTGTAATTGCTAGCAATATACGAGCTCATTATATTACAATTTAGTACAGTTAGCACCAGCTGCTATGGAGTTAATAGCAGAGCTGGTAGAAAATGACACATAGCACATAATACATTTAACATAGATTTAATAATAACATGAAAAACATTTTTTTTTGAATCACTCTCAGTATTAAAATGTAGACTATCGTATAGTTATTTTATCAGTATGATACCTAAAGGAGGACTCACTTGCTTTGACAAGATACACTGACATGAAAGGCTCTCCCTTAAATAACTGCACTCCTTACGTGTTCTAATAAATTTACAGCATGAGTGAACCAGTTTGAAAGTAGCTGTTATAGATTTTTTTCAGGGATTTGTGACTAACGTGGGGAAAAATCTGTAAAAGCAGGGGTTTTGTTGTTTTTTTTTTTCCTCTTGGCATACTAAAATATAATTGCCTAATGACCTATTTTCAGTGGGCTGGGAAAGTTTATCCCAACCTTCATTTACCCTTTGAGGGGGTAATAAGATAGAAAGTCTGACAGAAGAAGTAGCTAAGAAGCATCTTCTCTTTCCTCTGTTTACTCCTAAAAAGTGTCAGAAGTAAAGGCCTCTTCCCTCAGATCTTTATACTTATAGGAATCACCCCTCAAAAGTATATGAAAAAGTTTTTGCAAATTAAACTTCTAAATGCATACATGTTATTTCTATATACCTTGTAAATTTAAGCTCATATTTACACTGTTTTTTTGGGGGGGGGATTAAATTTTAAAAATCCATTTAGAAAATCCTAAAAGGAGTGGAATCACCAAAGAAGAATTTTACCACTGGAGAAGTTAAGGTGACAGCGCAGGAAATTATTTAAGAGTGCCCAATAGTATGTTTATTTGGGAGGAATATCCATGTTTAGCAATGCTTTAGGTATTTGCTTAACATTTAGATGGTGACTTCAGTGTATGTATATGTATAAGAAAAGTTCAATTTAAACACTTCAAATGCTTTCTCAGGTGGGAAGATATTTCTAAGGAAAAGCTATTTAAAAAAGAGAAAACAAATGTTTTGTGTTTTTGCAATATCTCTTCTCCCTGTGAGAAGTTGAAAGAGATTGTTTATATTTCTCTAGAATGATTACTTAGTCACTCAGTTGAACTATTTTATTTTGTTTATCTCTTTTTTTTTTTTTTTTTTTTTTTTTTTAACACTTCTCCTTATCTCTTCTTACCCATATCCTGGAGATATTTGAACTCCTGTGAAGTGAGGGGTCTTATATTGCCCTGAATGTGGCAAGATTTGTGACTTTTCTAATAAGTCGTGACAGTATATTCCACGCCTATGGCCTCTCTGCCAAAAAGTCTGGGTTTCCTAGTCTTCGCAAGCATCACTGTTGTTGCTTTAAAATTTTATTATTACTCATGACAGCATTTTCATTGTCAGAAACCCAAGTATTAAAAAATCATGAGGTAGGGCTGCAAATCAACTGAATTTTTTTTCGAATGAATACATTGTTGGGTTCTTTGCCTTTTTTTTTTTTTTACCTTCTGAAATATACTTGGGGAATACCTACAATTTTTCTGTGTGGCTAGGAGGACTGAAAAATTTCCACTTTTTTGTTTCATTTTTGAAGGAAAATTGTAATTTCTTGATAATAAACGAATTGCAACAGGAAAATACAGGCTATGTGGTATTTTGCAGGGGGACACCAGCTGGAGTCCTGCCTATGCTCAAGCATGTGCAAGTCGTGTCTAACCTAGGTACTACATGACTGTGCTTGGTGAAGTACTGAGCCCAAGCTAATAAAGTGGTCGGTCTGCCAGGAGACAGACAGACATACCCCAGGCAAAACTGCAAGTCTTGTGAAGCTGACTGTTTTTCAAAAGAGTTTACACTAATGCATTTATTAGGAGAGGTCCTTCTTGGAAAGGGCAAGTATTCTTTGCTGCAGTCTCAACCTGACCCATCATGGTAGCCTTGAAGATCAAGGCTAGGACACTTAATTTGAATTGCTCTTCAGAAAAGATCTGGGGTGCTACATTCCTACCAGCTTGTCCTCTATGCAGGCAGGCTGCCACACTCCATACAAGCTGGAGTTTTTTCCATATGAAGTTTTCAGTGACATGAAGTCATACCATCAGAATTAAAAAATGGTCCTTGCCAGAGACTGAGGGGTTCAGTTTGGCTTCTGCTAAGACAGATTTTTAACTATGTTTTAATTAGCTTAGTACATGTTTTCATTTATCATATTGTGCCGAGTACATCTAGCATTGGAGAACTGAAGAACATGATGTGAGATTGCACTTAGGTTAAAACAATGAAAAACTAATTAGGTGGAATAACTATAGTGTATTAATATTTATGTGTTATATTATGTAGGTTATGGAAGTTGGGTTAATCTAAAATGGTGCTTAATAGAACTGCAAGTGCTGCCTGACTCCTTCATACACTGTATAGGGAATGGACAAGGGTTTTTGCTGGAAATCCAGGTTATCTGCCTTAAAGTGTAATGTTTCTTGCAGAGGCGTCCTGTAAAGTGGGGAGGGGGGGGGGGGTAATATTTAGTACTTTCGTGCCACTCCCGGTTATTTACATTGGAATGCCATTTCCTGCCTGTTCTCCTTCACTTGAAAAAGCCTTTATCAGTAAGGAAGAATAACAGGCGCCTTTTTCCTGCTGTCCAGGAATACAGCACTTTTAGAATTTTGGGGGGAATTTTAGGAGATCTTTAGGGAAGACCAGAGTCTACATTGCTGAAGACAGTGGGAGTTTGGATTTTAGCAGCAGTGAGAGCAAAATTAGTGGAGCAGTGAAAAGGGATCATCTTTTTATATTTATTGGTTAAAATAATTCTGGATGGAGTTCAATTTGTGCTTGTAAATGTACACCAGGTGTGAATTTGCCCCACTCCAACTTGCTGTGTGAATGTGCATTCTCATTTCACCTGTGAACATTGATCTCACCAGCTGTGACTGTCATAGCATGGATAAACCCACATGATCCATGTGTGGGATTCACCTGCTGTACCCAAAGTGTACAGCTGTGCCCATGCAATTGCAATTCTTCTGTGCTGATCTGTTTGAGTGGACTTTTAGACAACTAAGTTTCAAGGTTTGATGGTGTTCTTGGCTTTATCTTGGGTTGAGCAATTGCGTGAATAGTTCTTCCCATCACAGAAAACAAACTGTCACAACAGTGTTTTTTTAAAATTTCATTTTTATTATTTTTTTTAATTTTGCCCCCCACCCCCATAGCTTGTAGTGTCACCTCATTTTCTGTCTCACAATCCACATAGAAAACTTTAGGAGTGTGGAGGAGACTGTGTTAATGTGTGCTGTAAGCCAATTTCATCAGTGGTATTCTGTGTCACAGATTACATTGCTCCCTTGTTTGAATTCTTAGGGTTCTGAGGGTTTGTTTGGTTAAGGGGTTTGTTGTTATTTTGGTTTGGGGTTTTGTTTGTTTGTTTGTTTTGGTTTTTTTTTTACATAGTCATATTTTCCCAGATTACCAGAGTCTGAAATGATAATTTTTCTAAATATCTGTAACCCAGCAGTTGTTCTATTTGTCTTCAGAAAAAATACTGGAGGTCACCTCCAGGTTTCCTTTACACTCTGTGACCACCTTGTTCATGGGAATTTACATTAAAAAAGAATAAAAGAAATATTTGCTTTTTCTTGTTTTGACGATGCGATTCTGACCCTTGAAATAGGGCCATTTCTGTAACTAAGTGATAGGAGTCTGACTTAAGAATTTCTCACTTGCTTGTGAGAATGAAGCTTTTGATAGCTCTAGTTAGATGGACACTGAGTATGTTTATATATAAATGGATTCATTGCTATTCATGTTTTCAGATTCTTGAACATTTTTAAAAGATATTCTGCAATATTCCTTTGAAGAAATAGCACTCTCAATAAAAATGTTGAAGCTATAAATGGAGATAATCTTCCACAATTCTTGTTTGAAAAGCACAGAGAAAAGAACACTGTGTAAATGCAAGTGTGTCTCAGACCTTTGGATTGCCTCACAGCTCGGAAACCTTTACCTCTCTGTAACACAGCAACAGTGATTTGGAAGGGTATTTTAATTTTTGGCATGCACATCATCACACCAAGTGAAGATAAAGAAGATTTAGATCTTGGCTATTATATTCTAAGCAGGCTACCAGTATGTCTTTGTGAATCGGGTGCATTTTGAATTGTCTCCCTGCCAACACATATTCCAATCATGGATTAGATTTCACTGACATTCGTAAAAAGTAAATCTTTTTTTTTTTTGTATTTTGTTCTAGAAAATATTTCTCCTCTAAATTATTTTTGTATATTGTTTCAATTAAAAAAGGATGGAAGCATTGTTTTGCAAACCCGTGCTTGTGGTTTGGCTGGTAATATTACAAATAATAGCATTTTTAAATGTTTTTTTGAATAAGCTATAGGATAATATTCCTGCCCTGTTTCTCAGAAGATAAATACAATATTATTATGAATCAAAGTAATAGAAGCCATGAAAAAAAGTTTCTTAAATATAGTACCTACCTTGCATTTAAAAATGCAAACCAGTGATTCAGTTAAAAATGCATGTCTTTCTTTAAACTTTGTAGCAATAAATATTTGTAGACTTGCACGTCTACCGTGCATGCCTTTTTTGGGGCAGAGCAGGCTCTTACATAGGTATATTTCCAAAATAGTTCTCTCAAATTATTTTAAATTTATTAGAAAACAAAGCATAAGTGTATGCATGTGCATGTGTTTGAATGAGCATGCATGAATGTAAACAGTGTGTAAGCAAAAATATATATAAGGTACATGTATGCAGACTGACATTTTATCGTAAATATTCAGATTATAATCTGAAATGTACATAGTACACAGGCATTATGTAAATATATATATGTGTATTCTATGTCAGATAGGTAGAAGTGTGACCACTATGAAACAGAAAGCATATGGCATCTCAGTTCTGCTTAATATCGTCAGGCTCAGGAGTTAATTTAGGACACTTGATGTGAATGCTTTTTTTTTTTTCCTGCTTGTAGCGTGTCACATTTCGGATGATGCATAACCACATCGGCAGAAAAATATATTTAAGTGCTTTGGATATCTTTGTCAGTGGGAGTTTTGTCAGCTAATAAAGATAGTGTGTTTTGGCCCTAACTCTGTTAAAAATAAATTACATTTTTTTGTCTAATGTAAAATTTAAATGAATAAACATCATAAAGCTGAAACCTATCCTAGTGGCTGTTTGAAAATTCCGGAGATGTGGCACTAGGGAGCGACCATCATTCCAGTGTAAAATGTGCCGAGCTCTTTTCAATGGAAAATGAAGAGCAGAAATAGAAGACTGAAATAACAATAGGCTGATTGCTTTCATTTTTTTTGTGTAGTTTAACATTGCATTAAAGAGAACAACTGAGTTTCTACATTTTTCCTATTTTCTTGTCATGGATATATTAGCATTACATGATGCATACTAATTATAAAGTTGGCTGTAACAAGAGTTCCTCTTGTGAATCCATTTAAGAACTGATTGTTTACTATCTTTTTCTGTAAGTATAAAATTTTAATTATGCCACTGACAGGAACTGTGCGTGATACAGTGCTCTACATTTATCACTGGGAGAGGGCCAGTTGCAGAGCTGTTTGACTTTGGAGAAATCCTGATGCGCTTGCAATGTTGAGCAGCAGGTGCCACATTATTATGTACAGAAAAGCAATTAGGAAGCATATTGGATGAATGGGGAGTGCATTAATATTAGCAAGTACATTTGTCAGTGGTTTTGATGCGAGTCTTTTTCTTTTCTTTATGCAACATTAAGATTGTGGCTCTCATAAATTCTCCCCTTAAATTGCCATCTGTTCCCTTGTCATGCAGTAGTGAGGTAGAGAAAAGTTTTCTTGACAAAATGAAAAGAATTTCTTTTATTTAAAGTAGAAGCAAAGGAGCCTACACAAAGTGGGAGAATTGTAGGTTATGCAATTGAGCTTTGTGTGTGTTAAGTAATTACTGCTGAATGTAACATTAGCTATGGAACAGTTAGGATTTTTTTTTCTCCCCTCCTCCTTCTAGATTTCAATTTTTCAATGATTTCACGTATTTTTAAAATATTGTGTGAAAAAGTCTTAACTACATTGTACAAAAAGGCTGACAGCCCCAACCGAGTGTCTCTACTCCAGAGGTTTACTGGGGATCAGAAGCATGCTTTTGAAGTGCATCTCCAGTTGGCCCCATATTCCACACTTTGGTTCACAGTGCGAAGCAGTTTGGACTGATCATGAACCACATGAAACTAAGCATGAAGGTACACATCACACATGCATGTACCACTCGTGGGCATCCAGTTTTGAGACAGAACAGTTTCGAGATAAATGCCTCAAATGTGTGTGGGGTGCTCAGCATCAGCTGTTGCACCCTGGAGAGACCATTTTTTGTGGACTGTGGTATCTGCTAATGTAGATGTGGCTGTCATGTCTCAGTCTTGAAGACCTTACGTAAAGCTCTCCTGATAACAACAGTGTTTTTTTTTATTTGAGCAGTCCATACAGCACAGAATGTAAGTAACAATGATCCAGTATTGACACCTTCAAAACCAGGGACACAAAATATGTCAAAGCTGTGTTCAGACTGTGAACCAATGATGTCCAGGCAAACTGCTCCAGAACTTAAGTTGTTGAACTCGGTATCAAACACTATTTATTTTAGAACAGGCTTTATTTTCTGTCAATCTTAAAACTTCTATTTAGTGTTCTGGCAAGGATATTTGTCTTGAGGGAAGACTGGCATGTGTCTCTGTGAGAAAGTAGCTACCTTAACAGAAAGGTTGGAAAACATCAAAAAAGAAAGACAGAAAGCAATTTTTAAAAATGCTGCCACAAAAGAACTGCAAATACTGTGCTTATATGGAGACATGCAGGAAAGATAAAGTATTTCTGACTCCCATTTTTTACTGAAAAATAATGTAAGAAAGAATACCACTCTGCTATGTATATTGTGTTTCTTTTGCTGTAAATAGGTTTATTTTGATGATTGTGGATTGATGTGAAACTGAAATCACTCATGGCCTAGACAGGACAAAACAGTACAAAGACTGCTTTCCTGGCAGCTGCCGTTTTCATGTTGCAGTTCAGTCCTTTGTGTGTGTGCATGTGTTTGCATTTATGGAGAAAGAGTGGTTCGGCCTGTTTGGGCTACGTACTCTTATTTCTTTGCCAAGCAGCACTTATGGGGAACAAATCCCCCAAATGGTATGTTCATTAGAAAGTGCAGTGTCAATCCTAGCAGACAACTTAAGCAAACCAGTCCTACTTCCAAACTGCATCAGTTAACATCTTTTCCTTCTTCTTTGCCCATCTCCCTGTTGAGTAAACTCTTCAAAGCCCAAAAGAATCTGGTTGAGAAATGCTATGAAGTGAAGAACAAGCAGCGTGAGCTACAAGTGACGGCAGCAGTAGTTCCAATGATACTTTATAGAGTTGGATCATGGCTCCCAATGTGGCTGGTTACAGGATTAGCTCAGTTGGCAGGGCTGTCTGTATGAAAAGTAATGGTTTTCCGTGGGACTAAGCCCTGAATCTTCGGCTGCTCCTTTACTGTTCCTGCTCTCTACTTGGCTAATTATGAAAAAGATGGGTTTTTCTTCCTGTGTGTCAGACCTGTTTGATTTCTACTCCTCTCATCCAGTTGGGGGCCATTCCCAGAGAAATCCCTCTCCTGGGTTGCTGGAGTAGCCCTATGCTGTTTTCCTTGAAACAAGACTTTGTATCTGCCATTTTTTTCCAGGCCTTTTATTATCTTTATCTTTGATCATAATTAGGTACCTCACAGGTTGTTTTTCTAACATGTCCTCAATCACTACCTAATCTTTACACACCATAAGGCTGTTCACTTCCCTTCTGTTCTAAATTTTTTTCCCCACATCATCTTTCTCTCACCCTCTGGTGCATTGTTTCTCTCTCTTCTGTCAATATGCAATAACAGTTCTTATTCTTTGTGCCTGCATTCCTGTGGCTCTTAATATAATTGCTAAGATCTGATTTTTGTCATCTTCCACAGTTGCTTTTTCCCTCCTGATTCATAGAACATATACATGCTTCCTGATCTCCTTACACTGCCAGATTAAACCTCTCATGCTAGTTTCTGTATTCCTTGTACCCAGCACCCTCCAACCCCTTCAATTCAGATATAGCTCATCATATATGAACAGATTGCATCTGCTCAAAAAAGAGCCCCAATCCACATAGTATTCATTTAAACAGCATTGATAGTAGTGAATTCATTTGAGATTCATATGGATGTCATATACTGTGAGTTACAGTGTAAGCATCAGTTAATGGACACTCGCAGTAAAGTGTTCCCTATCAAATAATACATCACTGAGCTACATGAAGTGGTTTATGTATTTTTTTTCTTCTATGATTTCATCATGGCTAAGGAAGGTATCTAACAGTATGATTGCCTGGCCTTGTAGGGTATTTCTTTAGCAACCAGCATTGCTTAATGTTTTATTGATGTATTTTTAAATAATTTATCTTCAAACCTTTGTTTAATGGATGTATTTTTATTCAGAATTTGATACCAGAGAAGGTAGGTCTGACAGTTCGTGTTTGCACTCTGACAATATTTCTCTTGTGAACTTTTTTTAGATCTCTTAGATAAACAGTAATTTTACATTTTTTCATCTCTTTTTTTAATTACACAGTCTATCATTTTGAGTGGCTTGTATTGATATTTAACAAATGTATTAGGCAATGTGACCAAGTTTATTTTTCTTCAGCTCTATTTCAGTTTCCACTAAATGTGATAAATTTAAAAATAAACCATAGTTGCTCAGGGCACTATTTTTAAAATCCTAGGCATCTCCTACGAAAGGCGTGCCTAATGCTAACAGTGAAATATTCTATAGGTGGCATTTCCAAAAGTAGTCATTGCTCTCACTGGAATGGGGCTTTTCCTAGAAAGCTGTGATAATTGTTAACGCTTGAAATTTAAAGATTCCAGTATTTTCAAAGTTTTTGAGTGCTACCAACTTGTTCTGGATAGTAAGTGGTAAGCATTTATTCTTCAGTTGAGTGATGTCACACTTGCTTTCCAAAGCACCTTCATTTTCTCTGCACAGCTTTTTCCCATGGTTGGTGCAGCAATGGGACACAAGATGGGAGGACTGCAGGGTCCTCATCCCTGGCAGTGAGCTGTAGTGGGGATCCTGCCCTCCCCAGGAGCCTGGTGTGGGCTCAGATGCAACATGGAGAGAAATACTTTTGTTGTCCATGTGCACTGAAATTAAAAAAAAACACAGTGAAACTGTATTAGTAAATGTATATACATGAATAGGCAAGATACTGAGTATCTTCTAGAGGAAATCTCTTCCTCAGTGATATAGATCTGAATTCTCAGAATGTTTCCTACCTTGAAAAATGTACAGAGAATAAAAAATATATTCTGTATTTTTTTTTTACATTTTTGAGGTTCCTGTGACTTGTTGGTGTTTCTGGTAGGTATCTGTGTATTTAGGCTTCCAGCATTTCAGGCAGTATTTTAAGTACAGTTAAGAAGTATAAGGCTGAACGGATATTTTGGGCATAGTTCACTATGAAAATATGAAAATACACTGTTACTGTCTCTAAATTTAAAAAAGTGAAACGAATTTAAAATGTGCTGTCTGGCCTATATTTTTGCCATGTTTGATTCAGTATAAAAATAGGTGTAGACATTCACCACATCATCTATTGTACAACTTGTCTATGTTTGAACTAAAGCCCCACCATCTTAAGACAACACTTTGATGTGGGTGTTTCTTTAAGTCTTAAAGGCACACACTGCACCATCAAAGCTACATGTGAACTTTAGGTTATTTACCTTGCTTAATGAGAAATGTTTTCCACATTTTTTTCACCGTGACATTTTTGTACTGCACAATGTTTCTGTGTGTTCTTTTTCTATTTAAAATTTAAAGAGCTACATTTGGGAGAGGAACAATGTAGGTAAAAGAGACCCCTGGAGTGTGTCTGATGTGATAGTTCTCTTCTGTGGCACCATTTTTCCTCCTGCTGTGGGAGAGCTAAATGATAGTGCCTTATACCTTACTGAATAAAGCCTAACACTGTTTCCAGCTGTGAACATGTGATCAGGTTTTGTGTTTGATTTTTGCACGCAAGTATACTACTGCAAGCATACCCACACACTCCTATGCAAACACTCCGTATGGGAATTATTGTTGACTCAGTCATTAATCTACCCTCAATTAATCACATTAAGTATTAAGGTGCCTTTCTGTGCAGAGAGGTGCGACAGCCTTTTCTGTTTTACCTTAGTGGAGAATTGCTGCACGACCAATTTACTTTCTGGCTAAAGATGTTGAAAGATGTGTTGAGATATGTTGTTATAGGAAAACTGAGCAGAACACTATTGTCTGATCCTGAAACCCTCTGAGGATTACTCAGTAATCCTATTGATATTGCTGGGAATAATGGTTGTAAGACCTAGCGCCTAATTGTTACATATGTACCAAAGTAACATAACGTTTATTCTGGTCTTTCATGAGTGGTTTGTGTTTTTTTTTAATGCAGTTTATCTTTTTAGCACTGCTCATAAAATGTAGCAGTGTTTATTCTCTGGACTGAGCATGAATTGTATTCCAATGCTATTATGGTGACTATGGTTAAATTTCTTATTAACCAAAAAATTAAACAAATTAAAATAATGCCTTTTCTTTTTACCCCCAAAATAAGATCCATTGTCAGAAAAGGTCAAGATCTGCACTTGTATTCTTCAAGAGTGTGGCATGTCATGTTGTTTGTTAAAACACAGAACTCATAATATTCTTCTCACTGGCTTACTGAACAGCAGAAAAAAATGGTTCCTGAAGGAATACATTCAGAGACAAAGAAGAAAAGTTATTTTATTTTTAGTGATCAGATGGCATAATTGTTGGTTGGCGTTAAGTAGCTCTGAATATGAGAGGAGGGAGGATTAATTTCTGAGTAAATGAGCAACATCTGAATTCACTAGAGGGACCTGATCCTTTTAGCACCAGCAATGGTGCAGTTGTGCTATTGATTTCTTTATTTTATTTTTTTTTTATTTTAAGAAAAGAAAAAGCTAGCGGTTGTCATGAAAGACTTCTGCTCCTCAGACTGAAGCAGCTTGCTCCCTGCAGGCTCACTGGATCTCAGTGAGTGCGACTACTTGTTCTTTCAAGACTGTTTGCCAGGCTTTGTATTATGCACTCATAAACAGACACCTCTGAGTTCAAGTAATGCTGAGAATGTGACGAATCTCTGTCAACAGAAAACGAGATCACTCATAGTAAAGGACAAACAAGGCTCATGGTTCATAAGATCAGCTTGGTTTGTGGTGCTGGCCATTAGCATTGGCTAAGTGTGGGTTTTAAATTTTTTGTGTCATTTCCTTTTGTTCCATGATGAGGATGGATAGTTTTGAACTTTGCAGCAATTAGAGATGGCTGTAGGAGTTGTATTTTCAAGTTGAAATGAGTGTTTGTTTTTGTTGAGAGAATCCAGATTCGGAAAGCTTGTGATTGAAGTAGGAAGTCTAAAATGATCCGGAGACCCACAAAGGCAGCAATATCAGCAAGGATGTGCAATAGCAGCAATCTGTAGATGCCTATCACAGAAGAGGTTGCGGTGCTGCAGCAATGTCCAGGTGGACCACTCCACCCTCACATCTATTTCAGACATCTGTGGGACCAGAATCTCAGGGAGGCTGGAACCAGGCAACCAAAAAAAATTATGTGGCATGAGCCCAGTGAGCCACTGACCAACAATGTCCATCCTCCACTAATTAAAACGATTAAATATTCCTTCCACCACTGCCGAAGGAATGTATTATGCACTTCAAGCATGAGAGGAAATAACAGAATAAAAGCAACAAGCAGCTCTGGCAGGAGCGGAGTGAGGGCTCTGGGCAGCAGGTGCACTTGGCGAGAGGGTGGAAAGAAAACGCTGTGGCTTTGGCAGCTGCTGTTCAGTATATGCACAGTATGTAGTCAGGGTAGAGTTGGTGACAGACCGTTACTGGAGCACGGAGCACAGCAGCACACCAGCACGAGTGCCGAATGATTCTCTGATTCACCATTGCCTTTCCCTTTGTATCGTCATTCACACCTGTGCAAATAAGTACACAGCGGGTGCTACACCAAATATAACAGTACTGGCTACACCTGCTAATCATCTATGAATATTTCTGTGCAAAGTGCTATGCCATGCCTATGGAAGGGACCTGACAGTCAGGTAAGAGTAGGAGAAAAGATGATAAGAGGGTAAAAAGGCTTTATTTTTTTTTCCTTTTATAGGGATTTGCATGTTTTATTTAGCATGTTATTGGTTAGTGAGGGTATCGTCATTCTTTTAGCCTAAGATCAGACATTTGAGAGGTTTTGGAAGGCTTCCAGCAGAAAAATTAGTACTTCTGGATCTGGATCCAGTCACTGTTAACATCAGCATCAAAACTGCTACTGATTTTGTAGGAATTGAATCATGCTCTTGACCTGTTTGTAGCTGTCAGCACTCTCGGTGTCTGGCAAATGCAGCCTTGACAGCAGCAGAAGAAAGATGATTGCTACCAAGACTGACTCTGAAAAAAGCAAAAGTAATGGAGCCTGAGAAAACAGTGACAATGTTTGTATTCATGGTAATAAACTGGAATGTAGTGGAAGAAACAAGACAGATGTTGCAGGAGGTCGCACCAATCACTGCATAGTCAAAATTAAGTGTTTTCTTCCTTATGAAGTAGCAGTTGGCTGCATTTTTGTTCTTTTTTTCCAGTGTACTTATGAGAGACTTTGTTCCAGATTCCCAGACTCTTAGGATTATCAAGGTATATGTAATAACATCATAAAACTCCATATTTTTCTTTGTCTTTTGGATAAGATAGCTTTCATGCTGTTCAGCATAATTTTCCTTGTTAGGCTTTGCACCATGTGGCCAGTTTCTGGCACATGGCACCTAGTTTTTGAGTTTACTAAACATCTCCAGTTGGGTTGAATAGAGCTGCTGTCACTGGTCATGCTCCTTCTGTCCCAAATGAGATATATTAAGGCACTAACTGCGTAAGTAATCACGTGTGCGGTCACTCTCTTAGACGCATGTACTTAATTGCATCATACATGGATGATAATGTGTTCTTTATGTATTTCTATATGTAAAACAAAATATATAATAGAAATATAATATGTAATAATATTGTATATATTAAATATATCCTTTTAGATAAATTTTCACGTGTAACTGTTTCAAAGGTTTTGTGTGTTTGCCTGGAAAGCAAGAGAGCAGCATTAGTCTTTGTTTATTTTGGTGGTCTCTGGACTGTTGCAGATCCACATGTGCAATCATGGCTTACCATGTAAATCCAGTTTATTGTAGAATAATTATTTCAGAGGCTCTCTTAAAACCCCTTCTGAAATCTTCATTTAAAGCAAGCACAGTACAAAATAGATTTCTCAAGAAAATCAACAGCTTAAAAAAAAAATCACGTCTGTCAAGAACTCAGAGCACTAATTTATAGCTCAGAAAAATGCCTGTCTGGCTTGGGCATGTGACAGAAGGCTTCAATTTGCTTGTGGTCACTACTAGTTGGTGCCTGACAACTTGACTAAATCCTGGCTTCTTGGAGGGATTGCTTTAAAACTGCTGAATTTGGAAGAGAAGTCACATGTACTGGTTGACAGCGGAAGCATTTCATTTGTCTTCCATCTTCTTAAATAACATATAATTAGCAACAGTTTCAGTTTCTAGAACTTTCAGGAAAAAATGCAGCAGGGAGCTTGCAATTGGGACATTTATTCATTAGATTTATATGCTGGATTTTGCTCTAATTTAAATCACTAGTGTGAAAGCATTGCTTGAAAGACTTAGAAGGACTAGTCTAGGTAAGAAAATAAAAGCCAAGTTGTTGAAGATTATAAGAGAAGTGAGATGTAAGACTTGTTATTTTGGTATTGAATAATATTTCCCCGGCTGTGGGCCTAATGGTTCTGGATGCCTTTGTATCATTTCATGGATTGCCAAAACAGGCTTTGAACATGCCAAAACACCTCTTAATAATTTAATGTCTGAGTTTATTTTTTTGTTGAAAAATCTGTCTCTGACAGCCGACTGACAGCAACAAGTGAAATAGAGAGGAACACCAGCCTTGTGCCCCGAACAAGCTGGCAAACCTTATTCGTCTGGAATCCATTCTGTGCCATTTCCATGGAGCTGAAATGTGCAGAGTTTCTGTTTTGTACATAGCCAGGAATTTATGTCATCAAGTAATGATATGACTGTATTAATTAAAGTAGTTCTGGTATTATTTATGGCTGGAAAGAAAATTGAGGGATTTGTTAGCATTACATCAATTTCAACCTTTTCAATACTCAATACTTTGGACAACAGGATTTAGAGGCAGAATCTGTGGATGTGAAGTATGATTGAAATCAGTCAATACTGAAGTCAATGGAATGATGACAGCAGCTGAGAATTTCATAGAATCATAGAATCATCTGATTGGAAAAGACCTCTGAGATCATTGAGTCCAATGATCTGCCCCCTTACTAAATGATGTCCCTAAGAAGCTCGTTTACCTGTCTTTTAAACACCTCCAGGGATGGCGACTCCACCACCTCCCTGGGCAGCTGTTCCAATGCCTGACCACCCTTTCAGTGAAGAATTTTTTCCTAATGTCCAGTATAAACCTCCCCTGGCACAACTTGCAGCCATTTCCTCTCATCCTATCACTTGTCACTTGCGAGAAGAACCCAGCACCCACCCCGTCACAACCTCCTTTCAGGTAGCTGTAAACAGTGGTGAGGTATCCCCTCAGCCTCCTCCAAGCCAAACAATCCTAATTTCCTCAGTCTCTCCTCGTAGGATTTATTTTCCAGCCCCCTCGCCAGCCTCATTGCCCTTCTCTGCACAAGCTCCAGCACCTCAATGTCTAACCACTGGGTTGTGGGATCTAGCGTAGAGCTGTAGCTAATGAAAGTTATTACCACCTGTTTTCTTTAGGCTGAGTGAAATAATTTGCCAAAGTAATTCTGTCTTTCAGTAGGTGTATGTCTCCCTCATATTGTACATAATTTCCACCTGAAGAAAGGTCAAGACTCAACGTGGAAAGAAGCTGAACCCTTCTTTTACTGGCTAGTCTATGAATAAAAGGAATTTGCTCTTTAGCAGTATACATTTTACATAAAAATCCGCTCTCTCACAAAGGGGAGGATATACCCTTACAAGGTTTTAGAACAGGTTTTAGAAGGGGCATGGAGCACGATTTTAGCTGTATAGTACAGATGGTGATTTTGCTGACCTGTGCTTTCATAAAAATGGGGCAGAAGTTCGGTTCGCAGATCTGAATAGCTGGAAGGGAAGAATCGGATGGCTGGAAATATTCTTATCCCACTATCTTTGTGTTAAAGAGGATTGTGAAAGTTATGCAGAATGTAACTTGACCTGATTTTCCCCCGAGCAGCCTACGATGTTATCTTCACTTAACAAGATTTCTCTGAGAGTTTTTCACAATGTGTAGTTACGCACTGTTTGTATAATTATAAAATCAAGAGTGCAGCTATGGTCTCTGAATTGTGTGTGGCTGTGTAAAAATGAGGGGAAATGTTGAATACAAGAAGTAAGAAGGGGTGACAACAAGCAGTGGTGGGTTCAATAGGCAGTTGATAGCATCCTCTGAAATATTGAGCAACTGCAGTCTTTCTGGAGGGGATGGGCTTCTTAGAAAATCTAGCAGAGACTGAGTGAAGGGTTTCATGACTTTTAAGAGGACAACGACAAAGTAAGCTTGGAAGGTGTGGCAGCTGGCCAGGAGGAACTGAGTGAATGTGTGACTAAATTGGGAGACTGAGTGGTTTCCAGAAAGAGATGAAAGGTACCAGCTGGTGACTAGAAAAGGTAAGTAGGAGCAAGTGTAGAAAGGAGCTTCTATATGGGAATTCTAAAAAGAGTATGAAAGAGCCAAAAATAGCAGTAAAGAACTGTGCCGTGCCATCGAGATGCAGAGGGAAAATGTAGTTTAAAAAGCAGGTGAACCAAGTGAATATTAACTCTCAGAAAAGGGAAACAAAACTGAGATGCCAGAGTCCAGTGAAATTACTCTATTGAAACCCTGCTGTAAGCCCTGATCAGTGATCTCTGCCATGCAGTAAAGGTCAGACCTAGGGATGTGGATGGTGCTGCAAGGGAGGAGGAGAGCTGTCAGGGCTCCGTGTGCCAAAACAGGGTGCTCTGCCATTCTCTGGGGGCTGTCATTGATTCGGGAATTCCACCCACTTCATGCCTAAAGTGAGAGTTTTCTTCTGTAGAGGAGAAAGCTTCTCTCGTTTCAGCTTTCTGAGAGAGCCTCCGGAGTGTGAATCAAGTGATGCTTCTGAATTTGCAAATGGTTTGAAACAATAGCTCAACCACGCACATGCATTGTCCCCTCTAATCATAACAGGCTGTTAACTATAAAACCTAATTAAGCAGTTCAACAGTTAATAACAACCCATCAGTTAGCAGGAACATCAAGATAATGTGTTTGTCCTGCTGTCCCCGACTACCTTCGTAAGCTCACTCTAGTACAGAAAGCCGGAACTCTGCACTGTAATCTACAATTTCTGTTACAGAACTGATCAAAAATCAATGCAAGAACTTTCTGGCATATAACTTTCTGAAAATTGAAACTGTGGGGCTAGTAGAAATAAAAATCAATTTGCTTCCAAGATGAATGGTGTCAGGTTCACGATGTTGATGTTTGAACTTACCAAGTTCAAGAAAACTTTAATTTCTTAATTTTAATAGGATCATCCTGAAGTTGAAAGGAACTGCCCATTTCAAAGACACTGCAGGTAGAGCACATTGTCCCAACCTTGGGAATTTTTGTTTTTCCCTCCAATACAATGCAATGCAGACACTCTGTGTGACGTGTACTATGCATTTTCCTTTACTTGAAACAGGTCCTACAATTCTCCATCCTGTTCCCGGAGTTATATGTTCCTTAAGTCATCCTCCCTGCACGTCTCTTTGAGATCCACCTGAATGGTGGACCAGTCTGTTTACACTCATTCCTACATACCAGTCTCTTGATTTCTATTCTGACCCTTCTTATTGTTCTGTGATGATTTTTCCAGGATCTGTTCCATTCCATTCCACGACAAACCCCTAATTTATTTGACTCTAAAGCCTGAATTCACCATTGTCTTTATCTGTTCACATGCATTACATCACCTCATCAGTGCCTTCACAGATGTTATCACCACTCTTAATATGAATATAATTTCACTAGTTTGAAGGCACGTGTCCCAGTGCATCCTGGACAGCGTGTTGCCTTTCCTGAAACATGACATCTTGTCATTGACATGTGTCTGTTAGTGTATATCAACACTGTTATATTAGCAAAAGCACTATTTTTAAAATTCCAAATTCAAAAATGTTACAATAGAAAATTCAAAAGAAGCTTTTTAAAGGTTAGGTGAGAGCATCAGTGCAAGTCAGTGCCATTTCAGATCCTTAAGGCAGTTTTGTCTGTTTCTAATGCAAAACTGAGTCATGTCCAGGCACAGATTAGTTAATTTCTTCTACACCAACTGCAAAATACTTGGGATATGACATGATCTTTTCTTCCTCTCCCTAGTTTTCTTCTGCTGCTTGAGCATTAGCCAATTTTATGTCTTTCTAATAGTGCCTTTTGTATTTCAGATTGTTTAGTGTTCTATTTTGTGTAATTAATACCATACATATATTGATGCTGTATTACTGTTATTGATATCAGTGTGTGTGTCTGGAGAATGAAAGAGACCAGCCATGTGTGGATTTTGTTATGGAATTAATTTACAAGTAATGAAGAAATAGGCATCTTAGACTTGCCAAAACATGCGGCTGTGCTCTTGAGCTGGATGAAAAAGACAAGAAATGCCAGTAGGGCAGTCACCTGTGTTCTTTAAAACTATTCCTCAGTGAAGGACTTTGTTCTACAGCTTTAAGTACTGTTTGCTTGTGCATACTTTAAAAAGCTTTGCAAGAATTGGAATGTGAATCTATATGCATTTTCTTACTCAACAAGAGGCAGATGTGATATGAGATTCCACTGAAGCATAGCTGTGAAAAATTGCACTCTCATTATAATGATCTAGGAAGTGAAATTCCAGTGACTGACTACAGGCAAGGTAAAATGCACTGTGTGATAGGCTATTGTGCTTCTTTTAGGATAGATGGCTGCAGAGGGCTTACGTGTAACAGACAGTGTGTTGTCGATCTCATTCTATCTATGAAAGCTGAAGAGACAACATATAAAAACATAAATCTAAAAGGCAGAGGCACATTCAGTGTGGTAATGGCATTCTTCTAGTTAAGAACATATTAGACGTGGGTTTATTTTAATGACAATCTGAAATAATTGTTGTGGGTTATTTGGTTGTGTTTGTCTTTGGTTTTTTAAACTTAGGAAAACTAAGGACTCAAATCTGGATTTTTTATTTCTTTCATTACAAATACAGCCTCAGTTCCTTGGGATTGTCTTGGCATATGCTGAATATACTTGAACTTATATGAGGTCACAGAGAGCAGCAAACTGAAATTAATGGGAGCTATAATAGATATTCCAAACACTGGTATTTGAGTCTTCGTGTACTCCACGCATCATTGAAGCAATGGTACCTCTGTAGAAACCACTATTGGATCTGCAGTCCACTTTGCAGGCCACTGCTTCCTAGTCTGCATTTGCCCAGGCCCTTGGCTAACATTGGTATTGCAGAATGGTGGGTCTGTAGGATCTGCAGCGATCCTGATTATCAAACATGGCTTATCCAGAATATGATACAATGATCTCTGTTTTCTAGACTGTCCATTTCCTATTGAGTTATAATACTATTAAACTGCTGAAAACAGTTTTGCAGTACTTCAGTTTTTATTCCTGAGTCTTGGATTCTCTTTCTTTGCATTGTGGAAAGGCTGCAGCATAATATCAAGACCATTTATGGTGCACGTTTGTACCATGAGACGATGTCCTATTTCAGGTAGTAGTGATATGCTGCTGTGACCAGCTGACAGAGCCAAGTGAGATAAACTGCCCAAAGGGAATTATTTGCTCTTCCAGTAGTCTCCCATAGGCTTGGAATCAGTGCAGTGCATTTGTACTTCCTTGACTTTAAGCCACTGAGTGGTCCTATTAACTTTAATGGAGCAGTTATTGGGTTTAGTGTTAAGCAGGTACTTAAGTGTTTTGTTGTGTCAGGCTGAACTTTGTAACCCTGTGAGAACTCCTGTTGTAGCATACTGACCCTGTTTATTCTTTCTTTGCTGGAGAAGATTTGATGTGATCATGAACCATAGTCAGCATTGCCTCAGAATTTCCAGTGAAATAATTTATACTTTAGTGCAAGCAAACTGTAGCCAATAATTGTGAAGGACAATCACTGCTGTTCACAGGGAGCCCAGACATCTTGGGGCAAGAACTTGACGCTGCTACTAATTTCTGTTGAATCACGGTTTTTTACATCAGGCAATGTCATTTGTCAACAAGTTGTGTTCTTAGAAATCGTTCCACTGTATCTGAAATAATGAAGTGTGATGTTCAAGAGTTTGTCCTACAACCAACAAAACCAAAATGCTTTCCTATTGGGTCACTGCTATCAGCTGAAATTTATTGCAGTTGAAAGAAGCTGGGCAGATGTTAAAACACTCGTGCTACCCACGAGCCAGGGGGTTCCTCTGTTTATTATTTCCCGGCTGCTTGGCACGTTCTTGTGACACACAACAAACCCCCATTATGAAGGATTATATGATGAGGCAACAAGCATGTGAAAGATAGCAACCAAATGGTGACTCCCAATTACATGAAAAATTACTATAATCACCCCTGCTGTAACACCCGTCTGTTGGCAAAGTGGTTGATCCCCTTGAAAAGCTTTAGAAGGCCCACTGTATTAAATAAAAATCTCAGTTCTGTGTGTAATCATAAAAATTAACACTGTCACTTTAAAAAAATCAAATTGGTGTCCTAAAGGGAAACCTACTAAGCTGTGTAAAGTAGCTATTATGAAAATGTTTAGCCTTTTGAATGTATTTCAGACAGCATTTGTGTTGCCAGATTTGTCAGCCAAAAACTCACTAAGCAGATTTGTCAGTAGCTGAGGCCATAATCTGTAAAACAGACATTGGCATAGAGATTAAAGATCAAGAGAATTATATAGTTTTTGTTACCATATGCCAAGATTCTTCTTTTAAGGAGGAAAAAAAAGTTCATTTCATGTGGGCTGTATCTTAAGGGCTGCTGCTCTTTCTGTTTTGTTGTCTCAAACAGTGGAGTTTCCTGTCAGAAAAGGGAAACTGTTTTTATTCACATACTTCAGGCTCTGTGTAGCTGTCACCCTTATTCATTGTCGACTTTTGCATAGTGATTCATAAAATCAAAGTTAGATATCACAGTCCTTTTTCATTATGTAGGCAATATTTGCATTTCTGTAGGACTGCTGCCCTCTCCGGCAGAGGAGACTGGTTCCCAAGCTGTGATCACGTTATGGGCCAAATAGGAGCTTCTGTGCTCTGCAGGCAGGCTGGGAAAGCTGGGCTTCTTAAACAGAGGCCATGAAGAATCACTAGCTCACAATACTGCCATCCTCTGATGGGTTACTGCTTTCAGGGTGGAAGACTGCATATTGGGGTGCTGTGTCTTTGTGGGCAGGACTGAAATAAATTCATTGCCTGCTTGGTTCTTGGACCTTCATTACTTTCTGAGCTTTGTAATTGCAGAATAGGCTGGAAATTGGGTCTGGGGTCTTCCTGCTTTAAATAACAGACCTTGATCACTGTGATCCTTGATATAGTACTGGTGAGGTGATGCATTTTTGTCTCTAGTAATGTGGGCCTCTCTTAATTTACTCACTGAAGTGTTTTATGAAGAATATCAAAGTAAGAATGAGAAGGTGACTTTTAAAAGAAATGTAAACTCCATTGTGTATGCAGGTAGGCAGTATTGCTGCTGGGGCAGTTCCAAATTTTTCTTGGAGGAATGCCTACATATTTAAGTTAGCACTGAAGAAAGACAGACATGGAGCAAGAGTTACTGTCTATAAGGAAACAATCTGTTGTGTTGTCTTGTCTTCTGGGGATGGGTTTTTGCTGTTGTCTCAAACCCAGTTTTAGTGCTACTGAATTTTCCCTTCCTAGCCTGAAAGGGCTTATCTGGAAGGGGAATGAATGGCTTGATTCATAAAATATGTTGTCTGTGTGCTATATGCACCCTTGATGGTTTTGATTTTTCCATGGAGTGGATAAGTTTTGAACACAACACTTTTCTCAGTTTAAAAAACACTGTTCCTAGATTCTTGCTAGAGCCTTGGAGGTGGGCGGTGCCCTGCCACTTGGGCTGAACAAGCACCAACTACATCTTTTGCTTGGTCAAAAGATAGGGAGATGGCTTTGTGTTGTTCATTATCACTTTGTAAATGTTATAAAACATGCTGAGTCCTAACTGATGAAGTTCTTACCTACTTTATATTGCTGCAAAGAAATTTAGAACCTATAAAGTCAGGGTCAAAAGAAATGTAGGGGCTTTTCTTATACAACATTAATTATATCAGTCAATGTGGAAAAACTAAAGAAAAAATTATCTACAGACTGCTTTGATAAGGCTGAGTCTGATTTCTGGTGTTTTCATGTCATCCAAATATGTGGAACAGAGGAAATATGGGAGCAGAGGAATATGGAAACAGAGGAAATACGGGAACAGAGGAAAAGTTTGTATACCTGTGATTTTCTCTTTTTGGGCTGTTGCAGGCCTTCCCTCATAGCAGAGCTTCACTCTGTAGGAGTTCTAATATTCTCAGATCATCGCCAAGTGCAAGCTTTTTAGCAGAAAAGCATCTATAAAGCACAAACTATTTAAATATGCTTACATATGGCACAAAATGAAGTGTATAAGATGGCTTATCATTTTCCCTTTGGACAATCCAGAAGCTGGCAGTATCTGGATAAGGTTCTGTGCTTGCTTATAATGCTTTAAGCGTCATCTTCCTTCTGTGTTACGGTGACGCTGACTGCAGTAAAATAGAGAGAAGCTGTTCACGTTTGCTTTATGTGCTGCTGATCTTGTTACCGTAGGCTTGGTCTCATTGCTTCAGGGTTCTTGTTAAGGATGTGGCTGTAAAAATGTGTGCATGTCTTTCCATAGCAGGTTGTCTCAGCTTTCAGCAGATGTTATGGAGCAGCAGTCTGTGAGAGGTTTTCTCCATAGCACTGCTGTGGTTGCTTGCTGAGCTCTTTCCTCCACTGTGAAAGTTGCTACCAAGTACTGCTCTTTGAGAGTTTGCGGTCACAACACGCAGGAACACTTCTTGTTAGGTTAGTCTTGAACATACTTACATGCTCCACATATGCTGTGATTTAATGATAGTACATGCTGCAGTCCTGTAGGCCAATAGGAAAATCACAGATTTGTGCAAAATACTGCCTTTATATGGAGCCATTGCATGGATGCAAGTGTAAAACTGGGGTGAACTCCACTAGAGGGCTCAGTTTCCGCACTGCACGCCAGGCACACACTGGAGAATCCCCCTGCAGGATTGGGATCTGTGCATCTGTGAGAATGGAGGCAGGCCTTGTGTTTCTGCATCCTTCCAAAGCTTATCACGTTTTTGGAGGAGGTGGCAAGGCAGTGTTTGTACATGGTGCTTTTCTTCTAGTGCTGTAGAACGGCTTTCTGTTGTGTGTGTTCCACCTGCAGAAAACGTGTTTCTAATGTAAGCATGGCCCTGTAGGCCTTTCAAAGAGCAGACATCACACTGAGCTTGGATCCTTTGAATCCCCACAGAAAAGACTAGGCAGAGTGCATCACAAGTATTAAAACAGTAAGATAGAAGACTTCAAAGTTAGTGTAGTGACTTGTTCCGGAGTGTGAAGTGCTGAGTTCTCTTTTAAAAACCTTTAATCAGTACAGTGTTCATCACACAGATGTTAGCAGCAGTGCTAGAGCTCTCTAATTGTAATTTAAGTTATCCCTGCCTAAGGGCTTGCAATTAAATTATTAGACTGTTGCAGTGAATCCATGGATCTTGGTTGCACCTTGCAAGGGGGTATTTTCTGGTATGATGAGAATCAGTGGTTTCTCCTGGGAAGCAAATGTACCATTATGCACTTATTAGGTCCTTGATTAGATCCACTACTGATTAGCAAACAGACTTTGCAAGAGAAAATATTACAGTAGTTTGTTAGCTTCACAAAACCATTGCGCGATGAAGATGGAAACAAGCCCAGTGTGATAGTAGCCACTAACTCCTGTGTTCAACTTAAAACTCGCTCTTCTCAATCTGATCGCATTCCTAACCCTTAACTTACAATCGGAAAAATATTGGGAATCCATACAGCTGTGTAGGCATTCATAAATATGCGTGTATTAAATACACATGGCATGCAAACATGCATTAAATATTTATGCAAACGATCTATATGTACACACACAGAGACCCCCCCATATTTTTATTTAAAATCACACAGATATTTATTCCAAAAGATCTTTGTTTTCATTTCACTAAACATCTTATTGTATTTTTCTGGAGAATTTAGTTTCTGGTTATGGTTGTGGAAAGTCTTGAGGTCCTTTAGCTCTCTCTTGTCACTAGCTCAGAAATATCTAGTGATGAAATACAGAACGATATTTTATCTAAATGTAGACAATTATTGAATCAATTGTTATATTATTACTTTGCATTGATGTGTCATCTTTTAAAGTAATCACCTACCTGTGTAATTGTTTTCAATTCACCTTTGGGTTTTTAAAACTTTTGAACACAAAGACAACCATAGATCATTTTACTGGAGTGTAAAATGAAGGTGATTACTTTAGTTTTGCAATAAAAATTCTGATAGGTGAAGTCTTTTTGACTTTTTATTTTTTTTAATATTATGATTTGAATCAAGTTCATTTCCTGTTCATCTTCATTTCACTAATAAGTCCGAGAATTCTCAGTACTTAGCCTTTGCTCATTGTGGAAGGTACCAAGAATATAAGAAGAGACTGTTCATTTTAAATTGCCCCGTGATACGATGGCACTCAGCTCTGACTCTTCTCCAAATTCATCCCTTCAGTTCAATTTCCTTGAAATCAGTGGAGTTAAACCAAGGTTATCTGTTGCCCTCAGACATTTGAGTGAAGAGGAACTTCATCAGGAAATGCATCCTTACAAGCTGTGTATTATGTGTAACACTTAAGACCCAGTGTGTTGCCAAAATCAGAGTCCAATTGGTAGCCTGCCAGGAGCACAAGAACTATTCTTTAAGGAATTTTAAATGGAGCAGATTGCAGTAACTCTCTTCTATGGCACAGGAAAAAGTCCTGCGAAGATTTCAACATTTATTACTAATTTTTCAAGCGTTGACAGTGGGCTCAGTATGTTCAGAACATGTGTTGCTCCACACTGAGCCAGGCACAAGGCCTCTAAGATCAGAAAGTAGCATTCTTCTAATCCTATGTAGTGCTCTGTCTGCAACTGAGAGTGCAGAGTCTCATGGCCCTTGAGAGCAGGATGTGAAGGATAGTGTAAACTAGGTTTGCTGAAATTCAGGCCCTCACTCTTCTATCATTGAAAAGATGCTTCTTAACTAATGCTGGGGTCATTAATATCTATGACTGTTCAAACTTTCTAAAAGGAGCTTATCCAACTAACCAGCCATACAGTGTTATCCAACTGGTTGTTATCTTTAATTACCTGGATAGCACTTTTCAGATGCAAATGGCTGTATAGACACTAGTTATTGATGTTGTCTAAGATATAATAGTTGTTCTTTATTTTCAAGGGAGATGGAGAAAGTTGGGCTGTCTTTATTCTTACTGGGATCTGGAAAATGCCTCTAGTTTGGACTCCCAATTTTAAGATCCATTGAAGTATCAAAATCTGCTCTGCATTAGACATTCCTCCTTTGAAGATCTCCAGTGTGCTCCCAGGAAAAGTAAATATATCATTTGTCAACGTCCTTTACAAGCACATAATTTAAGTCCATTAGAAAATTGTTCACAATTGTTATGTGAGCGGTTTTCACATTGTTATCCTAATTAAATTGGATTATTCCAATATTCAAGCTATAGACCTTTTAGCTTGTAAACTGAATGAATTTTATTAAGGTAATAACAGTCTTGTAATCATGGCACTAAAATTAATACTTTAAGGACAGTTGAATAGATTTTTAGTACTTAATACAGTAAAGGATTTATTATAGCAGACACAACTACCTCCGGTAATAGTTAAACCTGGGGAATATTTTTTTTGTCATAACTCCCTGTTTGCTGTCACACTCATAACTTCCCTAAACATTCATCTCTTCAGTTAAAATTTTCTAAGCTCTTCGAAAACAAACAAACCCCACAAACCCAATATGCCTGAAACTCAATGCTCCCTGTAAATTATAGCTAGAAGGAACAGTAATTCAGTTTAAAGAAGCTTATAATGCAGTTTTACTGTTGTGAATTTAACCTCAGAAAACTGAGTAATGATTCTCTTAATTTTTATACTAGACAAAATTGTCAAGTATCCTCTATTTTGAATTTGACAGTATGAGCACTTCCTTTGAGAAGTCAATAGTTTCTGCTTGCGCAGAAGTGCGTGTGTGCAAGCAGGTGTAAACATCACCTGACACACTGTGTATGTTCTTTTGCCTTCTATCTGCCAGAGCTTCAGTATCTCACTGTGTCATCATTTATGTCCTTCCTTTTGGGAAGGAAAAAGAACTTCAGGTTGTTCCGATTACTGACTGCTCTGAGTTTGGAGTAAACTGGGCTGAGTCCATTGACAGCACAGGCACACTGATGCACAAGTGCAACTGTGCCATCCTGGGTATGGAGAGGGGAAAGGCAGCGTTTGGCTTAGGGGTTTTTTTGTCTGCTGATGTAAATTCATTTTATTCTTGCTGCACGTTTGCAAGTAGCACTGGTGCCACACATGAAACAGGGTTTAGATACGTGTGTAAGAGAGAGCCTGTGACTCCTTCTGAGAGCTTAGGCTGGTTCAAAGGCAGGTTGCAGTTCAGTCTTACCATGTCTTGCCTCAACAGAGGTTCGCTAAAACCCTCTGAAATACTTAGGGCAACTGATGTTTATAGGTTATACCAGGAAAGCCTGCTAGGACGTTGTGAAAACAGTGCCTTGAGTTTGTCAAACTGAAAATTCTGTCACAACTAGACAAGTTTTCCAATGATGGGAGGTGAACGTGAATATTAAATCACGATTTTAAAGAGTTTGTCCATACCAGCAGTCTTATTGTGGATGAAAAATGTATTTCATGTTAGAAAAGATTCAGAATTTGGAATAATGTTAATTTCAGATGTATTTTTCCATATTTTTCCATGATATAAATTTTCAAGACATAGTTCATGAATTTAAATTGTTTATGGTTTGGGAACAAAAACCTCTTTCTGACTTTAGCCATGGACTTTGAAGAAAATAATTATGTATTTTTTGCCATGCACAGTGCTAGAAAATTGTACTGTTCTTTCTTTTGATAGAATACTTTCATAGGGATAGTCTAAAATAGGCTATTTAAATAGTTGCATGCTGGCAGGTAGGGAAAGGTAATGAGGAGCAAATGTCTTGACTGATTTTTTTCTTTTTCGTTTTAATACTATAAACCATTTTTTTTGTGCAGTCATTTTTACTGAAAAATCTTACCTTCGGTCCATTCCATATTTGTATCCTTTTTAACTATGCAAATAATACATTTGGAAAAGTTATCCTTCCTGCTCCATCATATTCAGGATAATTAATGAGTAGATTTTCCTACATGAAGCATGTTTTTCCTGACTGAAGTAGAGTAATTTTATCAATGCTTATCTATCTTTTTTTTCTTTTTAATTCTGACATGGCTTAAGGTATTACTAAGCTCTTATCTAATGTCTGGAGGAATCATATTTTAAAATTAATTTTATGAAGTATGATGGATCAGGAGAAGGAGGCAGAAAAGAGGTCCATGAGTTGAACTGTCCTGTTAAGGGGAATAGTGCCTGATATAGGGTGGAGCCCGGAGAATGCGTTGTAACCTTGTAAGCGGAGACTAAACACACAGTGGTAGCAAAATAAAATCTCTTGTTGAATGTTCTTGCAAAAGTTAGAATTAGGTTGCAGTGTCAAGCTTTCAGTGGGCACTAGAGCACCATGCCTGTTGCTTGAAAAGGCCTGCTAGTGTTCTGTCTATCATAGCTTCACATTATTCAGGTTATTGGGAAATTTGTGGAGATGTTAGTGAACTTCCCAAATTCTTAGTTATGTTATGATGATTTTTTGGCTTTGGTTCTATGCTGGGGAATTTTGTTCTCTTTTTCAAACCACTACTGCGCAACTCTATATGTCAGACAGTAGGTTTGCATATGGTTATGATGAAATGCTAATAGAAGTGTTATTTAAATGTGCTTTTTTCTGTTTGGCTAAATTTGAGAGGAATATCTATATGCCTTTGGAATGTTCAGTATCTTATTGCTGAAGAGAACTGGGTATTTTAGCTTAGAGCCCAGATGAAGTGTGCCAAACTGATTTCCATGATTTTGCTCAGACTGTGTGATCTCTAGGTCAAATTCTGACATATCTATGGTCTTTTGTTCAGGTTTTCACTTAAAAGCACCCATTGCCTGGTCTGTAAGTATATAGTCTTTAAGATATGTTTCCCCCACGTCGTTTTTCCAATTAAAAAAAAAACCCAAACAAAGAAACCCACGAAACTAAAACCAATAAACATTTTATCCAGTATGTTAAGTTTGCCAACAACTTTTGCAGAGTGTTTGAAGTACCTTGCATTTTTGCTTAGATTTGCTATTGAACTCTGAATTTTCAGTAATACTAAGAGGTCATAAATTCATTTATTCTGATAACTCCAAAGCCTGGAATTCACCACTGTCTTAATCCATTGAGATTGGTATATAATGAAGCCTCGTGGGCAAAAGGGCAGGGTGAGATGTCCCTTCTGCCCTTCACATTTAGAGGTGGGAGATTTAATCTGTTGTTCCTTGGAATTTGTTTACCTGAGTTAACATTTTTTCAAAGCACAGAAGAAAAACCTGTGCCCAGCCCCATGCTGCTCTGATGGGGTGAGTTTCTATTAATTTGTCAGTTTTACACTGCAGTCCAGCCACAGAACTACATGTGCCGTAAATTTTACATTTTGTTAGAGTGGCCCAAGGCAAGTTCTTGAATATCTTCATTTTCTCAGACATGTAGAGTTTTCCATATGCCTGCTAGACATCTGTGATGGGCTATAGGCTGTATACCTGGGAAGGAAAGGAGAGTGGGAACAGGCCTGGAGACAAAGCAATGCCGTGAAAGGAAGGGAGCAGGACCCTCAGCCAGCAGCCCACTAGTTTGGCTCCTTTCTCCCTATGTTCCCTGGGACTACGGATCACCTAGAAAAGTTAAGGACTTGGTGGAAGGGCTGAGGTCTTGGAACTAGTTGCGCGTTATGTACCAAAGATTGCACTAACTGATCTGCTGAGTCCTGGTACTGTCCAAGGGCCTCTCGCGCAAGTCCAAATCTGCGACAATATCCTTTGCACAAATAATGCTTCCCAACCCCTCAAATAGGAATTAACTTCCCAACCTAGCTTGTGTTTACAAAGAATCTCAGCATGCTTCATGTCTATGGGGAATGATGACAGGACCACAGTGTCGCTAGAGGCAACCTCTGTGGTTTGGGGCTTTTTTGTTGTTGTTTGTGTGTTTGTTTTAATGCGGGACCATTGTTAAATGGAATTAACATTTCATCTTATTATTTTTAGACCAGCAAAATTTTCACTTTCTTCTTAGGGTCCCTTGGCTTCTACTGTATGGCCCAGAATGAAAACATCTTTCAGATAGATTGTAATTTTTATAATTCATTAAAAGCATATTTCCTGGTGAAATGTAGATACAGAACATGACAATATAGTGGTATTGAAGAAAAATGTCTCCTGAGGGAATACTGAATGTATGAAAAAGGTTCCATGCTTTTCCTGAGGCCACATCTTGGAAGCTTCTCAGGTCAGTTTTTTAGTGTAGAAGCACATGGCATCAGTCTCATCAGCAGTATTCCTCCCCTTGTGGGTGGATGAAAGTAGCTTTCCTTTTCCTTGTGTGCATGCACATATGCTAACAAATATTTGAATTTCCTCTGGTGTTGGCAGAAATGAAGAGTTCTGTTTGGTCATTATGGGGTAAAAATAAGTGCATATGTGCTTTTGGTCCTTCTCATCTTTCTGTTTCCCAGAGCGATTTGCAGCTTCTGTTGGAGAACAGGAACTTCCCCAGGGGTATAAATTACACTTCAGCAGTAATTCATTATTCATAGCCTCTTCAGAGCTAGTGGTGTAGACTCAGTGTCCTAAGCTTATGTTTAGTTCAGTCAATAGTTTTTTTTAAATACTTTTCTACTGAACAAATCCATTACCTCTCAAGTTTATGCTTTGTCTCCATTGTGTTATGAGACCATAGGCT
Source organism: Neomorphus geoffroyi (assembly GCA_033558235.1). Lineage (NCBI taxonomy): Eukaryota > Metazoa > Chordata > Aves > Cuculiformes > Neomorphidae > Neomorphus > Neomorphus geoffroyi. Next base: position 95,685,895 of record JAUMJM010000005.1, on the reverse strand, counting down.
GAGTTATGTGCTCCTCTTGCTTGATGTTGAGTTGCTCCTCTCCCTCTCTGTCACATTTTAGTCTCAAGCGTCTGACTGTTCAGGGGTGGACCGGTGTCCTTCTACCTTATGTTCGTAGCCTGGGTTGGCAACTTGTCTTCCTGGTCAAGCTCTCCCCCATCAGTCACAGACTAATCTAGGTTTTCAGCAGCTTTTTGCACCCTCTAAAATGAAATGTAATTTTGACAGAGGCCTTTTTGTTTGGTTGGTTTTTGTTGGGTCTGTGTTTGCTTCTGTTGGGAGTGCAGCATTTCTTTAGGTTTTCTAGTGCCATTTCGTAGCTTTAGCCTTTCCTATCTCACTGAAACCTATTAAAAAATTGGTGTTTCAGAATTTGAGTTACAATTTTGGATTTTTTCTTCCTGAATATCTCTTTTTTTTATTAAGCACTGTTGCTTGCAGCTACAGAATGAAGATGGTTGCTTTGATTCTTGTCATGAATCTTCAACATTTCTTGAAAATTTCAGCTTTTGCAACTGTTCTGATCTGCTGTGTCAGTGTGTGCACATACTCATTCTTAAGGCTTTTTTACTTTTGGTACCTGATATTCTTCAGGATTCAGACTGCAATAAACAAACAAACAAACCCAACGACAAAGATGCGCATCCTTTAGCAGCCCATTTATTGGTTGCTTTACTGGTACATTACACAACATGACATGTTCGGAATTCCTGGTGCGATTAAAATTAAAACTGACCTGATATCAGAATAGGAATAGGTTCTGTACCCATCTCACATCTCAATTATGCATTTTGTAATTTTATTCTTGGTTTCTTGTTTTAATTTCTTTCACTTTCGTCATACCCTAATATTTTCTACAGATTTCCACTGACCTTTAAATATACCAGTCTCATTTTTCTCTGATCCTGTCAGTTTTGTTTTTAATACCTAATAGTTTTCTTCCAACTATTAATTCTTTTTGATAAACTCTATTTTTCTTAAAGCAATAATGTTGCACATCAGTGGATTAATTTTTTAACAGCTTAGTTAAAAAGAATTCGAACTCAACCATCTTGCTGTTCTTGTGCTATTTGTCTAACAATCTCCATGATTATAAAATGCTAAATTTTGTCTGCTGAACTTTAGAAAACATTGAAAGAAAAATTCTAATTCTTTTTTTTTTTTCATTTATATATTTTCTTAAATCAATGTACTCTATATAATGTGAATGTGATGTTAGCCTGAATAATGATTTATTCTCCGGTTCCATCTGCATATCTGATTTAATTATTCTCCTAAGAAGGGAAGGCAAAGAAGACATTATCTTAACAAGTTAAGTTTTAACTTACATAAGAAACATTTTCCCCTCACTGCCCTTTAAATAGTTATATCATATCCCCTGATGCACAGCAGGGGGAATGGCATTTGCCATCCTATGGCACGATGAATCTGTACTCCTATGTATGTAAAACTGGTCCATGTGTGAATTAGCTTTGAGTTGTATTGTGTTTCTTACACTAATATAATATTGTTCTAGTGCTTGCCCCTGATTAAAGAAATACATAAATAAATAATTTATAATTTAATTAATAAGGTATAATATGCAAAGCACAGTAATTTCAAGCAGCTTGTAATGTCTCTAATGTACTTTCAATTTTTTATTTTACATAAGGGCTATATTCATTATGTGGTTATGATAAACATACTAATGAATTTTATTACGGGAACAAATTTAAACATGTAAATGAGATCAAATAGTATTAAAATGCAAACGATGGTGAAACTTATTACAAACTAACCTTGCCAACATACATGGAGGGATGTTACAAAAAGGACTCTAAGAAGTTGCATACTTGATAGAAAGTCAGTACAGTCATTTTACAAAGTCACTGAACACAAGAATTTATGAACTCTTCATTTTTAGTGTTGTATAAACTCTTCTGAACAAAAAAGTTAACTAGAATCCTGGGTTTACATGTAACTTTGGGTGACAATTAAAATCCCTTTTCTTGTTCCAGTGAACAGTAATCTGTGCATAATTACATTCAAATGAGATATTAGCATTTTTTGTGCTTACTCTTTGTTAATTGCAGAGTTCACTCACCATGGTGATGCTTTTGATAGAATCAAGCAACCTTATTGACCTGATGCTGCAAGGCATGTTTGGAAATTCTGCTGTATTCTTAATTTTTTTCTTTCTTTCTTTTTTTTTTTTTTTATTTTGGCATTTTGAGGAGTCCTGCTGCTTTTATTACATTCCTGACACTTTAGTTAATAAATCATTGCAAAGTTAATGAAAATTGCATTCAGGCATATCCAAAATAATTGTGTCCTTTGTCATGCTAATAAATTGAAAGATGTTGATCCAATGGGTGAATGCGTGCCCATTATGGTGAAGTTTGTGATATGTGTGCCTGTTGCGCTTGTACTTTCTGGCTTGGCGTATCATTCCATGTAGAAATATGTATGGGGAAAACAAAAGTCAATATGTTTTATTTCAAAAGTTATGCAACCTGCCTCTTAATTATGTTAGAAAGCAGAGAAAGATTGAAATGTTTATATTAAGATGTACAGTTATGGTATTATCTACAGAAATCAGCAACTGCCTTACACCAGAATATATTCTGATGAAAACAATTAAATATATCTTCCTCCCTGCCTTTTGAACTTTCATGCCTATTAAACCCAGATGATAAAAGATGGAAGTAAAACCACTAAGCCTCACTTTCATACAAAGCTGTCGTGCATGTGAAGGGAAATAATCAAACAGTTGTGCAGGACTTTTTGGAAGGGAGGCAGGTGACAATTTTTATTTTCCTCTCCATGCCAGATATAAAGCTGGAATAGTAAAATGCAGGTGAGATTAAATTCTGAATTTACTTTCATTGCATTTTTTTAGTAGTGAATGCGACAATATCAATTAGAAGTACTACACTGATAAAAATTGTTTAGATTTCTAGTGCAGGATATATGTTTTGTGTTTCACAGTAGAACTAAAAAAATGTGATGGTGAAAAAATATTAGGAAAATTTTTAGCTGGAGAAATCATATTTTATCATGCAATGTTAGAGAAAAAAATGTTAATACTATAAAAACAGAGGTAATTTTAGTCACAAGTACTTAATTTATGCACTGGCCCATCATGCTGGTTTTAGGTGGGTATTTATTCTGCTACTCAATCAAAACGCGTAGTTTCCATAACAACTGCCACATCAGATGTAACATGCAGTATGCTGCTTGAATTAGTGGATGTTTAAAAGATGTGTTTTGTTGTGTTGTCTGAATGTGTATTTTTCCTCTTCTATTTAGAAGAATGGTAGATTGCCCTGAGAGGAGCAGCTATTTTTTTTTTTTTTAAATTAAAAGTGGTTTAAAACTCATTGAATCATAAGGACTTTTAGTGTCTTCAAACAGTATCAGAAAAAATGCAAGATTTAAAGTTTTCAACTCTTTAATTTGATGCCCTTAAAGTGCAGCAAACTCCTTTATACACAAGAAGCCCTCTGACTTCAGTAGAGGTATGCACGTGTGATGAGGGTGAGAAATGGCTAAGGAAAGGTTGAGCATTTTGGAGACTTAAAAGATACCTTTCAAAATGAGATGGAAAAAAGGGTATGGAGTGAGGGGAAAACAGGTATGTGTAGCAGTATTGGCAACATCCTCAGAGAATTAGCACTTAGTTAAAAACTATGACTTCTAGAAGTTGAAAAGAGACTTTTCCGGAAAGCCATAGTCGCTCACTGTGTGATTTTTCTTCTTGAAGTGTCTGGTAAGCATTTGGCCAGTGATGAAGACTGGAGGTGGCATTAAGTGAAGTGGTAGTCTGATCCAGTTTAAGTGTGCTACATAGCTCTGTGGTTGTAGCAATGTCTTTTACTTTATATGTGGCACATTTATAAATCTTAGAAAATTGAAGTTATTGAACAATCAAAACAGTAAGGTGAAGCAGCATGGTTTCAAAGTGGGATGAAGGAATGTCTCATTGCTCCTCTTTATTTTGGAACATTCTCTTTTTATGACAGAAATAGATGGGTTCTTTGCTTTCTAAATATCCATTGCAAAGACGCAAAGAAACAGATGTCAAGTACTGCGTGCATGTCAGGATATTGACAAGATCATCTGCCAAATTTAGATTGAGGGAGTTAGATCAAGTGAAAGGCTATTTACAAAGTTCAGCTTTCTGACTTTGAATTCAGCCAGTCTTCACTCCAGTGAGCAGCAAGGATCCCGAGTGTAGAAGTATGTTCCCCTGCTTCAGTATTAGCATTCAAGCTAATTCCGTTGTTCTCCCAGCCCCTGAGGAGCTGCCTGTTGTATTGCTGCTGAGCTCTATCCCTGTTTTGTACACATGGGCATAGGATGTTGAATTAGTGTTGCAAGATTCACCACTTTGACCTCCTCACAGCGATTCTGTGTGATCTTGACCTTACTACAGAATCCCAGTGATAGCACAAGGTAAAACATTATGCCGGCCCTGCCTGTGTTAGTGTGATTCCTAGACAGTCTCACCATGGTGATACTTGCTGAAAAACAGCAAATCCCTGCCGCTTGTGCTTTTAAAGCTATGCTAACATTTCAGCAGATAGTGCTGTGATGTGCACTCTGAGACTGAGTCTGAATGAAGTCTTCTGTTGCTCCTTCAATTCTTATGTCAATTCTTATGACAAAGTTGCTAGTGGCTGCTTTATGGTGGCTGAATTATTAACTGCATCACTTGTACGTCATTGCAGGGGTTCCAGTGAAATGTGTGTTTGTTGCCAGTTTTTTGTTTGTTTCCTCATATGAGTTGCTTCACCCTTCCTTACTTCTCTGCCCACCAAGGAATTTCAAACAAAAAAGGCTGACTGGTACATGAGCATGTTTAATTATCTGAGGTCAAATGTGTGTCTGTGGGTCAGGTCGTTCTACATACACTGTCCTTATCCCACAAAAGACTTTTTTATAAAAACAAGCCTTTTCCAAAAGTTATTTTACACAAGAAAATGTGGCTTTGTAGAAGTAAGATAGATGACAGTCAATCTCTCCCCAGTGTACACTGCTGCACACTACAAAGATGTTTTGTTTGTTTTTTCTTGCATGACTATGTTGCCTATGTCATCCTGTCTGCATAATGTTTATATCATTCATTTATTGTTTACAGTTTGTTTTACAAAATGTTTACATTATAACTTCCAGTTTTCCTGTGCATAACTTGTTACAACTTTTATCCTAGAGGCTGAGTTCCAGGGTTAATTGCGTAACCAAATTTAATAGAAAAGCAAGCAATGTGGAAATGTTTCTTCTTTTTGTGGGAGAGGATTAGAGGGTGAAGAAAATTTTGCTTAATGTTTTTTAAGTAGCGCACCATGAAAAATAGTTGAATTTGCTATTTGAAGAATGGCATAGATGTTATTCCCATCACAAGCCATTGCTGACTATTCATGATGCTCAGGTTGAAAATATAAAAAACCACCTTCAGGTAATACGATTACTTTCTCTTTAGTGATTGCTTCCAGTTTGAGTTTACAGAGGTTTACCTTCAGTCAAGCTAATTTAGAGACTCAAAAGGCTCTGCTCACTTTTCCTAGTAGAGGATCTTGCGTTAAAGGTGGAAAAAATGAACAAGAATAATCCACACAAAATCTGTCCTCAGGACCGTTGCTAATGAGCCTTTCGGGGCTGATAATGACTTACTCTGACCAAGTATCGAAATCCCAGTTACTCTAACGCATATTCCAACATGTAGAGGTATCTGTTTGCTTTGAATTTAACAACCCAAGGGCTGATTCAGCCCCTCTTGACCAAGTGAACATCTGCCTGGACTCAGAGCAAGCCATGTCAGTGGTCCAAAGGGAGTCCTCATGCAGTGCTAGGGAGGGAGCAGACAAGAAGAGGCTCCTTTCCGAGGCATTTGGGGGCACTCAGTGGGAAAGGCACTGAAGCTCTGTCCTCACTAGTCAAGGTCACTGAGTCTTGTTGATAAGCATAAAGCTTGTCAGATGGCATCAGCATATCCTGCTGAGAACTTTCGCAGCAGGGGTGGCTTGGGTCAGGAGAAAGGAGACCTGAAAAACAAGGAACTTTTGAGCAAGAAATGGCAGCATTTTTATTTTTCTTTTCCTCAATGAGTAGAACAAGAAGCCAGCATATACTGAAAATGGAGAGTCTGACCTCCTAGAACAATTGTATTGTTTGAGGAAAACGTTGTCAATAAAATGTAAATCATTGGCACCTTAGATAGGTGAGTCACGTACTCTGTTCTGACTGTGGACAAAGTCAAAAATAAAAAATTTTTGGCAGTCATAGAAAGCAAGACACAATTCTTATAACATTTCTTTTCTTATTCCTGCCTTAATTCATCATATATACAAATTGCCCATAAAACCAAACTGATTTTAAGAAGTTCCTCCCCACCATTTATAGAACAGGGCCTCTCTTTGGCCCTCATTTAAGAGTGACTTATAATTCACTACAAATCTTTCTACTAAAAAAAGCCATGTCACACTTGGAGGAAGTCCAAGACTATTATAAAAGTAATCAAAATAAATATCAGATATTTTAAGATCAAATGGATAGCACTGATAAATAACCCCACCAGATCTTTGTGCTCTATATTTAGAAGAGTAAAATAACTGACTTGTTATATTCCTTCGGAGATAAGTATTTCTTTTCCCCATGCTGGTGCACATTCTGCACAGTTAATGTGTACAAGGCAGTGTCTATTTAAAATTTTGTGCTGGAGCACTTCCTTAAGACAAATTTCTATTGATCTTTGGGGATGTTTTGCGAATGGATATAGTGTAATGTTTCAGATCTTTTGGAGGATTTTTTTGTTTTGTATGAGGAATTCTAAAATTTAAGAGAAAAGGAAACTGAATTCTTCAAATAAAAAAATAGGGTTCTTATCCAGTGTGAAATGAATTATAATTTTGTACATCTAAAAAATCCCCCATGAATCTTATCTTCCTAAAAGAATTACCTGGGCATAGATTTGCACCCATGTGCATCTGTCTTTTCTAGTAAGCTCTTGTCCTTATTGCAGTGTACACGTGCAGCAGTTTAATAGTCTTTCTAAACTGTAATTGCCTGTTTTCTTGAGATGTCTTGGTGGAGTACCTTCTTTTTAGGAAACTATGGATCCTAGCTCATATGATGGTATTCAGAGTGAATACTTCCTGAGGATTATGAGACCTTATTATCCAGTTCTTATCAGAGGAAGTATCCATGAAAGGCAGAAATAAAATGTAGAGTGGTAGTATTCATTTGAGGCACTACTTTCAAATTAATGTAGATATAAATATCTAATACATGATCCTTTGCTAGGTCGACTTGTCAGAGCTGGACGTTTGTAATTCTAGTTTGATCTTTACTTTTTGCAGTCACATGAATATGGGAGGGAAGAGTTTTCTTGTTATTTTCCTTCAGTCCCTTCCCCATACTCCCAGACTCCTTTGAGCATAGGTAGGGAGTTTGAAGTTTGGTGGTTTAGCCCCAAAAGGCAAAGTTGCTGCACCCTAAAGAAGCACAAACCTGCTGTCTACTTGGTGACAGCTGAGATCTCTCTGTGGATCTCAGTATATGTGCAAAGGTGATGGATTGCTGGTCCTGGCTGCTCCAAGTTGGGAAGCAAAGTGACAGTGGAGCGATACCTCTGCCAATTTTTTGTTTTATAATTAGCCATGGCACCAGTTTTTCCCACCGGAGGCCATAGTACAGGCCTCCTAATCAGATGCAAGCTAGCAACAATGCTAAACTGTAATTTTTGTGTAATTTCATGCTGTTACATGATAAGTTTAAACCCTGCTTGCTGTTGAAAGTTCTGTAATTGCGCAGTTGTTTCAGAGAGATTCTAAAAATATTACGGGTGTGCTGCCATTTTATGGGTCATCTACAGTAACCCTGATGCTATTCTACATATCCTCATACATGCAAATTACAACAGTTGCATGTTATTTTATTCTGATTGTCATGTAGTTTGCGCCACATGCTATAAAGCTTTAAAAGTATACCTCAGAATTTACTTAAGAGAGAAAAAACCAGATGAACAGTGATTTTGGTGTAGCCGTCTTTTCTGACTTTCTTTCAGATTTTATTTGTCTCTAATCAGCATATTAATATCTGTAATTAAAACATAAAAGGTCATAAACCGTATTTCAAAGGTTAGTTACATAAATTTTAACATTCCTGTATATTCTCTTGATATTACTGTAGTTCATGCAGTTATATTATGCACTCTGACATCCATGTCATGTCATGTTTGCTCAACTGTTTTACTACTCGTCAAAACTAAAAGTTTTTTTTCCAGTTCTCTCTACAGGATCAGCCCAGCTTAAATAAAATGAAGCTGTCTGCTATCAGCTTATAAATCATCACCAACAATAAACATGCCAAGTTCAGAACCTGTATTTTGTTATCTGACTATTGTTGATAGCAGAATAAAGACAGCTTGATTTTCATTAGTGGAGTTGACCCTACAGGCCTAGGAACAAGGGGAAAAATTGTAGTTTGACTTGAAGTAAACTGAGGAAACATGACATGGAAGTCTAGAGAAGGATTATATATGCATCCCTAAGGTCTCATTTTTAACAAAGCGTCATCTTTCACTTGAGGAAATTCTGAATAAACCACTGGAGAGATTCCTGTAGCTGTCCAGTTGGAAAGGGCTAATACTTCTGGCTCTGAATTATGCATTAGCCTTTGCTTTTTTTGTTTGTTTGTTTCCTTTGATAACTACTTTGCTCGCACTTATTGAGGATAGCGATGAAAATGCGTAGTTTTTGAAATATGGAAATTCAGATATGGAAATTCAGGCTTCTTAGATGTATTACTCATGTAACTCATTCGAAGAGGGCATTTTATAAGCTTGTGTAGACTTGCCTTTTAAAAAATTGTTTAATTTTCTTCATCCAGTGTAGACTGAAATAAGTCCTTCTTTATGCTTGTTCTAAGGCCAAGCACTAGGATGACAGGATTATTTCCTTCTGCCCAAGTTACACTGTGCATTTTTTTTTCTTTTTCTATCAGTATGATATTGTTTGTTATTTCTTTTCCCACTGCCTATGTGTGTGTTAAAGATTAGGGAGATATTATAGAAAGCATTGATTCGGGCAGAGAGTTTCAATTCAGAGCTGTGGGTAGGGGAATGTATATAAAGTTCTGTTTCTTGCCCACCCTTCTACTTTGCGAAGCCTGTGCTAGGCGAGCCTGGAAGCTGCTGCCATCATTCTACTTTTGGACACTGCTGGAGTTCCTTTCTGAGGGTGTTTGGGGAAATGATGAATAGTTTTATAAGAACAAAATTTGGCCCTAAATCTAAAACACTGTAACCCTGTTTGGGAAGTTATACCAACTGTTCTATAAATCAGCCAGCAATGTGCTGTCAGTGCTGAATTTTACTTTTAAAGCACAAGTCCAAAATAGAGGCAGAACTTGAGGGAGTAGAAGTTTTGCCAGAGCTTTTTGATGCAATTTAGGGGAATGGTCTGTGTTGCGAGCCACCAGAAGATGCAGCAGTTGTCCCTTCTATGTTCTACCTTTGCCTCCTTGAAATATCTACCCATTCAATTTTCGATGCTTTCTGCCCTGAGCAGAAAAAATGGGTTTTCCTATGCGTACAGCATGCTGAGATGAATCTGTTTTAATTTGCTCAAGAAGAAAAGCCAGCTCAGGCACTTCCCACAGCAGTAACAAGGCAGTAGGTAAGGCAGAGGTCTCTGAACAGCACAGTCAAGTCACAGGCTTTCCATTCCACCCCATTCCCAAGTGAGACCCGGCAACTGGAGAGAGCTTGCCCGTTCTTCTGATGCCTGGTGCAGTTGGCACTCATTTCGGGAGCCAAACAGGGTGTTGAAATGCTGTCATTCGTTGCAGTAGGTGGCCTCCCGCTCCTTGGCAGTCCTCAGGCACCGAGTTAGCAGACTTTCTGATCCAGGGGTTTATATCAGGTGAAGCTGAGCTCTCTGGAATGCTATTCAGGAAACTTGCTATTAAAATGACACTGCCAGCTGTAATCTTCTTGGTTTTCATTTTAATTTTAGTGCCAAAAAGTTGACAAAGTCCAGATTGTAGCTTTAAAACTGCCAGGCAAGCTAATCCTATATAATTTGTGTAAGCTTGGGGGTGCTTGGTAGTTAAGAGATGATACTTGACATCTCTTGGCTTTATTCTGCTTTATTAAAGACAACTCTTTAAATTTACTTGAAGACCAACAGAGATCTTAATTGTCATGTAAAAGCATTTACATGATAAGATACTGTTAGTTATTGAAATGATAAAGAGGAATTTCAGCACAATTATGGTTGAAATAGCAGTAGAGAATGGTGATATATTTTATTTAACTTTCTCATATATTAAAAATATCGTCCTTGCACATTTTGCAGAAATTTTGAAAACTCAGACCTCTAGACTGTAAGTCTTCATTTACTGAACTAGTCTAGTACTGTACATCTACACCAATAAATATAAGCAAAAAAACCCAGGAAGTCAAAGTGTTTTTATTTTAGTGTCAGTGTTTCTCTGACTGGTGTTTGAATGCTGGAGGAAAAAAATATAAATACTGCAAAAAATTATAAATACTTACTTCTCTAAGTGTAGGATACTGTCAGCTTTTTCAGGATGTTTGTGAGAATATTCTTGTTCACGTCTTTCTTATTCCAACAATCTAGAAACCTTGCAGAACAGCCCCTTTTCTACCCTTAATGTAATGTCAAATACTTTACTTTTGTCTTCAGCTGTTTATTTTGCCAAATAGTAATATTTTGCTGATACAAACCAAACCAAAATCATGGAACAAGATAGCTGCTGTCTTCGGAAATACTCATCTTGCTGATCCACTTCCCCATTTTTTTGGTGAGAAGAGTATTCTTTATCAAAAGCATGAAGGAACCACTAATTATTTTAAGAACATTAACTTTATTGTAGTAAAAACTTATTGTCACTCAAATCTTATCACTTAGGCTGAAGACCGCATGAGCTTCTGCACAGATCCATAACAAGAGGCCATTTATAGGAATACCTGATAAATTAAGTAATGTCATTTGTTCATGTTGGCAAAAGCTGGAGAGAAAGAATTTTGTTGTGAGACTGTTTTATCTTTGAATGGTACAGTGCTGACTGAGAAGACAGTTACTGTGATTTTTCAGAACACATGTAGAAAATGTGGTGAGTTGACTGTGGCTGGGTCAGTAACTGGCAGGGAGCAGCACCCACCAGTAGCCCAATTCCACCACTCATGTTTTTCTTTACCCTGGGAGAAGAGGAGTTGTACATTAGAAGATGCACAGCACCTTTCGTTTTCACGTCTCCACTGTAATCTTAGCGAATAGAAGACACACTGAAGAGGAAGGTGCATCTTTTATTGCAGTGAAGTTTGTGAATGGATTAATTGTGGTCAGAGATTATATAGCGTGACTAGAGTGAGTAGAATTTAAAGCCGTGTGCCAGCTTCTTGGCTGCAGCTCCAGCTGCCATGAGTTGTTTCAGCACTGCTCTCAAGGTAGAACTTGACTTTACTCTGACAGAAAAAGAGACCGTTGGAAGTTTAGAGTGAAGACACTGCTTGCTATCTAACAGAAGGTGTGGTAAAATAGGGAATATGACAGAAACCAGAAGCTGGCATGACTTGAAATGTGTTTATGTGGAGGGTTCACTGCTTCTCTCCTGTGCAGTGTACCTGGTAATATTTCTTTTGCCTTCAGAATTTCCTGTCTGCTATAAAATATGCTACAGTTTTTAATTTGCAGGATTCACTTGCCTTGCCTCTTGTTTTAGGGTGTAGAGAAACTAATAGTAAACACCCGCTCAAATCAGAAACTTGTATTGATCTCTGTAAAGAAAATAATTATTTTTTTCCTAGTGTGCAGTTTTAGCATCTAGAGCTTTTTGCCTCTTCTAAATGTGAATCTCTGAGGCTGTTTCTTTCAAAATTGCCATGACCAAAAGTATTATGTGCTTACATGGAAAAAGGTGCACATCTGGGAAAATTTTAACTTTTGTTCCATCAAACAAGTTCTGTTTTGTTCTTTATATGTGACTTCTCTTTGCTATCGGACAAAAAAATGTGTTTATTTTCCTGAAATGACTATAGTTGAATCTGGTAAAAGTGATTATGTCCCTTTTATGTGTCGTATTTGTGAAATGTATGATTATGTATAATTTATAATGATACAGGATGACTAAATATGATGACATATGGTAAAAATATATGAAAACGTATAGGCGATTTGATATTTCACACGTAGATCAAGAAGAATATCCAAACTGTTCACTGTGGTCATGTGGCGCTGGCGGTTTTGATGTATGTACCTGGTGAACAATCACTGTCTGTTTGAGCTTGCATTTTTTCAGCCATAGAAAATCACCCTTCTAAATCCCTATGTGAAACAAGAAAATGGCAGTTAAAAAATAGAATTTTATCTCAAGAAAAGGATATATAACCACTCCAAATCATTGAGCTTAGATGGAGAAGAAAGACTTTTCAAGCATCAGCCATGGCACAGAAGGAATTATTTATTGTAGAACAGGGTACTCAAAGGTAGGCTCCATTCCACTGTGAGACCAGCCAGTCTGTATTCCATGGTGACAGGAGTCCAGCTCTTTATCTTGAAATGTTGCATGAAGCAGTGGACGTTAGGGGTTCCAAATAATCTTGACAGTGAAATCTGTTAATACACATATGGTTGATTAAGCTGCCACCTGCATTCTGGCACTAGAATATGTATTTTTGATTTTCATGCTATTGAATTTTGAGTAGTTAATGTTACTATCCCACTTGAAGATAAAAATACGATTTGGGGAAGTTTTTTTGTTCATTGTTGTTTTCTTTTTTAGTGGTCTTTAATAACCTTTTAAATCTTTGCTGTTTACATGCTGTTAGCTTGTAGAAGTATCAGTGAGAGTTTGTCTGTATTGCCTCATATGACCCTGATTAGCACATCAGTTCAAAAGTTAAAAAGCAAAAAAATCATGTACTCCTTATTTGCCAGAATGAGATTGTTTTGACTCTAACTTGTCAATCTTGTCTTTTATTTTAAAGGTTTTTTGCACTGTTCCCCACTAAACTCCAGCTACAAAATGGCAAAGGGCCATTGTGAATTAGTGTGTGGTATTTCTATTGTTGGTGCTGCATCTTGTGTGAAATATGTAAATTCTGCTACTGTGAGACTTTCCATGACCATTAATTATTTATTACATTGTGATAACAAAGTTCCTTTCTAAAATCTTAATAGAAGTATGCATTTTTGGAGAGTTTGGAAATTACTGGAGAAGATTTCTGTACATTATGGGCCTGTTAACACTGTCTCATTTTAGGCAAGTAACATAAGTATGTAAAGTCAGGATCTGAGCTGTTTATAAAAGTCGATAGTGCATCCACAGGAGTCTTTACAGTCCCCAGCTGGGACCCTACTTATTTTTATTGATTACATAGGAGACCTACTCCAGCTAAGGTAGATGATATAGATAAATATCTCTATGGTTATTCATCAAATTATAGGAAAATAAAGCCCTTCAAACAAGGGTCACAAGTTTATTAGTGTTAAATCTGGTTTGTGTGTCACTGAAGATAGTGGAAGCTGTCCCGAAACTTAAAGTGTGATACTCATTTGACATAAACATGAACTAAGTAGCTACAGTTCTACTGAAATCAGTCTTATTCTGTGTAATAAAAGTTGATACAAACCAGTTAGTTGCAAAAGGTAAATATCATACATAGGTGACAACACAAGGTAAAGTTCTTTCTTCTGAGAAGGAAAATATTTTTTAAAATTTTTAAATGGTACCACATAAGGCGTGTGATTAATGTACATCCAAATTAGTTTTGATAAATAATGCAAATCACTTTAGTTAATTTTTCTTGCTGAGCATAGCTTCAGCATGAGCAACTCATAATCAAAGATAAGCGTAACATGGAGAAATCAAAGTTGTGAGTTCATTTCATAATGGAGTTTGAATAGTGATGTGATGACAGTTTCAGTGCTCAAATGAATATTTAGGTTTTGAAGATATAGTTCATTCAGAAGGACATCTGGGCCATGGAAAAAACTTAAAGGTGTCAGGATACCATTAGAGATATTGAACTAAGATGATGGCTTTGCTATTTTTCCTTTCTGCCAAAAATACATACAAACGTCCCCCTTGCTTAGTGTATACAGAGTCGCACTGCACAATCCCACTTGCTTCAGGAGATTAGCAACTGCTCGGCAGAGCAGACATCGGACTGTCACGTTGTACTTCCCTTTAAAGAGTCAATTTTTTTTTTGCCAGAAGTACTTCTGATGTTATTTGGAAACACTGTGGAAAGTGGACAAAAGCTGGTGGGATGTTCCCAAAGGTCTGCTGGAAACACTGATGTGGAATTAATTTTTACACCTGACTGTGTCTTCTGGACTGAGCCTGAAGAGGAGGGGGAAACAGAAATAAGAGGAAACGAGGAGTTCACATTTTAATTCTCTACAGGGATAAAAATATTTCATTTTTATTTTTTCTTTAATGCCTATTAAACTTATAACTGTGAATACTTGGATTAAAAATTATATGTAATGACTATTTTAGACAATGTCCTTAGGGTGTCTTTATAACTCCGTGATTGCCTGCCCTCTCAAGAGGCACTGGTACATCTTAAAATGGAAGCCAAGGTGTCTGGATAGTTGCTTGATAAATGTTATTAAAAGCATGGAATCCCTGAACTGGAGTCTTCATTACTTGATGATATTTCTGTATTAAGTATGACACTATTGTAAAATGCCCTTTTAAAACACATGATAGATGATAAGAATTAATTGATCTTAAAATGTATATTTCATCCACAGCCTGGTTTATGGATATGTGTAAATGCTTATAGGAGAAAGACAGAGGCCCAAAGGAAAGCAAGAGGTTTTCTTGATGAGCTGTGGAGGAGTCATGACATGTTGCCCTAAGCTGGCTTATCCCTAGAACTTGTAGGGAAACTTGTGTCCACCTCCCTGTTAAGACATCTTCTACACTCTGCTTCCCAGTATGTGAGCTATAGCCTCCTGAGAAGACATTCCTTATTTCCATGTCATGTTGCAAAAGGGGGCAACATGGAGCCCAGAGGTAATAATTTGCTGAAAGAATTTCATCCATCTGGGAAGAGAGTTAAGTCACTGCCTCCTGTTTTTGTCTTCATCCCTGTTATTAATCAGATACCAAAAGAGTCTTGGAAGAAATTCAAGGGAAAGAAGGGAAACTATAGCATTGCAGTATCCGCCTTGTGACTCCTGGTAGGATTTTCACTGCACTTTTCTCTGTCCTAAATGTTCTGTTGAACATTACCTCCTATTTTTCATAATTTCCTCTAAATAGTTTTTTTTTTTTTTCAGAAACTGACTGTAGGCTAACAGTAACTTACTGCTGTGTTATAAATAGTAGGTGCTTTATAAAAACCCAGAGAATGGACTTGTTTCCTCTGTAGAGTTTAGTACTTGAAAACCAGAAGCAAATCTATTTCATACATTGTTGCCTCTGTAGAATCACTCTTAGGGATAGCTTGGCAGAAACACCAGGATGATTTATTTATTTATTTATTTTTGTTACCAGTGAAGTCAGTGGGGGTTCTAGTATTGACTTTTTAGAGTCAAATGTAGTCCAGTGCTTGGATTTCAGCACAGGCCTGATTCCAGGCTCAGTAGCTCACTGCAATAAACTAATGTGTATGTGACTTCTTCAGTTTTGTCAGGTTTTCCTACACCTGATGATAAAGCTTTGCAGCACGCAGTATCGATACTGATAATGGTCAGCCATGAAACGTTCGAGTTATCAGCACAACATGTAAAATGTCTCACTACAGGAATATACTTTGCTCTTGGCGTTTAGTGTGTTCTATAGTAAAGCTTTTAATTGTCTACTTTATTTTGTGTCTTTTTTCTTAATTATAGTTTAACCAATAAAGAATCTACCTTTTTAAAAGAAAAAATGTTTCCTTAAGCCTGTCTTCCTATATAGATACTGATGTATACATGTAGACATGTATTTTTACAGCTATGTGTAAAGGCATACAAATATATTCTGCAGCAAGAAATGCAGACCCTTTGCCTTTTCTCTTATCTCTCTGCATCTCTTGAGTTTTCCTCTTCTGAAGAACTAGTAAATTGGATTCACTGGTGAACATCTTTGGTCCAAACAACAGAGGTCATGGCTGAACTTTTTCGAAAAGAAACTTAAATGCAGATGCCTGTACCAATACATGTATAGTTACCTGTAACTACAGTGTGGATAGTGCACGTACAACACTTTGGAAATCAGGTCACTGTTTAAGGATTTAAATATGAATAAGGTGCCTAAGGTCGAAGATTTTGGCTTTAGTGAATTGCCTCAGGTCACTGAGGAAACCAATGGCAGAGTCAGCATTAGCAGCCAAGTCTTTTCACAGTCAGGCACAGTTTAGTATGCTGTAGCAAACCCATAAATATGTCTGTATATGCCTCAATGTACATAATTAATTCAGTCCAGAATGTCTTAGCACTTTCCTCTTCTATACTGTGTCATGGCTGAAGGCAACATTGCATTACCATTAAAACCTCTGCAGCCCTGCTGCTTACTTCAGCCAGGTCACAGCATTATAGCTGTGAGTCAAATTTGATCCAAAGTATATTTGCAAAGCAACATCAGCCATTTTCTGCTGCTCTCTCCCTCATTTGTGAAGTATTCAACTTTATAAGGAAACTGAGATATTTATGTTAAAAAAAAAAAGAGTTTTGGTGCTGGAGTAAGAGGTATCAGTGAGGTGCATTGCGTTTTGTGCTTCTCAAAGAACAGAAACCATAGTATTCATTTTACAGAGGAGTGTTTGTTTAACTACTGGAGGTTATCCCAGTGGCAAGTTCATCCTTATTTGATAATAATGAAACATAAGTTTGATGTATTTGCTCGAGTAAGATTGCCATCTGGTAAATAATATGTTTTGTGAGTGTTTATAACAATCATGGTTTAAGCCAAAATTGACTTATCATGATTGCTGCAAATAATACTACAACGTCCTGACTTAGCATGATATTTTTTCTTTGTTCCGTGGAGAAAATGTGTTTTGAGGGCTTCTTGTAGCTATTTTTTAAAGTAATTTGTGCAATATAAATCTTGCATTTTCAAAAGCAATGATTATAGCTGATTATTCTCTGTACTGTAGCTCCAAAGAAAGAAAAGGTTGTTTATGTAATTGTTAAGTTTCGTTATATGTATTTAGGCTTTTGTTTTTAGATTGATTGTAGATTATTTCTTTTGAATTTTAGACTAGAAAGGGTTTGATTTTTATGTTTTTGGATTTCTTTCTAAAGATTTTATTCTAGTGAAGGAAGGAAGTTCAGTATTTGTCTGTCTTGGGAAAGAGCAGTTCCATAAGGCGTGCCAGATCTGTATCATTCCAAGACTGCCCAGGAATGTCATCTTCATTTCTTAAATGTGATATCATCTGGAGGAAAAAAAGTTTAAGAAATTCTGCAACTTTTTAGAGTTTCTGCTTATTTCCTTTGCATTAACATAGGACAAATTGAAGATATCAGATTGACTTGAAAAAAGGAGTCCTGCCTTTTGCTAGCTCAAGAAAATATATTTACCAGTAGTACAAACTTTCTCACACTGTCTTAATGGTTGGATTCAGTGCAGAAGATGGTGGTAAAAGATTGGCTCTTGCTGTTCATTCTCTCTTCTCAGACTGTTTTCCAGCTACTGCCAACTATAGTGTTGTAAGATTTTGTACAGTTTTTATTTTTGCAATGTGGACATCTGTCCAGTGGGAACAGAAGTGAGAATTTCAGAGTTTAATGGAAACCTGATAACTCAGTTATGAAAATGCTAATTAAGGCATATTTAAATGAGGCCTTTACAAATGATAGTTTTTATGACTAAAATCCCTTCCCACTTATCATCTGCTCAAATGACTGATGTAAAAAATTAACTGTTAAATATGAAAACAAAAAGACTACAGGACTGAGGAATTGTAAACCTATTCCAATGATACTGTGATTTCTTTACATTTACATGTGGTGTATTCTGTACTTTGAAAAAAATGATATTAAGAAAAACAATGTGTTTCAATGTTCTGTCCTGTTTCTGTATTCATTAGTATGCACTATCTCTCTGGCACTTAGGACTTTCAAGTATTCCAACTTCCATCAGTTTCTTCCTATGGAGTGGTTATGGTACTGGGAATTGTATCCTTAAATGGTGTATGCATCCAGAAGTGTGGGAGAGAGCCACTGCAGGAAAAACAATGTTCTCGCTTAAGCAGAAGCTGTTGTATCTTTATAGATGAATAAATACAAGCACTTTTCTAGGTCTTTCCCACAGTGTGGCTAACAACCCACTAGTACAGTGTGATTTTTCTGAATTAGACACTATTTCACACTCCCCTTTCTGCCTGTCAAAGAGGTGTCAGCTTCCAGTAGAGACTGATGGTACAAAAGTCGCTGTAGAGTTTTGAGTCCTCAAACTGGTGCTTACAGAAGGATTTAGAGTGTACTGCTCCTCCATCTAATGCATTCACTAATTCCTTCTTCAAATATTGAACCCACCTCCTGTATTTTAGTCTAGAAAGGGTAACTTGTCTGTGCCAGTGTTACAAAACAAGGATAAAACTCTATCTCTTTGTCTTTTTCCTCTTTCATCAAATACTTATTAAAAAAAAAAAGCCCGCTGCGTAGCATAATGGATTTAATAAACAGGTTTTCTAACAAATTATATTTTTAAAGATTTTAATTGCATATTTTCCTACATATCGAATAGTTCTGCAAACCAAAGTGGACACAATCATATATAGAATGTAAGTTGCAAGTTTTAGAGTAGCTGTGTTTCTTTTATCTTTTGTACAAAAAATTATCTGTACTGGACATTAATTCTGTATAGAATACATGAAAATGGGGGTGAGGCCCAAGATATGGTTATCTTCTTGTTTTTGATCAAACTTGTTTCCCTTGCAGAATTTTTTGGTCTGTCTTGAAAACTCTTGATGAGCCGAAGGAACCTCAATGTGTTGAAGCATTATCTGCATGTGATAACATTTTGATACAGCTCTGATGGCATTCTGATACAGAATCATTATATTGAATTTCAGTGCTTTAATTAACAGGGTGAATCCATACTGGCATGGCAGATGACATGTAGAAGAGAAAGGTGTAATGAGAGGCAAAGGAATGGAAGCTTAATATAAATAAACTCAAGCCAGAAATAAATAAGTTTAAAGAGAATTCCTAGAACTGGAATGAATTCGGAAGAAATAGCTTTATTAAATGATTGCTCTGCTGCAAATAAAGGTTGTAGGTGCAAAAAAGTGAGGTTTTGTGGTTCATGACATACAGAAGTAAGAGACAGGAGCTGCTCTTAAACTTTCTGAATATTCAGCAATGTGCAGTGTACGTGTACAGCTTTTGGTGATGAGAGATATGCTCTGGACCAAATCCACAATTAAAGTCTTTAAAGAACATGTTTGGAACTTTTCACAGCGTTCCCCTTCATCTAGAAGCAGAAGCATACATTGTGTGAGTGCATATGCATAGGAGTGACAATCCTTGTATTTGTTTGTTTGACACTTTAGTGTAATAGCAGTACTAAACCAGGATCACTATTAGTAATTAATGGGATTAGATATTTAAGTCATTGTTGTCACTGGTTTGGAAAGCCAACACTTTATATTTTAATCCCCTTTAATGTCAGAAGTGGGGTTTCTGTATTACCCTAAAACAAAGTGTATGACTAGATTAAGTAAGTAAAAGGCATTAGCAAACAGCAATTAGTTTATGTATTATTGTCAGTAACAGTGGGAAGGTCTGTGATGTGCACGTGTGCATATTCACCCATAAACATGTACAAGTCCTTAGACTATTATACAGAAATGTTAATGTTTTCAAACTAGAGCTGTGCAGATTATTTTTTTCTGTAAATGTCTTTACAGTAGTGAATTTGTTCTGTTTTGACCCAAACTGCATCAGTTTTTCAGTTCATCTCATACATTTTTATATCTGGAGTGGGAGCAGAGCCTAGCATGAATCTATATGAAGTCCCTTGCACTGTTATTCTAACTTGCACCAAGACCGAAAGAGTAATGCTCAAAAAGACTGAAGCTGAAAGTGTAACCACAGAGATCTGGAGAGAAGTGCTCAGAGGGTTGGAAAATTGTGGCTGGTGATCAAGAGGATTTTGATTAAAAAGCACTTTATGTAACATCTTCCATACACTGATAAATGTTCAGCTATAAAAGCTCTCCAGGAATGAATTCCCCCTAATAATGTTTGTTTATTTTAACTTTATTTTAAGAGCAAACCTCAATTATACATCTGCCAAAGGAAGGGAGAGCATTTAGTCCACTTGTTAGTGGCTTTAGGATTTGATGAAGGGCTTTAAAAGGAACTTGAAAGCAAAGTTGCTCTTGACATTTTAGTTTTCTTTGAACTTAATACATCTGTATTTTTGGAAAGGCTTGATGATGGGAATACACTTTTTCCCCGTCTTCCACTATCTGGCAGGCTTCTTAGGGTGTTTTGAAGAACTTTTAATGCACAACTGACAGCTGTGAAATGGTTATTTACAGTAGTAAATTAGAGGTTAAACAACCAGACAAAGCCTCTGAAAGCTATAGAATCTTCAGAAAACAATTCATTATCTGTATTTTGTATTTTGCTTCCCATCAACATAAATGAAAATATCTCACATCTTAGGTCTCTACAGAGCTGGTCTGCTTCCTGCAAGGTCCTATCGCCAGTGTTTGTAATGATATTGCTGTTGTGGGTGATACATGAAAAGAAAGGAAAGACGTGCCATTCTAAAGGCTTGTGGGAATTTCACAGCTATCTCCCCTTCTGTCACTCATGGTTCTTTCCTGTGCTCGGAAGTGAGTCTGGTGAGAACGCAGTTGCACAAGTGCCCTCTTCTTTCACTTCATCCTGACCTTTATATTGAACTTACAATTGCAGGCTCTATTTTTCAGCGTGATCCTGTGCTGTAGCTACTCTTGAAAGTCATTCAGTACCTTAAGTAGAGAAGGAGGCTAATTGTCAGGTTAAATCTCATGGTGTGAGTCTGAGCCGGTTTCTGTGCACTGACCTGGGACTGGTCTCTGACTAGCTTCTAGGTAAGGCTAAATATGTTGAATCTGTGTTTTAAACACCTGTCTGGATTATGGTATGCCTACCCTGAGACAAAAGCTCTTTACTAGCTAATGCTGTTGCTGCTGTGATTCATTGAATGGTAAAATGACCGAGCTCAAACAAACATTGATGAAAAGTGTGATGGCATCTCAGTTTTTGAATGCTCTTAACACATTAGGTCTGAAGCAGACCTGGTCTATCTAAAGCAGATCATCATCTACCAGCTTTATGGGATAGAAGACCATTGTTCCAGAAAAGGCTGAATGTCAGGAAGTTTAAGTTGTCTAGAAACTGTAAGAGATGAGAATGAGTCAAATGGTTGCCTTTTTTTTTTTTTTTTTCCCAGTGAGAATCTGTCATTATTTCTTTTTTCTTGTTTTCTGTGGGGTTTTGTTCTTAATGATAGAGCCAGGTGCCAACAGCAAATGATTTGCATAGCTTGTTATGGAGCTTGATCAGCATCACAGCTGTTACTGCAGTTCTGGATCACTCTAGCTTATGCCAAACTTGCTGGTTTGAAATCCGCGCAGCATGCAGATCATATTGCCGAACTCTCTAAGGAAGCTATCACAAATCTTAGGAAATAGCTTCTTCCTTTCTTCTCCTGGTAGTGGCTGTTCCTTGCATTACACTTGCATTATTTTGGGAATCTTCCATAGTAGAGAATGGTCTGGATTCAACCACAAGCAGTGCAGCAAATATGGCTTGTGGAGTACAAGCCTTTTCCATCAATATCTGGCTCAACAGCTTGAGTCAGGTTTCGTATAGCGTAGAGTCACTAATGCAGGCTTGCTATAGACCAATCTGATTAAACCTGTATAAATCAGACTGATATTTCAGTGTAGATTAAAAAACTCACAAAGTCAACTCAAATTAGCACATTGATGGTTCATGTACCATCATGACCTATGTGATTTTTTTTGTTCCTTTATAAAATGCTGCATAGTATTTTGTGGTGGCCATACACAAACTCCAGTGGGAAAAAAAGCACGGTAGCTACTTAGCAATTTCTCATGTCTCTAAATAAATGTTATCTCCTTAGTAAACTTGATTACTTCTCGTCCTTTTACATAGGGAACTAGTACAAACTGTGTCAACACTGTCTGTTTAAAGAGAAATGTTATGCTGTAACCTTTTGAATACTGGGAAATTTCATGTACAGCAAGAACATCTTGACAGGGTATAACTGCACATTTATTCAAAATAAATGATCATTTATTAAGAAAACAATGTCTGCTGGTGGTAACCCCGTTCTGATTTTCTAAATTAGCCCTTCTCCAAAACAGACTCATTATCTAGGAAATGACTGCTGCTAGTAGAGTATCTAAAGAAAATAGGAACAAGTAGCAGTAAGAATATCATTATTATAGCAGCTCCCAGTAGTGCTGCTACCATTAAGTTTCTGTCAGAATTTTCATGGGAAGGCTCCTCTTTTCCAATCTTTTTTTATTTTTACATGACAATAAAAATTGAGGCTATATAGGACACTTGCATATAAGGTCTGAGGCTGACAGCATGTGTTTGCTTTGAGCAGCTCTTGAGAAATAACTTCATACCACAAAAGCAGATGTATTTGATTCATATGACCACATTAAGGCATGGATTTTGAATCACCTGTTTGGGTTTTTTTACACAGAAGGTGCTTATAGTACACTAAATCTACCATATTTATAATTTTCATCTTGGTTTGGTCTCTACCTTTCTCCCCTTCCTCTCACAGTCTGGATTCTGTTAGTGTATATATTGAAAGCAGTGGCATAGGCTGGTTGGTAAAAATGTGACCCTGCTGATGTCATCTGTAGTTTACTGTTGACATCACTGGACGTCAGGATTTTACTCTGCTGTGGAACGTTAATGTTTAATATGAGTCTGAATGACTGAAGTTTTCAAACTCACAAGCAGCCCATAAAGCAAAAAAAAAAAAAACCAAACAGTAAAAGTCTCCTTGCTTACTTATTTACACAGTTCAGCTGGAATTAGTTACAATGTTTCTTACTGTGCTCATTAAAATATTTAGCCTGTGTGGTAAAAGTAGTGAAATGCTGGCTGTGTTCTTAGAAACTGATAAAGACCTCTTGGGAGTCCAGAGATGTGACACAAGGAGACCAGCAAAACATGCGATCTTGTATACGCAGAAGTGATGTGTGTGAATGGGAAGTGTTTGCTGTTTGTTGGCTCTGTGTTGGATGATGCGAAATAATTTGGAGGTCTTGCTGCAATACCTACTTGTTGAATATCAGTTTTGTCGGGTGAAAAAAGTCCTTGTAATTGGTATTCTAATCCATATTTTTGTAAAAGGAACCAAGGATTGAATGGGCCTGAAAACTGATCTACACTTACAACTGTAAAAGTGACCCCCTCAAAAAAGAGAAGCATTGACAAGAGAGGAATGGGGGCAGACAGCAAGCCCACCTCTGTCGGTGTGCCTGTTAGATTTTGTAAAGATACTGAGCTGAATTTGTGATGGGTCTCTTTCTCAGCCTCTTGATTCAGTTAGCTGAAAATCTCTCTTTCTAGCTACCACCCAAGTAGGCAAATACATTTATGTTAAACCACTGCTGTTCCAAATATTTCCTGACTGGATCTTTCAAGGGGCTGAGCAGAGAGCTGTGGTGCTGCCTGGCCCGGGGTAGGGTGGGAGACCAGTGCTTTGGAGCAATGTGCTGAACCCCATCTGTCTGCGTGGGCACGTGCTCAAGGAGAGCTTTGAGCTCATAGGAAGAAAAGTTCAGAACTCACTGCCTTCATGCTTTGTGCTGCCTGCCCAAATGGCAGGTATTGGCATGGAGGGGAGAAGAGCCCATGCTTCCCTCCTGCGTAGGCTGTTCAGAGCATCTATAGTCTTGTAGCTGGTCTCCAGTGACCAAGCAGCATGGAGAGAAGTAGCAGACTCTCCAAGAGAGAGGTTTCTTCCTCACTGGGGTTTGGAGGCAGGAATGGGATGGTGATGCTGACCCCAGGCTCGGCTGTGTTACACAGAGATGTGCCAGATTAAGCCTTTCTGGAAGTGTGGCCGGGCTCATGCACTTTTTAATGGACAACAGGAAATTCATAGCTATATTAATTCTAAGCAGAGTCTCACATAGTACGGGGCTTTGGTTGTCCGCATGGTGTTTGGTTTGTTCTTGTTATGCAACGTTACAAAGTGATGCAAGTACCAGCAAAATGCAAGTTTGTATTTTGTCTAATTATGACCTCCTTAAGTTAATTTTTATGCATCAAAGCTATTTGACATTTGTCAAAACAAATTCAAATCCCTAAGAGAGATTTTATGACAAAACCACCATTCATCTGACAGCTTGCTCTCTAGGGAGGAAATAGTGTGGCTGGCATTAAAGACTTAATGCTTCCAAAGTTCTTCTTTACTACTAGTCCCAAGGCAGAGTGTCTGGGCCTGGGCGAAGCCGGCTGCCACGGTGGCAGCTGGGAGTTTGACAGTGTTATGAAGAATTGCAACTGTTGATCAGTGGATTGTTACACTGTCGATGACAGCGTTGCAAATTAATTCTGAAATTAACTGAGGGGACATGAAGAGGTCCCACTGTTCCTCTGAAAGGAAGAGGGCAGTGTCGAAATTACCAGCGAAGCAGAGTAAAAATTGCTCTCTGCGTTCTGCCTGGCAGCTGGATGTGAGTGCGTAAAATGTGGATGTCTGGCATCCGCATTCACCTAGAGAAAGCTGAGCCTTGGAGGAGATGACTAATATGAGTCGCGGGGTGGGGGTGGGGATGTTTTGGGTTCTCTATTGCTTTTGTAAATGATTTATTGCACCTACTGTATCTTAGAGATGAGAAATTAGTAGGCTGATATTTCACTTCTATTCTTAAAATAACCTGTTATTTTGCAAAATGAAATAATTTCTCATATAGCAGCCTTCTCCTGTCCTTTGTCAGATATTATTCAGTCTAGAGTACTTCCAAATACTCAATATTATTTCACCTACGTGTGCAGAATGCGGTCTACTTCAAACCTGAGGTATCATTCACTGGTTTGTAGTAGCCATTAACATATGCTTTTCCCATGGTTTGTGTACTTATTCTAAGCATGTGCCTTTTACAATGCAGAACACAAGAGACTTGTTTTGTAAGATTAATGAAGGTCACCAAAATTCTCAAAAGTATTCTGATAATTAAGGCTTTGTTTATCAAAAACAAGTTATATTAAGAGCAAAAAGATTCATGGTAATTATTCATAATCTTAACAATTCAAGTGTAGCCACCTCATTTGTGCATTTAATTCTTCTTGTTAATGTTTTGCATAAATCTGCATAATTACTTGAGTTGCCTGTTGTAATTTTGACAGCTACTCAGTTCATGTGCACTAAAGTATATCAAAAGCTTGATGTGCTGAATATTTATAATTTTACGTATGTTCTTGGGATAATATTTTTTCAACAATATTTTTAGTTTTTGTAGAATTGACATGGTATACTTGCAAAGATTGCCAAACACAGATCTCCATATTAGCACATGATGGAACTAGAGCAACACTTAAAGGTATAGTACTGGGGCTTTGAAGTATTTTACAGAAAATACATATGAATTGTGCACATGAAATGTTTTGATAATTTTCTACCAGGTGTGTTATACTTCATTAATGTGAACGCGTACTTTTTTTTTTAAAAAAAAAATTCAGTTTGTTCTCTGCATGTGTAAGTACAACTTGCTGCCTAGATTTTATTCATAGCCACATACAAAAGAATAATAGTAAAAACCAGAAGCACAACGTTAGTGTTGAATAGCATTAGCATGGGAAGCTAGCCTTACTGTTACACACACAGCGTCGCTGCATGCCTCCCAGAGGGCTCGGAGAGCTCTGAGAACTATCTTCCTGCGATTTAGAAAAACAATACAGAATCAACAACAACCAAAATTAACTTTTGGCTTCCAGAGTGCTCCTGCACAATAAAATTTTGTGGATGATGGAATGAAAGTTCCATTCTTTGGAGAAATGTATGACATACAAACAGAATAATAGTGTAGATCAATCAAGTTGTGTCATTCTTCAACCACAATTTTGAGGAGGAAAGGAATTTGCAGAGTGAAAAGGTGCTAATGACCTCTTCTGCACACAGAATAAATATACCATTTTGTAAGGACAGCAAATACCGAGGTTATTTATAAATATCATTGTGCTTGTGAATTATAAAAGCAGTTGCTAACTAATTACAGCAGCAAGATTTCAGTGCATCTGATGACTGTCTGGCACAACGCGGTGTGAATCTTCAGTCGGCTGAAATCACACAAATTATTCAGTCTTTTTACAAATGTTGACAAAACGCTGGTTTGAAAACCTAGTTCGGATCCTTTAAAAATACTGTCTCAAGACAGTTTATTTTTGAAAGACTGTGTTGTGCATACTGAAGTTATCAAGTTTTGCACTTAGTTAGGAATAATTTTCAAGTGTATATGCTCTGATATAGAAGTGTGTACTCACTATTCAGTCACATCTTGACCTCACTAAAATAACAGTGTGTTATAAAAATGTGTGCTTATTTTTATTAGCTCTTTTATGCAAAATTTCATATTTTTATATGAAAACAGCTTTCTAGAAGACAGATAAAAGGAGGGGAATCGTACTTTAGACTATCATAGCATTGTTTTTGTGGAAGAAGATTTGATATGAATGAAATGCCGTTGTCCAACAGGAGAAGAAAATTAATGTATCCAAGTGGTATCAAAAAGCAGGGGTGTAACACCACAGGAGAGAGGGAGAGAGGTTCAAACTCTGTTATGCTCAAAATATATTGGGGGTTGATTTGAGAATAAAAGGTGGAAAAGTGCAGTTGTCATGCACTGCTCTCGTTCACTTTAATGAGCACTCAAATGTAAGTGAAAAATTAAAAAGTTGTTATATTTAGAAATAGCTGGAGCCATACACTCGATGTATATTGCACACAGTGGGGAATGAGCTTAAAAAATGAAGGGGGAGAACCCATCTACTTTGCAGCCATATTCATTAATTAAAAGAAGTTTGTTAAACTAAATTGGGGGGGGGGGAGAAGAAAAAAAAACTTCTATAATTGTGTTTACCCAAAAGCCTTTTCTTCCTAATTTAAATAGCATAAACATCTGGACTAAAGCAATATTAGAATCATGGCAGTAGTCAAGCAAATCTTGTGGAAAATAATGAAATTAGATCCCTGGTGTTGTGACAGAGTAAGGGCAGGATACATCAGTTCGATGTTAATAAAATTTCCATGAATGACTGAATACAATTAAGAAATTGTCAGTTGCGGCAATGAACTTTTGTAGCTCATAGATGTTTGCATCATTTGATTATGCTGGCAATTTAAAATTGTTTGTTAGTGTCTGTGTTGGGATATTAATTATGACCTTTATTGCAGCCCACAATTAAACTAGTCATATAGCAACAAGCAGCCTGTGTTGTGGTAGTAAAGGATCTGAACTGTTTAGAATAGGGTCTTGGTATGTTCAGACCATTCACTGATCATCCAAATTGGAAATTATTTGAAATGATCCAGTACTTTAAAAAACAATTCAACTGGGTTGAGTAATCCCTTTAATAAAGAAATTTTGGGTTAATAGTGTTTTAACAGTTTTAATTGCTAACAACATCTGTAAAACTGTTTTTAAAAAGGAAGAGAGAAGGCATTTTTAACTGTGACTCCAAGATAAGCTTTCTCCTGTTTCAGGAAGAGAAAACAATTATTCATTGGTTAATTAGCTGTAAACAACTTTTTAAAGACACATACATTATATATGCAATTATTTGAAAAAAAGCTTTAATGTTACTTGTGCTAATGCATAATTATTAGTGCTTGCTAAAAGGATTAACAGTAGATGACCACTATTGTTGGGAAATATCAGAGTGGAGAGATGAGATTAGCATCAGGAAGGAATGTGGAGTGATGAATCAAGTGTGTGGCTGCACCCCTTTTGCAGTGACAATGAACAAATCACACGTTTGGAAACAAAGCATTGCAAACTGAAACCACGCACTTTTTAATCTTTAATATTTCTGTGATATGTGAAGAAAATATATCACAGCCAAAGTATTTTTTTTACCCAGTGGAATGCATAGTTCCTCTGATTTGTTTTTTTTTTAAACTCTCATGACACATTTGTCAATTTTTTTAGAACTACATACTCCCGTTATTATTGCAGAGCTGACTAGCAACTTTACAATGCCCTCAGTGCATCCATTTACTAACTATTATACCTAATTTACAAAGAAGATGTAAAGTCATAGTAAAATCTATTTAGGCTTTTGTAATATGTTGACTGGAGCACTGTTTATAGTCATTAGCATATGAATAAAAGGAATAATATTTTAAATATTTTTAATATAGGTCAAGGGAAACTGTAACATTTATCCTAGCACTTTGCAATTCCAACTAAGACCTCACAGAAGCATGCCTGAAATGTGTGCTGATTTACATCTGTGTTTATAAAAAAGACGTTTGTATGTACTAAAATTACACCAAAAGAAGCAAATCAGGGAAACATCAATAAGAACTTAAGCATATAAGTGACCTGATTCTGACCCATCTATAGTTGTGTTGTGCTTAAATTGTTGTCCTAGACATATCTTATCAAATCACTTACGTTAAACAGAGACCTGATATTTAATGTGCAAAGTCTCTATATTTTCAGGAAGTTACAGTTTTTGAGAGCCATCCGTGTGAATGGCTAGCCACGGGAGCGTGATGAATGGTGTAACAGGAGCGCTACAGATTGCCCCGCAAGGTCCACGAATGTGCTTTAGCCCTGACCTGGAAAGATCGACCTGAGCAGTGGGAGATTTGTTTAGTCTCCACGAATTTGGCTGCTTTTCAGATGCTGCCAGTAATGATGCTAATTGCTGGCATTTGTGGCGGTCGGTTTTGTGATACAGGCACCTGTACCGTGTCAGGGTTTCTGATCTTTTAAACAAGAAAACAGCTCGCAGTTCTCTTTTATGAAATTGGAAGAATAGCGTATGACAGCTCTGAAGGGAATACTGGGGTGATTTTAGCATTTCAGTTCATTGGGTATTTTTAATTCTCTGGAGTATATTAAGGAGAAATTGTGCACTTGCATTTGTATGATTTCTTTAGAGCAATCATTATATGGAAGCATTTGGGGGTTGCAATTTTAGTGATTGTTTTAGTTGACAAATTATTACATTTTAAGGGATTTGTGTATTTAAGCAGAGACGATTATTTAGAAGGTTTGGTGGCTGCAAATTGGAAGCCTTGTAGCTCAATTTACTAATTTATTTTGTGATCTGTGACTAAACTGAGTAAAAATGCAAATAGCGCAAGCCCTTTCTGTTTTATCACAGGATCAGTTTACTGATGGGAGGATCAGAGTCACTAAACAGTTCAACACTCTTGTGATTTCTAAGTAGTCAGACACTAAAAGCATCTATGGTGAAGACTACAGGAAAGCTCACATAAACGGAGGTTTTAATAGAATTCAGTATTTGTTTCTGACTTGGAATGCAGAAGCAAGACTTTATTGCCCATTGTATGGATGATTTTTTTTCTCCCGTCACATGTGGCAATAAGCCCTATGTTGTGTTGCAGCATGCTCATGTGTTAGGAGGAAACAACTGGTAAAGCTAGAAAGACACTGAAAGCTTAAATATCATTTCCTTTTGATTGCACCTCTTTTCAGAGAGCATTAAAAAGTTACAATATTTTACTTTTGTCACTTTTATTTTTAACTGATGTTCCCCTGTATTTTTAGGGGGTTTTGTTTGTTTAGAAGTATCACAGCTGCTTATTTGGTGCTTATTTGCAAGTCAGTCTTGGCAGTGATGCTAACACCATTTTGGAGTCAGTGCTAGGGCACAATGATCTTTCTCCTGGTGAAACCAGAGGAAGTTGTGCTCTTGCCTCCTCAGGAAACATATTTGGGTCTATTAATACCTACTTTTGCAGATCCAGCAGAGGGAGCAGAAGTCCACCAATGGGGTTGCTTTGGACGAAACATTTGGGGTGGCAGATGGGTTGGCAAAAATTGCTTGTGGAGGTGGGGAACTGCATGAATCATTCCCCCCATATTCTGAGAAAACTGCTCAATTAAAACACTAAAGATCGCTCTGCAATTCAGTAATTTCTCATGTCCTGGAATTTTATTTTTTCTTTAAATTCTCCATGGTACCATGTTATAAGAGTTGATGAGAACTATTTCCAGTGCTTACACAAGTGTAGTGATCCCAATTAGCCAGCAGATAATTGTTTCGGTAGGGAGTAACACCCAATTGTGTCTTTGCACATCAGCTCCCCTGACATTTTGCTGCATTTGTGAATATACATCAGAATGGGCTAAACTGTTTTTGAGTGTGCCATAGGTAAACATCAGGTTTATTTTGTGTCCGTAATAGTGCTGCATACAGTTCCACCTACTGATTTGTGCAACTAGGATTTGTGGTCATTTAGCGATCTTTAACAGAATGTAGTTTGAGGGGGTCAGATTTAGAGCTGAACTATGAGATATCACCCCCTTTAATTATTTTTCTTTTAAAAAAGTTTAGCTGTAGTGCTCCAGTTCTATTTTAAGGTGCATGCAATTAGTACAGATCTGTTATTAGTGTTGTTGCTTCTTCCTTAAAGGCAGTAACAGTGCATTATAGCAGAAACTGGTGATCTGGGGCTTGCTGCTAAAGATAGCAGTGGGTGGATTTTGATTTACATACAACAGAGCTGGGAGCCACACCATTTTAGAAGATACACAAGAGACAATCTTCTGCTGATTTCTGAAGTCAATGAGACCAAGCAGCCCAACAGCAATGGTTTTCTCTCCTTAAGAAGGAGTGTTTCCCACTACTTCTAAAACTCTAATGGTAAGTTTAGTCTAGTTTGGTAAAGTCAAAATAATTTTTTATCTGTATAAGTGTATATAAATGCATTGCATGTGATCCTTCAGACTTTGCTAATTACAGTATAAGCTAGGCAGAACCATGCATGGATCATGTATCTGGGCAGAATATCATATATGGCTGGGCAGAGTCACAGGCACAAAAGAACTCATCCCAAGAAAACCAGCAAAAAAGTAAAAATTATTCTTAACTGATTTGCAGCAGTTTGATAATTCATCTAACCGCTCCAAACTATCGAGAAAGTATTTGCTGGCTTGGGTCTTGTGTTTCCTCATTTGCTTTATCTTGAATTACTTTAAGCTATAGGCTCCTTTCATGAATTGAGGCTCAGCTGCAGTTGAGATGATAGAAAAAAAAAAGGCACAAGTGTTTATCAGAAAAGGTCTGGCCAAAGTTCAGAGACAACTGGCAAGAAATAGCTGTGCAAATGCAATACCACTCTTTAGGTAGCTGAGCGTGTGGACTTAATGTATGTCTACATTCATGAAACTAAAAATATCAAATAGTGAATCTGTATGAATGGCTTTCTGATTTGTTCACCAAGCCTGCTCTCTGTAAGTACTTTTAAGGTACGCATTTTTTTAGGCAAGTGGAGTGGTGACTCTGAATCATAAAACTAGAATTCATGGGAAACTCTCATGAATCTCATAGGCTAAAACTGTCATGAATATTAAATAAAACTATACTTAGAGTTCTCATTTTCTTTCTTTTGACCAAATCTAAAGATTGTGTAAAGATCGTATTTCCAAATCTTTCTCTGGATCTGTGAAAGCTGAAAACTGAGTTCTTACGTGAAAATCTAGATTATTATTAATTTTTTTAAAAAACAAATATTTTTGAAAAACAGGGCATTAAAAGCTATCCAGATATGGTGATAATGATAATTGTCAGATTTGCAACATGGCTGCTGCTCAATGTGGAAGACTGATCTGTGAAAGGAAAGTTGTGTGCAGGCAGGGCTTCATCTTACACAGAGGACAGAGCAATATTGTATAAATGTAGAAAAAGTAGTTTGTGACAAAACATCAAAGGTATAGTAACCAGCTCACTGAAAACCAGTTTTCTTCCAATAATATTTTCACATTATAAACAGTGCTTCAGTATTTTTAGAAATCTAATTTCAGTAAGCATTTGAGATTTTAACCCATTTGATATCTTTAAAAATTGAAATTAGGACAAATGCTTGGGTTTATTATTTTCTTATCTTCTCCCCCCTCCTCCCTTTCAGGTTAGACAAGTGTGGCAGTGAACAAAAAGAAAAGGGCAATAGGGGAACAGGAGGTTGTAGATCCAATATATCTTAGTTTATGAAGGCAGCTTTCTGGGTTTTTTTCAGATGAATTCATTCAAAGATAGTATCTCCCCCTGCCAAGAAAGAGAAACTAACAACCAAAACCATACTCCTGCGCAAATGAAAAAGTTCAGGTTTTCCCATCCAAAACTTTTTTACTTAAAAGATAATTGCTCTTGCTTGGCGATCTTTGGTGACAAGCAGATGTGAGCTTTCGCTTTGATTAACCAGTAAACCATATAGGTGGATGTAAACCTAGCTCTTCAGAGGAGAACATCTAGAGATATTCTATTATATCTCCCTCCTCACAACAGGTAGGATTTTCTGAAGATACTTGAATTTCATGACTATGGACTAAAACCTTAAGTGGGCCAGATCTGCATCTGCCTCCCCCTTCTGTCTTACCTCTTCCAATTATCCTAACAAGAAAATCCTGTGCATTATTAGCTCCTGCAGGCCACATCCCTGCACTGCTTCTGGAAGGCAGGCAGGTGAGCATGGAGGTGTAAGATCCACTCACAAATCTGGAAGAAACTGTCTGTGTTTTCAGCAGGTACCAAAGTCTGAACGTTTACTGCGTGGAAAGCTTGGAGGGTGTCTGACTGCTGGTAGACTGAATTCATTTGAGGTGCTGGTAAACTGAAGTTTGGTTTTCTTAGGACTATATTATCTCTGGAGAAAGGAAAGAGGCACAAATGCTTGTAGGGAGGTTAAGGAGACTGGAGGCTTTGTATGAGTTACAATACTTTTGGAGTAGGGTTAATTTTACTGCCTAGCTAAAGGGGGCTTGAGGCAATGGCCATAGATGCTACTGGAAAGGCGAATGGGTGACTGTTACAACAGGAGGTTTCATAACATGATCTTCTTCTGTTACCCAGTGCTGATGGTTTTTTGCTGATTAAAGGAACAAAGGCTTGGGATCCATCATAATAACAACAAACTAAAATAGAACAAACCCCTCCAAGTCTACACATTAATGGAAAGAATCAGAGAATGGAAAATGAAACAAAAGCTAAGATTTTCAGAATGCAGTCTTACAACATTTCTGGTGTAAGATGCTGAGGCTTTTTAACTCTGTTCTCTAAGTTAAAGATGGAGTTGTCAGCCTTAATTTTGAATTTTCTTGCTTTTAGCAGTTTGCGTTAAACATTAATGTTATTGAAAATAGCTTTTTATCCGTGTGTATTAAGGGCTTGTTTGCCAAAGTCTCTGTTTCCAAATGCGTGAATTTCTGCAGCTAGCAAACATCAAAGCAAGGAAATGTTTCATCTCGAAAAGTTATCTTTAAAATTGAAGATTAGTCTTTTGCTGTATACTTTTTGTGAATAATTATTAGAAACTATAATAAACATTTACTGTCTCTTCACTGTTTTATCTATTATATCAAAAGTGATATGCCTTGATTGTATCATTTTAATTAACTCTTGCTGTGTTTTACTGAAGTTCAAAGCATTAAGCATTGTTTATGTAAGCACCATGACATTCAGGTTGCCTGAAAGAAGTAAATAAAACTGTAGGTCAAACTGTATTAATGTGTCTTGTCAGCTATTATTACATCTGCTTTTGAATAGCATTTATTCTGTAATTGATGGTTGTCAGCCTGTAATTTCCATAGTTACATTCTGAACACTTCAAGTTTTCCCTAATTTTTGTACTGTTTACACCAGATATAGTCAAAGATTAAAGTAAAATGGAAAAGTGAGTTACCAGTTATTGTTTGACCGGCTTAATATTTCTTTCTTCAGGGGAATTACTGGTTATTTGCCCAGTTCATACATCTATAATGTTCTTTTAGATTCAATTTTCTGCCCTTTACTTTTCTCCATTTCATATTTACTTTATTCTTTGTGGTCATCCCATCCGTCAGTCTGTGTCTACCTAATAGGCCTAATATATCCATGTATCATTTATTTAATGATTTTATTATTGAAATGACACTTAGCATTGCTGATACTTAAGCATACATTACAAAAGCTTAATTCTTCCATTAGTGGATCAAACTTCCATACTGCTCCGATATTCAGACTACTTCATGAGCGAAACAAGCCTTCTTGAATGTTGTCCAAGTCCTGTCGTGCAGATCTATTTTTTTTTTTTTAATCTGTATTAGTGCGTGAAAGCCACTGTACTGATCTGTGTCACTTTTTACACGCTAGCATTGGCTGGAGGCTCTTGTCAGTGAAGATGCAAGATTTCCTTTCACTGTGCAACATGAATTTTATCTTTAAGACCTTGCTTCTGCAAAGGAAGCTTAGAAATTAAACTTTTCAGCCACTTCTGCCATCTGTAATGAACTGCAGATGTTTTGGAAGCTTCTGTGGCTTTTTTCTATCCATTTTATGTGCAACTTCACCCAATTAATTTCTCTTTGTTTCAGCTTTCTTCAACAAAATAATTGACTTCTGAGAAGCGCATAGCTAACAAGAGCATCTCACAAATTACATCCATTCTTACCCTCTCCTTTCTTGATCTTTTCCAGGTATTTAACATCCCTGTAGCAGTATGTTTTCTGCCTGACTTTGAGCTCTGCTTGCCATATATAGCCTCTGTCTTCTGCCTAGGCACCAATAATGGCAGTGCTTTCCAGAACTTGGCTGCTTCATTCCAGTTCCTCCAGACTCCCTTGTTTCCCTAGGATCTAGCAAAGGTTTCCACC
This sequence comes from Neomorphus geoffroyi, assembly GCA_033558235.1. Taxonomy (NCBI): domain Eukaryota; kingdom Metazoa; phylum Chordata; class Aves; order Cuculiformes; family Neomorphidae; genus Neomorphus; species Neomorphus geoffroyi. The sequence goes on along the minus strand of JAUMJM010000005.1, from coordinate 95,651,070 downwards.
CTTATTTTCTAGAACTGCTATTAAAATTCCTGTAAGATAGCATGGATTTGCTCCATTTCTTTTCCTGTTCATCTATTCATCTTCTTGTCACCATGTAGTCATGCGTCTGACATAGTGTGACTATTCTTTACTGTAGTGCTTACAGTTTCTGTCGAGAAAAGTCATAATGTGGTGCTACGTCTCTGTATCATATAATTTCCTATTTCTTTGTCATACCTCTCTGTGTCTTTATTATGTGTATGTTTTTGAATTATTTGAATTTTTTATTTGTTTTGGATTTTTTTGCTCTGAGTCTGGGAAGTGCCCGATACAAAATATTCTGGATAAAAAGGCTAGGTTTGTATTGTTGAATGGTAGTATGTAGAATTTTTTAAAATTTATTTTTAGCTCAAGCTTGTGGTTTGCTTAAGAGGTTGTTAAAGAGAATTCCACTGTGTTTCTCTAGTGAAGCATAGCTATCCAGTTAAATATGTTGTCTGGGCACTGAACAGTATAACACTTGAGGGATGTTGAATTTTATTTTGGACATGTTTTTATATTTCTTTATCATGTCAGGGACTTTATAGTGGAAGGGTGGTAGGGAACTGAATTGTCTGGTTACATGCTGTGATTAGCAGTGGCCTGCAGTTAAGTTCCTTCATATTAGACTGCCTTTCCTTTTAGTTTTGGGATTTTATTCCTTTTTTTTTTTTCTTTTATAAGCTTGATAGGTTGCAGTTGAAGTTCATTGCCTTGTCTTCTTGTCCTTGTTGTGGGAAGAATTCAAGTACTGGGTCAAATTAAAAACTGATATTATGGTTATGTCTCTATTTTATTGTGCATTCCTCTTCTGCAGAAAGCCAAATACCTATTTGCATACTTTGGATTGCTAAAACCAAAGAAACAAAGCAAAAGAGACAATTTTTACTACTTCATGGTTAAATTAATGGTGAATAGCAAACCTCATTATTCCTGGACAAATCTGTTAAACAAATGAAAATAGGTGAGCCTTCCTCTCCTTTTTTTTTCTCTCTTATTTAAGAAAATGGCACGATCTCAGGAGATCATCTTTAACTAAGGGAGCATAAGTGCACAAGATGACAGTTACAAATAATTTTATACAACAGACAGACAAATTGTGCTGATTGTCTGTATTTAAAACAAAAAAAAAAGAAAGAAAGAAAAAAAAAAAAAGCCTGGCCTAAAAGACTACAGTAAATCACGAAAGTGATCTCAAGTGAACAGAGATAGATTTCTGGAATACGGTGTGCAATGAAACCACTGACCTCTTATACAAGAGTTCATGTCTTTTTCTACAGAAACAGATGGGTAATAGCATAATGCTGAAATCATGCTCTACATAATATGGACCTAGTGATTGCAGACCTGATTGCTTGCCATATGGTTGCTGAAGGGTTGAAGAGAAAATGGGATGATATGCAAACCCTTAAAAGCAACATTTTTATTGAATGGCCATTACATTAAAACCCAAACTCTGCAAATGAAGGAAAGAACTGTGGTGAATAATGATGAAATAACAAAACAATAAAAGAAGAAACACAATAGCATGTATTTGTTTTCAATATACAAAATAATACCCCTCGTTTTTTTTGTCATTTTGCCTTGTGTTATGAGCATTCAGTGGAAAGTTGGTGGGACATTGCTGCCTTCAGGGCACAAATACAGTATAGTGGAGCATTGCAGTATTCGCTAGGTCAGACAGGAAAAGAAAATAATCACTTGTCTCAAAGGAAAAGCTTCTGAGTTAAACGCTAACTAAAATATGCAACTTGCATACGTGAACCACATTACCGAGATGCTGGTGAAAAGCCTTCATGAGACTTGGTTTTTCAAGACAGACTCCTACAGCCTATTTTCTCTCTCTCCTGAAAAAACAGTTTCTCACTGATATTTTTTTGTCTTAGTACATCCTTGTTACTGGTAAATGACCTATTTTATTTTTTATTATTATTAACATCTGTCAGTAACTTGGTCAGTGTAGTTAGAGGAAATGTGAAAAGCTAGTGTTTAAGTCCTCTCTTAGTGATGTGTACTTGTCTAGAAGAGCCTTCTTCATAGGAAGAAGATAGTACTCAGCTATGTGACCACAATTTCATGGCCATGCCTTCTTGCATGCTGGGCATAAGTGTTTATGAAAGTGTGACGTGGTGAGAATGTTAGTAAGTTTTTGAAACTGATGAGAGGCATAAATAAGGTCTGAAATTCTGTTTTCCGGGACTTTTATTGTACAATATTTGAATGGCAGGCCTGGTATAGTCTCTTGAGACATTAATGGCTCGCTCTCTGTTTTGCCATCATGGATTGATGTAGGGAAGCTACCCAGTGGATGAAAGCTGTAAATTCAACTTGGTTTAGAGATGTTAAAATTTGAAGTTAGGTAATGTGAGGCAGTAGAATCTAGCATGACTCTGCCTCCTTTAGAGGCTCAGCTGCACATGAACACGCAGGTGGCAGATTGCTTAGCGTAGAGTGGGCCTTGCTGGCTTTCAAATCAAGAAGTGCCAAAAGGATACTTTTATTTGTAATATGACATTAAAACTTCTCACCATGAAGTAGCTTTCCTCTGTCCAGAGACACTTCTCTTTCTCCAGGTCACGTCCAGTCTCTGCTCTCTAGCGCACAGACATGTTTGGATAGGGATGGGTGTGTGGATACCAGTTCGTTTTATTAAGTACAGTATTCTCTCTGTCACAATGTGTGGCTCTACTGCCTCACATGTGGGTACCACAGCAGATACATCTCTGTACAATTGCCCTCTCTACGCTGTGCTGCTTAAGAGCTTCCAAGCTCAAGACAGGGTAATATAGCTATCTCTGATTAATCACTACTAAATACAGACTTCCTTAGCCTGACAGGCTTGTCTGATGCATCACATAAATTACAACTTGTTGAATTGCAAGAAAGGAAAATATTTATTTGAACAATTATTTTCAAAGAGAAATCTTGCCTGTATGTGAACCTCAGGATCATCCTCAGGATTGTTAGGCTTTTCATCTGCTGCCCACCTCACTTATATGTCTTTAGGCCTAAAAAATGAAATAAGACAAGCAGCATATTCCGGTATTTAAGACATTTTAAGTATGGCGAAACAGATTTTCATATGATGAGATTTCCTCCAGCCTATAAAATTGATTCTCATACTTCTTGACTAGTGACATGCCGGCTGTGTGGCAGCAATAAGTTTTGCATAACTTTTAAGAGCCCAAGCTGACCTACTTAACAGGCATCCACTGCTACATAATGTATTTAGGTCAAGTATTGTGTTTGAGCTTATCATCAATCTTGTAATAGTCCAGCTCACTGTGAAAGCCACAGGTGCATGATTGATGCAAACATTCTATACGATAGAAAATACTCTTGTCACTTTCTTAAAAGGAGGCCTATCATTGTGGTGTTATTGTTTGTTATTTTTATTGGAGAATCATTAAGAATTGACAGTCACAGCCTCTTTAACCCTGTTGCACCACTGGTTTGTCTCCCCATGTTACTTCGTTAAAAGGGTGTCCAAAACCATCTGTAAAAAGTGATTTTTATTTTTTTAAATGGTTCATTTGGGCTAGACAGTACACATAGCTGTTTAAAATCTGGGAGTTTTCTTACTGTGACAGGTTACTGACTGGTTTTTACTTTCAGAATAATAAAACTGGCAGTTCTGCACCCTCGTATGCTGTATACAAATACAGAAGAGGTCCCTTGCAAATTGTAAATAGCTGGGAATCCTCTTGTCAACTGATGCTAGTGTTTAAATAACTGTGTTTTGCATCAGTTATAGTGCGTGCATTTAGGGAGAGCCTGTGGCTTTGGTCTGTCTGTGCAGCTCTGTCAAGTGGAAACCAGGTGACATACATGGACGAATGCACCTTGTCTCTTGTACTGCAGTTTTGGTGGGAAAGACTCTTTTTTGCCTGTTACTGAAGAGACTGGACTAAGCAATCCAATCACTTTTGGAAAGCAAAGTGCTTCCTTTGTTTTGTTCCTACCGTGGTTGCAGTTGGTGTTTTAGCCCATGCTTTGGGCAGACTGTTAAAGCATGTATTTTAATAAAGTAGTGCCAGTATACTTAGTCATCCATATAACATTAGTGAAATGCACATTCTTTTGTGCAGTAAATTGTTGCAAAGTTATATGACATCTTAATGCTCTGACAGGATGTGAAAGACAATAACACCACTGAAAAGACCAGAAAAGGCCCTTTATAGCTACTGAATAATATATTAGCTTTTAACAGTGTATATACGAGCAAAATGGGATAAGGTATAAAATCAACAAAATAATTATTTATACCAGATGTTATATATATTGTTGGAATCAGAACTATGCAAACTCACAACATAGTGTGAACTGGTTTTGATATGGTATTCATTACCTCTAAGAGCTGTAAATGCCTGCAGTCCAAGTTCGAATCTGCCCTTGGGGCTGATGAAATATTATCTTACTTGTGCATAATTTGAAATAAAGTTACTCTGGAAGAAACTCGTTGATCTGTTGTGTGAATGGGCTTGCAGGGTTCTTTCCTAGTACCCCGAAAGTGCAAATGTTTGGCCTGTGATCAGCTTCTAAAATATGCAGGTGGTTACCTGCATAAAAATGCTTCTAAAATTTTGCTGTGGATCTCAAAATCTATGCTGTGTTTTTTAGCAATATATTATAATGTATGAACTGGGAAGGAAGAATTGCATGGCCATGAATATGCATGATAAAAAGTCCAATTTGTACATGGATCCCAAGAGTTTGGCAACTTTTATCCTTTGCTTCCTTTTTAAATGCTGTGCAAACATTATCTGTTCGTATAATAAATTAGTTTGTGCTATCTCCTTCTGTATTCCAAACAGAACTTCCATGACTTTATTTGCTTCTTTACTTAAATACTTTTGGAGAAAAAAAAATGATTGTAGTGTGGTACCTTTTTCACAAGGTAAGAGTACTGAGCCTTCACTCTGAGCTTTCTCATTTTCAGGGTCATACATTACACCTTTATGTTACTTTATTGTGGTTTAATTTGTGACATAGATGGACTTGCTCAACAGCTGTTATTTCCAGAGTTTTGGCTTATTGTATTGAAAGGTTGCTTTGAAATGTTGGGTGTTAATTCTGGCCAAATTAAAAAAAAATAGTTAAGCATCGTTAATATTAGATTTTGATAATAATCAGGTTTGCATTTTTCTGCAATAAATTATAAGATTCGGAAAGAATTTCTGTGGTATAGTTTAATTTCATGAAGAAGTTGTGAGTTCTTTGCCTTGAGCTTACTGATACCAGAATGAGAAGGAGTGGGCAGAGGTGAAATTCCTTCTGTCAAACACAAAGTCGATGGGGGGAAAATAGGGAGGTGGTTGTATGCAAAATAGAGACACTTTAACGTCTGCTTATACACTAATTTATTTATACATACGACAAGAGGAGTACTTCTTACTAAGGATAACATAAATAACCATAGCAGAAAATGTTTTAAGAAGTATAATTGAAATTACAGTGTTGTCTTAGGTAAATTCAGGAATTATGCAAGATGAACAGTTGTTCTTTTCAGTTCTCTAAATGTAAACAAATAGACTGTTTGTTTTAGGAACATAGTTGTATTTCCCAAGCTGTCATTTCCTTTCCTTGCTCTTTTAAAGGTATCTCTGCAGTTGAAAGGAAGGGAGGGAAGGGGACAAAGATGGAAGAATGTCATTCGGATATGGTATAAAGATTGCTGAGTTTGTTAAATTCTGAGCAGGTACACAAAGGATAAATATAGCGTTAGAAAAGCTGCAGGAGTTGCTTGTTTCCTTTGTTGTGGAAGTTAAAATTTGCTAGATGTAAGGCCACTGAACCAGTTGATGTAAAATGAAAAATGCTCTGATGTAAATAGTCAGCATCACAATCTGGTCCTGAATGTTCAAATTCCTGTTGCAGGCGCCTTTGATTCCAAAATTTAAGAAAAAAGTAGTGAGAACATTCTGTGATGTAGGATGGGGTGGGTGTGTTTGAGAGGAGGTTCTAGATTTTCAGTGCAGCTTTTCTCTGTAAATTTCTTAGAAAGCAGGAAGTACCTTTTCTTCTTTATCTCTCTCTTTCTTTTATATTTAACAATTCAGCAACATATCGATTGATCCCTTTCTCTGAACATTTTGAAGCACTTTAAACCATTTCTTGCCACATTGTTATTTATAGCGATTCACTAAATTAAAAAATGCTACTTTTCCCTTGCAGGTATATGCATCATTTATAGTCTGGCTTCATTATATTCTGTGCTGTATAAACTCCTGTAGGAGAGTGGTTATGTAATGCTTTTATGTCATTACATTTACATGCATTAAATTCCTGGCAGAATCATATTCACTGTAAGAAAAGGTTCATTAGCAGGACAAAAATGCTTAACTTGGGAAACTGCTAGAAGAAGTGAGACACATTTTCAGGCTGATATTGTTGATATGCAATTATATATTATGTACAGAGTTGATCTGGGATTAGCTAATCCCAAATGACAAGTATAAATGTGATAGAAGTTGTTCATTCAAATCTCTTTTTGTAGTCATAACTTTGAATAGAAGTTATCATTAAATCTAGAGTGGATATAAGGGCGACTCACTGAAGTTAATAGAGCAATGCCATTTACACCACATGGGAGCTTTAGATAATACTAGCACTTACTTTTCAAACTGCAAATATAGAAAAAAAGTTACTCGGTACACCTTATTTACATGTGCAGCTAGTGCAAAATGAATTTATAGCCTCAATTCTGTTATGCATTTAAATATGTTTTTTATTCTTCCACTCCTATCCCTTGTTGTTGAAACATAATGGTGGGTGCTTCAACGAGAACACCTGGGCATGTTCTTTCACAGAATGTCATGGCTCTGCCTGAATCAACTTTGGAAATTGATCATTTTAGTTTCGTTGGCAGTTAAACAGAAGGAATATATCAAGAGTTAAAACTTCATTACTGGAGAGCAATAAAAATGCATCAAGCCTGGAATATTGTCTAGAAGATCAGATTTCTTGGTCAAGTTGACAATTTAAAGAAATATGTTTATGTAAGGAATAGAAATTCTATATACTGGAATACTACAGTGATGAATTGCATTCTAGTTAAGCTATCTCTAATGTTCTAATTTTATCACCTGGCAATGGACTGCTTCTATCCATATGGAAGTCTACTGGAAAAGGAAAAAAAAATAATGCTAAGGGGAAAATGCCTTCACCTTTCTCTAGGCCTTCAGTGCATCTGATGCTGAACAGTGTTTGAAGTCTGAAAACATTAAGCACCTTTTCACTGGGTTCTAGCAAGGAATGATCAGGTATAGATGTGCTTGAGACAGCAGAGAGACTTATTTGTGTGTTTCTGAGTGGATGAGAAATGTGGGACACTTCAAGTTTCATGAAAAACTGGAAATAGGGATGCTTACAAGTCTCCAGACCTACAAGTCTGACATCTTACCTAAATTTATATGTTATGACTGTTTTCATAACTTGAAAAGTCTTCTGTGCAAGTGTAGATTCTTAAAAAAGGCTACCTGGAAAACACTGTGATAAATATACCTACTTACTCTTAAAGTTGTGAGGAAGTGATTTTTAACATAGTTCACAAAAATTCCTACTTGTTCTCAGGTTTGCAGGTGGTTTCCCAGGTTGGCTTGTTAGACTGATAAGGGAGGACAAAAGCTCATTTGCCAGAACAGGAACTCTATCGTTTTTCTTGTTGAGAGTGCTGTCCTGCTTTTGTTCACTACTACTATGTTTGAGCACTGAATAGTCTATGGATAGTTTATTCTGGTTTCACTTACTGGGGGCATGCTTGTGGGATGATGAGGTGTCTACAGTTTGAATTGTCAGTGCTAAATAATATATATACATGCTTGCTGCCCATGCAATTACTTCAAGAGAAACAGAGAAGTCTTGAAGGATGGAGTGTAAAGTCCCCAGTTAATTTCTACCTTGGCCAACATGACCACAGGTGCCTTCTATGAAGAGCAAGAAAGCAGAAAGCCTGGCTTTATAGGAAAAAACAATGTTTATTTATTTATTCATAGAAGTATATTGTAAATCGTGTTTTTACCCCAAGTTGTTTGTCACAATTTGATAAAACAATGTGGAATTCTACAGGAAAGAACAAAGTATCTTTCTAATAGAGTCTTTACTGTGCTTTCTAAATGGTCTCAACTAGTCTTGCATTTGCTTTCGCTCTCAAATGTCTTTGAGAATGCTTTGTGGAAGGAGGGTGTAGAAGTTTGATCTTCAGCTATCAATATCTCTTTGAATTGGGTATCAAGGATGCTGGAGGTTTTGAGACACCTGCTACCAATTGTCACTTTTTGAAAAACAAGGAAAGAGTTTAAAAAAAGTTCTTGGCACACCTTACTGCTTTAGTTCTGCCGAGTTGATTAAAAATGCTGTCTTTGATGTAAATCAAGTGAAGCAATATTTGCAGTCTGCGTAACGTAACTGAAAAAGGTCTGCTAAGATTAAGCACTGTATATGTTTATTCTTCTTCTGTTTCTGAGTTCTCTCTTCTCTTTTTATAGTGAAATTTCAGTATTACCAGGTTAATGACCTATTTCTGCAGAGCAGATGGAAGTGATACAATGTAGTTTGCAAAAATGTATGCTTCAAGAAATACCAATACTAATAAAAAAAAGTTGGGTGAGGAGGTACGGTGTTCACAGTTTGGTATGCAAGTTCTCCCTTTCTGCTGAAACAGATGCTGTGTCTGGTTTCTGGTTTCAAGCACCTCCTTTATTTTCTAGATTCAGTGTCTACGCACATTACTGAGGTTCAGAGTTGAAAACGATGACTCCCATTTTTAGGAAAAAACGGCTTGTTGCATTGTAGGAAAGCAGAGAGCTCTCTTCAAAGGTATATAAATTAATTCTTTTCATTAAAGGAACAGAGGGAGAAAATGTGAAAATCAAATAAATTCAAATGTATTTTAAAAGACTGATAAAAGGCTAAAGGAATTACATGAAAGAGGCAGGAGAAACTTCAGAAGTACATAAGATACTATTAGCTCTTTACTTTTAGCTTTCAGCCTGTATTGATGTTGCAGACTGTGTTGCAGCAGTGTGTTCAATCTACAGGAGTCAAAAGGTCTGAAAGAGTAACAGAAGCAAGTAACTGTGCTTACACATACTGCAAGATGAACCAGCAGTTCCATCTTCAGGTCTGGCAACAGGCACAAAGCATTAAATCTGTGTGGTCATGGTCCGTATTGCCACCAGTGTTAAAGAAAATAGCCGAACGTCTCAGGTGTGATTAGTGACTTGCAGCAGAGGTTGTGTAGTGGCAAGTGCTCGCTTGTGATTCCAGCTGCGCTGTCCGCAGAGGAGTAGGAGCTCTTTTCTCTGCCTAGGGAGGCTTTCAGACTGCCTAGAGACATCTGCTCTCACGGCATTGCTGTCTTCTAGACCGCAAGGGGAATGTGACGGCCTGAAAGATGAGTGGAGCTGGAGATGTGGTTGTGAAGATCTGTCTGTGCCATCTTTTTTTCTTGGCAAGTTTCTGGATCCTAAATGATAGTGGAAGCTGTACCCGTCGTGGAGGGATTTTATTTTCATTCACAGCATGGGCAGAGAAGGACTATATTTGTAGATTTCCTCTGCAGATGTAAGGAATAAGTCCCAGATTTGATTTCATCCATATTTAGCCTTAAACTGAGAAAAGCTTAATGTGCAAGATGGCTGAAATTCAGGATTTTAAGCGTGTTCAGTGAAAAAATGTCCTTGTAGACACATTCATTGTTGAATGCTACCTTAAGTAGGTTTGCTGTTTCCTTTCACCCCCCACCCTTTTTTTTTGTCTATTAAGAATAGAACCAGAAATTGGAAAAGAGACAAAGGTGCTAATAAAAAAAAAGAAGACAAAAGACAAAATATGTTGATTTTAAGAACTTTGATTTACTCCATTTTGCTTAAAAAAAAAATAAGCTTTTGCATTAGAAATATCCTTTCAAAAAAAGTTTGTCTTCCTTTCAAAATCTTGAATGGGAAAAAATCAGGTTTGTGCCAGGCAGAGCTTACAGATATTTTTAGTTACAAGTTTAAAGTGCTCTGCTTAAAAACAAACATTTTTTTTAAAAGAGATTTTGGAGTTTCTTTCTTTGTAACCTTACAAGATAGTTTGCTCATGTCAATAGTCTTTTGATCACTCAGAAGACACTGGAATCAAAAACGTCAGTACTTCAGTGATTTGATCCAGCTCCTTTAAGTATTGTTACGACAGGAATATATGGGATTATTACAACTTTTTAACTTGGCAAGTTTGTGGTTCTAATTCAGAGCGTTTTGGAGACTGGAGACACTTTGGCACAGTGTGGACAGGACCTGGAGGCACTCTGGAACTCCCTTGCTGAGCTGCCCCTCATCTGCAAGTGCTTTTCAATAGTGTGCTTATTCCAGTTTGGGGCAAACTCTTTGAATGGGCATTCAGGGTGGGTAGTCCTGTCTTCTTTTGAAGGTTTGACTTGCGAAGCCCCTCCAGAGAAATCTCACGAATACTTCTCTGAGTGAGATCTAACCCTTGTGTCAGTGAAGTGTGAGGATTTAGCACTATCAGATCGAGGCCTGGTGAGATGCATCCATACTGCTCCTGCACATCAAAGATGTTATGTGCATTTTGTGTTTGGGTTCTCAAGGTGCATTGCATCTTTGTAAGGCAAGTTATCGCTGTCAGTTATTGACTTTCACATTACTGAAGTGGAGAGGGTTTTATACTAAACCTCTTACTTTCTCCTCTTATTGAATTAGTGGGAGGTTTTTTTGAGTGCATATCTGCATGTTAACAGCGTAATGTTTTTTCACGGCAGGAGAGTAATTTCCTAATTCATTTGTACTGCCGAACATTCTTCACTCTAGTTATAAAAGAAATACAATGGGGTTTAATTTTTGTTTTTAAATGCCCTGTAAACCACGAATTAGGAGAATAAAGCTGTGGATATATAGGGTTATCCTCTTCTGAGTATCTCTGTAAACCCAGACTGCAAAAGCTGTAGGGAATATTTTCTCTAGAATTGAAATTTAGCCGAAAAAAAAAACAAATTAAAACCAAATCCTGGTATTTGTACATAGTCTGGTCTTGTGTATATGTGTGTGTATATATAAAAATTCTAAATTTATTTAAACTGATTACTTATTTTACATTAATTGTAATCAACACTTCAGAGCAAGCACTTTCTATATGATTTGCTTTGTATGTAATGTAATGATTACAAGCAGCTTAAGCATCCTATTGAGAAGAATCAGGTGTAGGACCTCAACATGGAAGATTTCTGTAAGGAGTGGCATATTTGGATTTGTGTGTCCCTCCATGCATATTTCAGGAGGAGAAGTATATTTTAAAACTCCAAAAGAAGTAACTAGGAATAGCAGAGCCTCTGGAAACGCAGGTTAAAATCCCCGTTGAGGCTGGTGGGAGTTCTGTTACTGGCTTCAGTGGATTTAGAATTTCACTGTAAGGATTTTTAGATGCTTTTTAAAATAAAAAGGCGACCTGTTTAATACAAACCTAAAACACTCACTGCATAGCTTCTGTCCTGCTCGAATTCAGATTCACAAGTCTGTAAACTGAAAGGAGAACTGTAGGAAAGTGAAACTGTATCTCAAGTAAGAAAGTAACTTGAAATCTTTTCACATCTTGCTCTTCGTAGTTATTCTCGGTAGCAGAAGTGAGTGAGCTGGAGTTGTTATGATCCATAGCACTTTGTAAGGAGAGGGGAATCAAAGAGAGAAACTAGTGCACTTAGAAAATGCCTTGAGAAGGTGTGTGACACAAGCCACTGAAAATCCCAAAATGAGTTTGCAGCACAGCATACTCATCGCTGCTGGTTCTTTTTAAAAGGGAGTTTAAAAAAACAAAAATCCGCTGTTGGATGGAATTAAGACACTAATTCTTGCCAGTGAGAAAGTAAACCCAGGATTTAATCAAATATCTACCACAGTTGCGCCCAAGCAGATGACACTGAATATCTTCATTTTGTTTTGCATTATTTCTGGAAAAGAAGAAAACATAAAGAAATAGATTAAGATCTAGAATTGCAGAACAGGGAAATGAAATCAGTTTGTCACAGAAGATTTTTTTATTGACATCTTTAGTTTGTTTTGATGTCTGTAATTAAATCGCTAATTATGTGTTTCTGTTGCAGTGGTCATGCTTTTATTACATAATTGCTACGAGTTTTTCTCTCACCACTAACAATATTTGTTTAACCTTCGTGCCTGCTAGTTACATACTTCATAATGTAAAAGCTTAGAAATAGAGTTATTGACTGTTACGATTAAATAAATCAGAGGGGTTTAAAGTTCTTTGCCATAAATTAAATATGTTTTGTGGCAAAGGATCAAAGATAATTAAAGGATGAAGCAATTGCAGTCATTAAAGAATAAATATTATTTCAACACTGACTGAAGAAAATAAAGCAAAAAAAAAAAATGCAGGAAAACTGATGGCTTTTGAAAGGAGGGGAAAACAGTTTAGCCTGGGGTAATAAAATAATTCTAAAAAATAATTTGTACTCCAATCCTTTAAGCTTGTTTCTGTGTTTTCTCAAAAAGCATTTGACTAGGTGAGATGCAATTCCATCACCTTCTCTTTTATTTTTTCCCTTTTGAGTTTAGGCATAATTTTTGTCAGTATATTTCAATGTATTCATTAATTTTTCTCATTTGTTTATTTTATGCAAACCATAAGAGACATTTTTTCCTCAGTGAAGATTGCCTCTTTATTTTATTTTGAAATATTGTATATTTATTTCATTAAATGAGATAATGCTTTTTCTTATTAACATAATTTCCAGTACATTAAACATATTTCTCCACAGACAGAAGAGAGGAATCAGATTAAATGACAGTTAAATCACTTGCAGCAATTTCAACTGTTAAAAGAAATAAGTGTCTCTGTTTTCTTTGTGATCACGAGATGTGCTGTAAAGGGAAATAAAATACTAAAGAAAGGAGGGAAAACATAAAGAAATAATGACTGACTTATTGCAGTAATACCACTGAGAGAAGAAAAACTCACTACAAATAAAAGAAAAAATAATATAGTGGTTTTGAAAGTTACCAAAATTCATTTCTTATTGATGAGATCAGTGCAAGCCTAATACTAAGTAAGCTGCAGGAGCAAAAAATAAAAACACACCAAAAATCAAACAATGCCATAAACTATGGATGATGAAAGAAGAAATACATATTCTGCATTTGGAATGCTATTACTCTAAATGCCTTTAATTTTTAAAGAATTTATTGTGTATCACATTTAGGGAAAGGAGGGAATCTCTTATCTCTTGGTAAACTAACCATGCACCTCTGCTAGTGTATTTGCTAAATTAGTTAGGGTTCTCCAAATGCTCGTGTGTCCTTACTGTAGATCTGTTGTGTTTTCTTGAGCAGGCATGGTGTTACCTGAAGGGGAAAATTATCTTTTTATTAACTCTTACTATAAGATGTTCCAGAATTATTAGAATAATAAATATATTTGTCTTAATTATATTTTTATTATTATTTTGATTTCCAGAGTCTGAACCAGCTGCTTTGAAGACAGCTTTTGCATGAATGACTAGGCTGTGAATTTCTAAGGTAAAGTTCATGTTCTTGTTTTGCCCCCAGTCAAGGTTTTCTCTGTTTGTGTTTTGAGCTGTAAACCAATTATTTTGCACTGGAGTTTTATGTGCCTGATCTTGTAGTCCTGACTAAGGACTAGTCCAATAGTTTACATTTTCTTTGCCTTTCTTACTTTCTCATCAATTTATTCTACAACTTGAAGATCTTTATGCACCCTCTGTCAAATACTGTGATTTTCAGCTTTAACATGAAAATAGAGAAGGCGTTTTTGGGGTGAGGGATGCATTTTTAGCTCCCTGCTTTATCTCAGAGTTGACTGAGAATATTCTTTTAAAGAATTTTAATTGTAGTATTTTTCACTTTTAAATGCCTAATGAGGAATAGTGATGTCACTGGTACAGCATGCGCCTTTGTGTGAAATGGTGCAGGAAAAGTGAGGTGGAAAATGACACAGTCATAAGGCTGAAGGGGATTTTTTTTCTGAGGCTGGAGAGCAGACTGTGCCTTCCTGCTTGGTGCACTTGTTTAGTGAAGCTGAGCAGGGTACACGACAGGGTCATTACAGAAGGCTTACTGGGGGTTGGTGTCCCTTGTGTCCTCTTTTGAAGTTATATTTGTTATACCAAGGGGACCTGTCAAGGAATGGAGGTGGTAATGGAATTTAGCAGTTGAGAAGATGCTAAGAAATTGCAGTGCATGTGAATTATAATTAAAGAAATAAAACCAGGAGCTTCTGTCCTCATCCTCTGTGGCCATCAACCAAGTGGGGATTGCTCCCGCCAGGCAGAATCACACGTGTTACTATGAAGGTACATCAGCTGAGCCCTTCCTCATAAACGCCCTGAAGCTTCTGGTGGGCATGGGTTGGGGGTCATTCCAAGTTCTGCTGCAAGATTACTGTGTAAGGAAGCTCTGTAAAACAGAGAGAGCTGGTAAGTGAAAATAAATGCATAGAAACATTTCTAACAATGGTGCTTATACTTACAACCTTCATTACCATATTTTTAGAGGGCATAATAATCATTAATGTGTTTATTATGCCCTTGTGATTTGGGGCAGTAATGTTATCCTTTTTTTACACACACGGAACTGAAACATAGACAGCCCAAGCACTTTACTCCAGCTCATGTGGGAAGGCTGCCAAAGACCTGTTTCTATTTGCTAGATTCTCTTGCAGGATCTTGACCTTTGTTCTTGGCTTTAGGTTCTTGTTCAAGATGCCTAAGATAGGAGATTGGTTGTGCTGGTCTTCCCCTGTAGTCAGTAAAGAGAGATAGGAATCTCCAGAGGATGAAATCTGATCTCGGGGCAATTTCAGTCTTCCCTGATGGGTTTTGAAGGGTGCTCCTCTGAGCAAAGTACCTTACAAGACATTTTTAATCTCTTTGCTCTGGACCCTCACTAAGGACATAACGTAGTTCAGTAGTACCATGAAACAGATCATTCACAATTTTGCCTCTGATGAAGAAACCCAGTGCAGATGCAATTCAGTTAACTTTTTAAGATGCTTCATCATGCTTGCAAAAGGACACATGTGACCAAATCTCAGACTCATGGGTGCCTGACAGTCATGGCGGAAACAAGCAAATAAAATGTTCCTTGATGAGACGTGAGGTTAAAGTGAACAAATCTCCCCAGGAATTTGTGGCAATTGTGTCAACCTCCAAATAGCCATGAAGTTCTTATCACTATGAACAATTGTTCTTTTTTGATCTGAGGGGTGTACTGGCAGGACGACCCAAACGTTATCTGTGTCCTTCTCTCTAGGACTTTTTTAACATGGGCTGTAACCCTGCAAAATAATTGGAGATGTGTAGAGCTGTCTGCGTACTGATTGTCCCTCTGAAATAAAAAGAATACATAACGTAATGGCACTAAAAGTAATAGCAAGTTTGAAAATTCAGTTTATAAGCGTGTGCAAAAGACTTACTTAACTGTTTTTAAATGAAGTAGGTGATGAGAAAAATCTGTTTCAGAATTTAACAAGTGTGTATTTTGCATATTCCATACCAAGGCCGTTCTTGTGATGTTGCAAGAAATTAAATCAGTCTTTGACCAAGAGGGGTAAGATGGTAAAGGTATTCTTAGAATAACAAGGTTTAGCTTTTGGAAAACATTAAAGCGTGACTACATTGGACCTTTTCTGTTACATAACAGCAGTTTTTCTATTCCGCACTAAATATTATTTTCAGATTTCTCATCTTGCATGATATTGCCTATTTCATGCCTCTGACAGACTGGCTGAAACAAGCTCTTTTCCTCGAACTTGAGATATTTGTGAATAAAGGATTTTTGCCTGTGATATATTTTAAAGGCTGAATAAATTACAGCCTTGTTTAGGCAGATGCAGACAAGGTGTTTGGTTTGCTGTCCAATGCCACAGCAAAGGTCTGTATCAGAGTTCAGAATGGAATTCAAGAGCATTGGGTTCCCCCATTTTGTGCTTGGATCAGTAGATTTAGGATCTAGAGGGGTATGGAATATATACTGGATAATTTTCCTGTTCCATTTTTCAGTTAATATTTTGTTATGTGACCTGTTCTGTCCGCCATATGGTGGTATTTTAAAATAAGTGACCAAATTTGCTTATTGATAGAGGTACTAAAATTCACGTATATCTTGCTGATGTTGTGAAGCTCTGATGTGAGGAAGAGTGTGGGTCGCAGTGTGTCATTTGATGCTCTTAGATTTTGGCTACAACGTGCATCACTTTTCTAGAGAAAATAACATATGCAAAGTTCATGGGAATGCTTGAGTACAGAAGGGTGGCTTGGCAGTATTTGAGGAAACTGAGTGAGACTTCATTCTTGGGTTTGGCTGTTGGTTTTTTGTTTTTGTTTGACACAATGGAAATGTCAAAATGAGAGAAAAAAAATAAGCTTGATTTCTCTGCTCTTCAGAGAAGACCTTAAACAACAGAACCTCTCCTCTCCCGTCAGTCTGGTCTATATCTGACTTGATTATTCCTCTCCTTTTGAAATATGGTGCAACTGGACAATATCTTCACCGAAATACACTGGAGAAGTATGGAAATGCAAGCTGAAGTTTGTAAAAGTTAGAATCTATATTTGTTTTATCTATCTATATCTACATTTGTTGATTCATGTAAGTGCTATGCAATTGCTAATCTCTAAAAATGTTTGTGTGCTATGTGTTCGTGGTGCGGGGTTGGTACCCTACCTTCCTCTAACTGATGAGTAGAGCTGTTGATTCATCTTAAACTTGAGTCATATTAGGGACAGGGTTTTAAACTATTTTTGTTTTACTTGGTGTAGTTTTTTTTTTTCTAAGACTGTCACTTCACTATAATTTTTCCTTCACTTTTGAAATAAAATCAGAGGAAAATGGTCTACCCTGCTCTGAAGGCATTCAGGTTACTCCTTTCCTGATTGCACTTCACATCTAGTCTAGTTTTCTAAGGTTGTGAGATTCACCCGGTTGATCTGTACGTCTTCTCCCTTCAATGACTTTAACACTTGTAAACCTGTTTGCAAAGGAGACTGAAGTTTCAAAGTAATTATGTTTTATGAGTTGC
This sequence comes from Neomorphus geoffroyi, assembly GCA_033558235.1. Classification (NCBI taxonomy): domain Eukaryota; kingdom Metazoa; phylum Chordata; class Aves; order Cuculiformes; family Neomorphidae; genus Neomorphus; species Neomorphus geoffroyi. The sequence goes on along the minus strand of JAUMJM010000005.1, from coordinate 95,634,003 downwards.
GTAATTACTGATGTCTGGATACAGGACAGATATCTCATAAGCACCTCACTGAGGAAAAGAGACAGGGCTCAACTGATGCCTTTTCTGTCCGTTAGCAGCAGCCCTTGGTGTAAACCACAGCAAATATTGCTGTCCTTTACATAATAAAGGTGGTGTGGGAGGACAAAAAGTGATCACAGAAAAGCAAGCTTCAATAGTTCTGTTGCTTTGTGGAACAGATTATTGTTTGTTTATATGGAAATTCAAGTGGAAAAAGTCGCTTAGATGGAGGAAAAAAAAAATCTATATATGTTTCTCTTGGTATTTCCAACAAGTAAATGTGAACATAATAAAATGGTTGTGATCCTTGAAAAATACTTAGTTAAATTTAGCTGTGTTTTCTGCCAAAAAATGGAGGAGAGTGATAATAAATGTCATTTGAAAATAGAAGTGTCCTTGGTATCCTGTTTTCAGTAAGCTTAAGATAATTCATTTGTTCTACTTGTAGTTCGTCTGTTGATGCATCATCCCTTCCAAAACCGTCTGCAGGCCATCTTAGCCAGAGTTTCCTACAGTTATTTTTGCACCATTGTTAAACAGTACCATACAACATGTTGCTTTTTCAATTTATTGCGTGGGATCAGCACATAGTTTTCCATTGTGGCTTATTTGTGTGTTTGTCACTTTTATGGTTTATATGCTAGCGTATGGACAGAAAGATCGACCTTTTTTCCTCAGTTTTCTTGTTTTGTATTGTTTAGTCTGCAGTGCCTTTATGTCAAGAATTTGTAAAAGTCGAATTCCAGGAATATAATCAGTTTGCTTGAGAAAGAGAAAGAAGTTTGCAGGTTACAGTTAATGTGGATTAGTGAGTGTTCTGTGAATGGCTTTATTTTGCTACCCAGGGCTGTACAGAAGGAAAAAAAGCAAATGCCTATTTTTATTTAAACTTCTCAGTTGAGTCATTTAGTCTCAGATTCCTCAGCATGCTACTTGCACAGAGGCTACTGCCTGCATCAAGAGATTTTTTTGAAACAAGTAGAGCTCTTCACATAGGCAAAAATATTCCTGCATGGGTATCATTGCATGACAGGAACCATATGTTTGCATTTGTTGTATGTGTAACCCCAAACCAGGCAGTACCACGACCACATGTTGTCAAACTATTACTTGATTGCAGTTGATCTAAAATTGACAAGAGACTTTGTTTTCTATCGTGCTGACAGTGTTTTTATTGTTTTGTTTAATTTTGAGCTTGTAGAAAAGACATTTTTTTCTTAATTTAATTTCTTGACAGTGTCAATTCCTACATGATGCTCAGATGAGGAAATTCATTGTTATATCTTTTAACATAATCAATACAAACTGGGCCACAACCAGTAAAAGTTATCAGCCTTGTCATTCAATACATAGATTATCACCATGCATTGGAGGATGATTTGGCTGTGATTTGCGGAAAAAAATTGTTATCAGTATGGCTTCTGTGAAACAAGGAGTTAAAGTTTTAAGCAAAACAATCAATTACTTGCATAATTTTAATTTGCACAACTTGGATTTCTTATTTGTGTATTTCCAATGTACCACATATTTTTAGCTCAGCCAGTATGCAGTAACCAAAGACCAGTAGCCAGTTTGAAATTCTATACCATAGTGGTATTACGATAAATCCTCTGTGTTGGCTGCTTCTGCTTTTTCCATTTGTTAAAAATTGTTGCAAATCATGTGACCAATGCTATAAAGCATGCTGAAACAAAATAGTAGTTTTCTTTAGTTTCTTCAGTTAGTTAAGTACTTTCAAGAATACCAACTGTGATTTGAGGTAAAGAATCCCTGCAGCAATTAAGATTCATTTACTACTGGAGCATTTTATTAATTACACATTTGTAGCCACATGGATAGTCACAAAACCAATCACAAACGTCTGTATTTAGAGATTTGTAGACAGAAGATGTAACGTAAACATAAAAACGTTAAACTACTCATCTGTAGCCTGCAAAGAAGATAACAAGAAGGATTCTGTTCTCTGTATGATTTGTGAACAATGCTAAGTAAATATTCATCATTAATATATAATAACTGTTGCTTTTGGCAGTTCACTTTTCATTTAATTTGATAATGTGTCCAGTAAATGAAGTGGTACAGGCTGCAGTGTTTTACCATCACAATTGCATATTTTCAATCATTGTTAAATGAAGGCAGCTCAAGGCAAAGCTTTAACCCCCACTAGTTTTGTATGTGATAAAAAGAGAAGGCGCTATCAATCTTTATTGTCTGTCTCTCTTACTGTAATTGCATTCAATAGTCCACTGATTCTGTTGTCTGTGCTAATGTCAGGAACAGTGAAGAGCCAGATGCTCAGACTAGATCATACGCATCCAGTGGCCACTTTGATAAGTTGGCAGTAAGTCTCTGGGTTCGATGATAAATTGTTAACGCTATAGATTATGAGCAGCTGAACACTGGGAGTGTATACGGGGAAACTTCTTACCTTGTTCTAAATCTGGCATTATGATGCTAGCTAAAGGGCATGCCATGTATTATTCAAATGCATCTTGTACTGGAAATGTGCCAATGAGTCATTTTATCCCCATGAACGGTAAAACAACAACAAAAACCCAAAACAGCCTCACAGTGATTTGAACATGACATTAATAGTCCTAAGACTGTAAAAAGTATTTCAAAATAGTCTCTAGTAGTTATGATTATCTGATTCAACAAGAGAGCTTTTGATTTACTATGTCCCATCCTTGAATCCATCTTAAAATTTGTTTTTTCTTGTCATCTTTTTTTTTCTTTAATTTGAAGTAATAGCTGGAATATTTTACAGAGAACAATAATGCTTTTTACTGAAATATGAACAGTGATATGTCTTTGGGGGGAGCATATTTAAATAGGAGGACTATGAAGTAACTTACATACTTCCTATATGGTACTTTTACCTTTACTCCCATACCTAAGGTTTGTCACAGGTTAGTTTTTTCAAGCTGTTTAGTGAGTGTCATCCCTTGAACAGGTAGTTGTTAAAGGAGATCCGAAAAGAATCAGGAACCTCATCTTCACCCAGTTTGTGTCATTTGGTCAGAAAATGATCCTAATTTTTTCTTAGGATAGATGCAATGGCATAGTCCCAATTGTGGATGGTAATTATATAAGGGCAAATGTGCCTTGCAATGTATCTGTAGCTTATGGCTACACTGCTCCTGACAATATGGACATGAGGTCTATTTTTGTGTTGTACAGCACATGAGCTCCATTGTGGTAGTTGTCTGTGTGTATTTTGGTGAATTGTTAGCTCTAAGGTAATATCCACCTTGAATGTAAAAATGTCAGTGAACAAAATTCTGATCCATTAGACTTTTTTTCATGTGGTGATGGTTCCAAGAACAGCAGTTACTAGCTCTACAAAGAGGAGAGGTGGGGACTTCCAAAGCCATGACTCGGTAGTCATTGATTTTTAGAAACTGTATGTTGAACAAAGGCTGTCATCAAGTGGTTAACAGAAAGTGTTGAGCACATTAACGTCTGAAAGACAGAACAATAATGCTTGACTCGTGGGCATATATTGCATATCTGTATTATGTGCCTTCCTGCTTGGCATCGTGTGCCTGGAGTCCTCTTCTAGTATAGGGCATGCACATCAACAAGGCTTTTAAAAGAGTGCCCACGAGGAAGGGCTGTGTTGTGCACTTGCTGTGTAGTGGCGCTGTGCTCAAAGCGTTTCTCCAGGCAGCATGTGCAGGTGTTTCTCATCCCTGCTGTAAAAGCTGGTTCAAGGGTGCTCAAGGTGAGAGCGAATGCCTTGCCATTGAGAAGAACGTCTTTGTAGAGGGTACTTGGCACTTGAGCTTTTGGGAAAAAGAAACATCACTGTCTTCTCTTTTAAGAGTAATTAATGGTCAGCTTTCAAGAGGCTGACTGAGATACCGTGGCTAGAATTGGCTTCTGAATAACTTCTGGGCCAGGCTGGAGGCTTTCCTGCAGCCTTGAACTGGATGCTTAATCTCCTGATGGGCACAGTAGTAAAAGAGATAATTTCTTCGTTGCTTCCCTTTGATACTTTAGGCAGCTTATTTGGCTTCTGCAAGTGTTACCTAGGTACATCGGCTTCCCCCCTGTGCAGAATAGCCATATGACAAATAACCTCTGGCAGCTGGCATTGACTGGGGAGAGGAACAGAGCACAGTAGAATATATGTGCAAATATTGAGTTTCATACATCGTTTACATATTACAAAATCAAATTGCATTGTATATGAAAATGTATAGTGAACTTTGTGGTACTTAATGCTGCTGTTTTCAGTCTGATGTGTATGTAGAAGAGATGTGATTTGATGGAGTTTGGAAAACTAAAATCAGTTTGTTAAATTCCTGACACCTACTGTTGCTTTTACTTTTTGCTTTGCATTTTGTTCAAATTAATTAAAGTGCACAGATGTTCAATTAAAGCTTAAAAAATCCATGGCTACAGCTGTTTTGAGGCAACATTCCTGAGATTTAACATATCTAATAATGCTATTCTCTCAGAAGAAATTCGAATAGTGACTCTCGTAAGTTATTTTGCACTGATAGATTAAGAAAAAAGTGAAGTAAACTATATGGAGATGTAAAATGTCTGCTCCTTTTCTTACTTAGAATAACAAAGTAAACAATAAGATACCAAAGCAGATCTGCTTTTCATTTTGTACTAACATGTGGAAGAACTCTGCTTCCTAGGCAAAATTTATCAGTTTAGGTGGAAATTATTGATAGCTCTCTTGCAGTTCATGGAGAAGTACGTTGAAATACCTGCTATGGAAAAGTCATCTACTAGCACTAACTATACTGAGACTTCTAATTCCTTCACTTACTGCTTTGTAAAGGGGAACAGTAGCAGTATCTTGCATATAGTCTATGCATCCGGTCTCCTTGATTTTTTTAGGGTCTAAATATCTAGAGAGCTGCTTAGTGATATTGCATAGAACCTGAGTCTATGTTTATCAATTTACTTGAAGGTTAAATGTTCTTTTTAGTACCTGTAGCTATGGATGTACACCAAGATACATACACTATGGACATGGTAGTGCATGTTTATATTATATTGGAGCTATTGCATATTTGGACGATGTGCTCTGAACACTGAGCACATCATTTTTTTGGAGGCAGCTGTGGGGGACTTTGAAGATCTGAAAGCATTCAGAGGTTTTTGTGCAATCTCAGTGATCACTACCCCATGCTTATCTCTGTTTTTCTTCTTTTGGAATAATGAGGGGGGCAGCTTTGCTGTGACCTCCAGCCCTGTACCCCTGGCTCCCTAATGCCATCAGAAAGCCCAAGGAGAGGCCGAGAGCCCCTCATCCTGGAAGGATTAAAGGTGACTGAAGGGATTTTACAACAAACATCAGACCTTACAAGATGCTGGACTTGGCCTTAAGGGAATGTCTTACTGCCTAAAACCAGGTCTTTCTGTAGAAATATAGTATCACTTCAGTGTGGATACCTGACAATTGAAAACAAACAGTGCACAGAAAAAGAACTACAGCAGATTATTTTGGGGCCATTGGTTTTATTCTTAATGACTTGCCATTAAATCAAAGCTAAGTAATTTTTTTCAGGATAATTCATTGAAGGAATACCCTTTAAAAGTCACTCAAACTTTTCTACCAGTTTGAAGTGTTGTTTTGTGCATGTGGTAGAGCTGCATCGTTTGTAGCACATTAGTATAAGCATCCTGTTACTTGTGCACGCGAGAGTGTTTTTTTAATTTATTTTCAGTTCTCGGGTAACATTAGAAATGATAATTATACCTGTCTCTTTAATGTGTTGTGGCTTCACTGAATAATTTTTTAAATAATTTTATTTGCAGCTGGTCTGCTAGACATGAGTTCAGTTAGAAGATTTCTGCTGTAATTCATAGTTTCTGAAAGCTCTACCAGAACAGCAGATAAGAGATAGGAACTGAATTTTGTCTGGGGCCAAAAATGGAATTTTGTATGTGAAAAATATTGCCTGTATGTTTTTGCAGCTGCAACTAATTGAAAGTAAACGTAATGGCTAGACCCATTGCTTCATTTGTATTTGCAGACGATTACATTTTCATCTACTGCTTTTAAACTGATACGTAGTTCAGCCTTCAAGTGAAGTTATTCATTTATAGCCAAACAGTTCAGGATCTATATGTCCACTTTCCTGTACTGCTGTCTTGGTTGGGACACACAGGAACCTGAGGGCACTGTTTTAACAAAACTGCAGCCATGATTTCAGATTGTGTGTGATAAAAAGTACGACACTTTTCTTCTTGTTGAAAAAAAATTACACAGAAATCAAACGTGTATCCAGTATCTTGTTTAGAAGAGTTGGAAGAATCAGGCTTAGAAATATTCTGATGCTCTTCTACAATGCTACAATATTCAGAATTACTGCACCTAGATCTGAAACCATTGACTGTAAAGGAGAAAATGTTTCCCTTTGACTCTAGAAGTTTTGATTTCAGAACCAAGCATTTAAAATAAAAATTTTTCTTTGAGGTAAACTGTTCGAAATTAAGAAACCAAACTAATTTGCTTTGAGAAGAGAAAGAAAACCTTCTTAACTTAGAAACAGATTAGTATGTGAGATAAAATTTCATAGGTAGCACCAGTCTGAGGAAGCAGAGATGAATTTCTGAAACATTTCAGGAGCATTACATTTGGATTTTTTTTTAAAAAAAAATTTTAAAAAATTTTTGGTGTGAAATTTCCCTCAGCTTGCGGTGCACCATGCTAGTTAATATGGGGCAGGAGCCTGAGTCTGTAGCCTTTCAAAATCAACAGTAGCTTTGCAGTTCAATCAGTAGACCTGGGATCATATCCAATGATGTATTTCTTAAAAAATAATTCCTTTTTCTTTGCTTTTAAAGCAATGTTGGGGCGGGGGGTGGCAGTAAAGGGAGTTGGTGTGTGTCTATCAAGTTCTGTTATGGGAACAGTCCTGAGTTGTCACATGCAGTAATTTCCACTTGTGTTAAGTTGAGTATTGTTGGTAGACATTATGCTCTTCTGATTAGGTGAAAATCTTCACCTTTGGAAAGAGATAAATAACTGTGCAAAACGAAAGTTATTAGAAAGAGAGAGACTTTAAACTTACCCCTTTTATTTCTCATAAGGGTTATATTAGTAATGATCTGGGCAGATTAAAAAAAACCCTCATGCTTTTTAAGCATTTTTCTATGTCTCTAGAATTGGTTTGAGTTATGAGTATAGAGTATGGAGTGTAAAGTTCCTTGGCTTTAGTGGATTTCTGTGTTATATTTTAAAATATCTGCATGCTGAGAAAGTGGTCAGATTAGTCTCGTAAAGTACTCTCGCAATGGGAGTTTGGGGAGAAAGATCAGCATTTTTAACAAGTGCTGTAAATTCTTAATTTGGGTTGCCTCCGAATTTGAAAGGGGTATTTGTGTGTTCCTGTAAGTCTTGTCAGTACATTGTTTAGTGAAGGGATTCGGTGTGTATTTAATGCCTCTAAAAAGGTGTATGAGAGGCAGCAGCAGATACTTCCATGAGCATTTGTGAGGTAAAGTCTAACGTCATTGCTAGGTATCTGCACAGATGCTAAATGGTTGTCATAAAAAAAAAAAAAAATTAGAAACATTCAGGTGTAGAAAATTATTCAAATTATGTAAATATTCAGATGTTTTATATAAAAATAAGAAGATGCCACCTTGTGGTAAGAAAGATGTTTTAATGTATCCAGAAACCCTTTGGGTGAATAGGGTACACGTCTGAAAACTGGCAATGATTTATATATATATATATATTTTTTTAATCAAGGGTTTAATAAGTAAAGTTAAATTTTGGTTAGAGAATTGCATGACCAAACTTCCCCTTTCCTGTGTGTTTTTCTTCCACTTACAAATGTTCTCTCTTGCTCAGGATATTTAGAGGACCGTGGAAGCAAAAGCTGAATATTTTCAAAGCTTCTTGTTCCTGCGTAGTTTCAAAGCTAGACTCTGTTATCCCAGAAAACTGGGGCTGGGAGGATGGACACACCTTTAGCCTGGGTAGCGGTCTCATAGCTGAGACTTCTTTTTGTAGTTGTCACTTTGTGGTTAATACTGCATATTATCTCTGCTGAGATACTAGAGTGAAAAGTTGTATCGGTTTTGTACTCAGCACTTAGTGACTATTATTTGATTTGTAGCCATATCTTATTTATGGAAAACTAAGGATTTTAAAAGATTGATAACATCTCTAAATTTATCTGATGGACGGGCACTTCTAATGCCTATCTAATGCACATCTTACGCCATTCCTTATAATGGATTATGAAAAGTTTGTGCTTGCCTTTACACCTGTTCAAACTCCACTTGCAATTATAAGGTAAATTGTGTATCCTAACAACATCCTCTGTCTCACTAGGATGCTGTTCTTTAAATGTTTGTTTAGATTAAAAAAGAAAAACTGAAACCCCTCTCCAAACTTATGCTTTTCCTTTTTCTTCTCTATTCTGTTTTCTGTGATTTAAATCTCCTGTATCTGCAACACACTTAGAGAGAGCACAGTACAAATGCTATTGTGGCCACAATAACAAACTACTGTTGTCTTACTGCTTAGGTCTCTTTATTTTACACATTGAGGGTCAGGAAAAAAATACAGAAGAAAATACTAATTTGAAAATCTTAGTCCTAAATTTTGTGCATGCACACACACACACACCCTCCTTGACAGCAGGAGATGCCTGCCCTGTGCAGGCACTTCCGTGCATATTGATGCTAAATTTGTATACTACTACTAACAATAATAAAAAAAGGGGTTAGCAATTTTCCCCGATTTGAAGAAGTATTGTGCTTGTAATTAAAACATACTTTCTCTTAACATAATTTATTTCCTTGCATAATGTAATTTGACAGAGTATTATAAATGTATATCTCTATGCTTCATGACCCCATTATGAGGACAATTTTACCACAGTAATTCATTTGTGTTCTGTTTCTTCTTGCTTTCTGATTACACAATCAGTATCGAATTGTGCAACCAACATCCTGATTAAAATGAGACAAAAACCTATACAGCTTAGCTCACTGAAAAATCTCTTCTTGTTTGAGTAAAGACAATGGCAAAATTCTTATTTGTTGGGGAAGAAGTAGTTATTAAAATGGATTGCAAATGGAAGAGTAGAAGGTGGAGCTCCAGCTCCCCATGGGAGGAAGGCAGGGAGGGTAGGAAGTGTCAGCCACGAACACAATTTGGAGAAGTATCGCAGGAAAAAAAGGCGAACCATAAGAAAGTTAGGATTGACAAGAGGGATTTGGGAGAATGTTTCTCATTTTTCTTCAGATTTTAGAATCATAGCAAGGGACAGTTTTTTTCACAGCAACAATTAATTTATTTAGTTACTGAAAAATAGCTTTAAAATATATTTCGATGCAGGAATCATAATGCTACTGAAAGCACAATTTTTTTTTTAATAGTTATTTTATCTTGTAACCAGACCTGTGAAGTTCCCATGGTGGGTGGCTGGTGTGGACTTTGCCTACCCCAAAGAGTTTACAGCTGCTGTGTTTTCAGATTAACCCAAAATGTGGGTGTCAAATAATACAAGAAAACCTATTCAGTCACTTGAAAAGTGTTACTATATCATTAGTCTGGAATAATTTTTGTGATTAGAATTAAACACACATTCTGGTAAATGATAGGATTAAATAGTCTAAATTGTACATATTTTTGTTTGTGTTTCAATCACCTCTGTGTTTTTGTTATTTTTAAAAATTATTTGTGAGTAACAGAGCGTTTGATTATTGATTGGCTACTAGTTAGAAAAGCAAAATCCTGATTAATTTCTTGAGAATATTAACAAAAGGAATTCTGAGTGTATAAGCCTGCACGTTCACAATGCTGAGTTAATTTTGGGAATAATCAGCTGAAAAATTAAATCTTAATATGTGAGACTTGAACACATCCAGAAAAACTGAGAAACTGAGTTGCAGCTTTGCCTGTTGCACTCTGGCACACTTACTTTACTGTTTCATTTTGTCCTTTGAGTATGCCTTTAGCTGGATCATGGGCTACTTACAAACAACAACAGTGAATTAATCACACATATTAGAAAATGGAGTGCCACAAACCTTAGCAGTGGGCCAGGTTCAGTAAAATGCTGATTAATATAAATCATTAATTTAAAAAGAATTTCTTTAGAGCAGAATTTTTGCATCATGGTTCACACTTAGGTTTAGGAGCTATGAGTTTCTAATTTTAATACCCTAGCTTTTTTAACTAGCTTCTTCTCATAGTATACATAGTTTTACATTATCCCATCTTATTTCCTATAGAAATAATCCTTCTTACTAGAGTGGTACTACTCGAGATGTTAAAACTCCGAGCAGTTATAGCTAGAACTGGTTGGAAAATGGGAAACATGTCTTGTGGAACAGTTCTGACCAATTCTAATTATTGCCATTAATGTATCGTTGAAAAAATTTAAACATAATTTCTTTGGAAGGTATGACCTGCTCTTTGAAAGTGGGGGAAAATACTTATTCTTAATCACCTTCATCTCAAGAGCTGTAATTGAGGTTATGAAGTTATAGTGGATTAACAGGTTAGTGATTTTTTTTTTTTTTTTTTCAATATGGGGAAAAAAAATTCAGTGAGTTTCTTATAAAAACTTTACTAAGTGCTCAACCTTTGAACACAAATGCAAAATCAAATGTTTTAAGTTAGGGCCATAAGCTTCACATTAGAAATTAATCATGAGATGTTTTGGTGATAAAATCTCCCTCATTTGAAAATGTAATTTATTAACCAGCACAATATCTATTTCAGGGCATTATTCAAGCTCCAATAAAGATTTTCATAATATTAGAATAATGTGCCAATATTAAGCCTTGTGTGAAAGGAAAGAATGCCTTTCTCTTGGCTTGGAATCTCCATTTCTTTTCCCTCTGGAAGGCAAACCCAGAAAACCCAGGGACATAACCTGATATTTGTTGGCGTAACAGAGAACTTGCAACTGATCTTGAAACAGGCGGTGGTGTTGTTGGGGCAGTGAGGCTCCGATCCCTTGTAGCTGACTGTTTGTTGGCCATGGCCACTGCTGCCTGTACTGTGGGTGTGCAAGAGAGATGGTATTCTAATGGCTGAGTAGTCACTCCCCAAAGACTTCTGTGCTCTCCATGGACACGACATAGGTCTGTGCTTCGTGTTAGGGACCTGCTTGGGTAGTAAAGGGTCTGAGGAAGGCTTTGAGGTGAAGAGCATCCAATTTCTTGCACCTCCATCTTACTCCTGCCTCTCATCCTTCCTGTTCTGCTTTGCACTACTGTTGGCTCTCGCTCACACATACGGCAGTGGAAAAGAATACACGTAGCATGTTTGATCAAAACGGACTGAAACAGATGGAAGTCTTGGGATCATACTGTGTTTTCGCTTTCTGTGCTTGATAAAGGAATAGTCAGTAAAATGCTAGCAAAGTATTTGTTCTTGGGGGAAAAAAAAGAACTTTTGCAATTCCCCTGCCATTTGCATCATTTTCTTTAAGTTGTAAAAATAATTTAATATGACTCTAACATGTTGATTCTGGGAAGCCTTGTAAAAAGGCAAGAAGTACATGACAGCACTCGAACTGTGCTATTTTTCCTGTGCTGTAATTATTTTCATTTATGAAATTCTAAATTCTGTTTTAAATATTGAATATTTCTGGTGAAATGACAGCTTGTGCTAGCTTTAGGATATGCCTGCTTGGTAATTATTCATGAGAAGAACAGCTGAAAACAAACTAGTTATACACCTTGGCAAGTCACTCTGATTTTAATTCTGTGAAATTTCCCTATGGCCATGTGACTTTATTCTAAAGTACTCTAACAGTGCAGATGTCCAGAATGCCGTGGCTGTTAGAAATGTTATTCCTGTATTCAAAGTTTTGAATCATCAGTGCTTCAGGAAAAGGAAAAGGGAAAAAAAAAAAGAGAAGAAGAAAAAAGACCGCTGATACAGCGTGTGTTTGGAGTGTTTCTTGCATACTTCATTATGTACAGCCATCATACGTTACTGGAACACAGATATATCATGAGTAATATATCTGAATGCATGTTTAGGACATACAATGGAATTTACAATGCCTGAAAGAATGCATCCCTGAAATGCACTAAGTATTTTAAAATATCTTGTTTAAGCTATGATACAATAGGCAGCATCAGCACTGACATTTTCGGAAGTTTAAAAGTAAGACAATTTCTATGTAACATTGGATGAAGAATTGAAATGCTTCAGATTGAGCTAAAAATAAAACATTTCTCTACTTTCGCCTTTTCTTTTTCTTCTCCATATGGTTCCTGAAACATTCCTTCATTTAAATAGGTTTTAGAGCTCTTTCGTTATAGATCCTGAAGCATTCATTGCTTTTGAGGAAAAAAAAACATTTTAGCATGTGCTATTTTTGTTATTCTAATTAGAAAAAAACAGCTGGTCCTGCGCAGCTCTGACTGTAGTCTTTTTCAACACATTGTTCAGATTTTTTTCTCTTTTTCTGTCAAGCTACCAGGCTACCACCTCTTCTCATCCCACACGAGCCAGCCCCCAACACACCTGCATGTGCAGCCTTAAGTATCACATCTGCCAAGGAACAGAAAGAAAATACTTTATTGGTCACAGGACATATACATCAAATTATTCTTATTAGGAATATGTATATTCACAAGTAACTGGAAGTGACACCGAGCTAATGGCCAGTAGCTTCATTTTCCATTCAGTGCTGTTTCTTAGTGTCTTTATCATGCAGTCTTTCTTATACATATAAACCAACTTAACTGCTTTGATTTTAAAAAAAAAAAAAGGTAATCAGCCTTCACTTAGGATTTTGATATCTGTAAACGTGTGTGACTACAAATAATCATTGAAGCTGATCAAAGTCACACTCTCTGTTGCTATGGTAATGAATCCCCATTTTGTTTACGGATGGGTATGCGCCACATGACAAGAAATGATGTCAGGTGGAAAGCTGAGATAAATTAAATTTGTGGTCTGAAGTTATTAACATATGTTTTGTGTGAGTGTGTGCATGTGTATTAACGCAGAAAGGGAAGATCCAGAAAAGTCTGTTCTTACAACATAAGTTGTTGGTTTACAACATAAAAGTCGGTTCTTACAACATAAATCACGGCGTAGGTTATTCCAGTTAGATGAAAGAGATACAGAGCAGTTGGGGCAATGACGTTTCTGTGCATGTCCAGGTCAATGGAATTGCTCTTTAATAGTCCTTGTCCATTGTTTCATCCTGTTTGCAATTCCATTTGTTGATTTGATTACCTTTTACCTTCAGCTAGAAATTAATTCTGAGTTTCCATTCGGACAAAACACACACGTATGTAAAGTTAGGGACAGCTGTGAAAGCAGTTACATTTATTTGCAAACAATTACACAAATATTATTTTGGAAAGCAGAAGAATTCATACTATAAATACTAATTGCATATCAAAACACACATAATATTGAAACACGCATTGAAGGCCTAAAAGCATACAATCAAGATGAAAATCTGTGTATCTGTCAATTAGAGCTCACTTGTGTTTATGCAGTATTTCTCCTAATGCCAGTATTCTCTGCTGGCTGTTGCAGGAGACTGGCCTTTATGGGTCAGAATCAAATGCAGGTTGGTGTTGGGGAAAATCAAAAGCCGGTAGTCAAACTAATGATTAAAGGAAATCTGTTTCTATACCAGCTTTGGATATGACAGCCTTTCTTTTTAAGTTTTATATGTATGTGTATGCATGTACATATGTTTTTGGAGAAAGTGATTGAGTGCATTTGCCTAAAAGAGATTGTACTAGCTATTTCACAAAGTATGGATGAGAAGCTGTTTTTATCAACAGTAGTTTTCTCTTCTTGGTCATGTGTTTACATAAAAAAGTATAACAGAAATGCATCTAGCCAGCTGAGATTTCAGTTTTGCTGGCTTTCAGTTCCACTTCTCCTTATAGCAGCTGTCAGAGTACCTGAGTGAGAGCCCACCAAAGTCAGTGGAGAAACTCAACAAGTTCAGCAAGTTTGAGATGAGGACTACATAACAAAAAGCAGTAGCCAGCAATTGAAATCTGTGATGGTTCTGATTCCCGAGGGTGTGGGGGACTTCATAGCAAATTAAGTAACTTGTATGTCTGATAAATTTTCCTGAGGAATAAATTGTATTAATCCATTTTTTAGAAGGTGTAGGCATTAGTTACAAGAGCAACAGAAATAAGCATGAAAGGAAAATCTTTTACCATGATAACATCAGAGTGGCAGGGCTGTCAGGTACAGCAGAGATGAGAAACTGATGACAAACTTAGCCAGTGCTTTGGTGTTCAAGCAGACTGAAAGTTTCTCTTCCAAAGTTTGGCTTGTGGAACATATTCCTGTGCAGAGTATTAGACTAGAAACAGAAACACAGAATATTAGATTAGAAACAGAGACTGCAGCACTTCTATTGCTGCAACTATAACTATGAAAAAAATGCATTGAAGATGCATTGGTATTTCTGTGCATTTAGATGTTATTATTTAATATAGGATCAACACTGAATTTGCCACTTTGAAGGCAACAGACCATTTTTCTGTTTCTTTAGAAATATAATAATCTCTCTAATTCATGTGCCATGTGGTGTTGTACCACCTAGCAATAGGTGCGTAATTGAGGGCAGAACTTGACCCTTTGATTCTGTAAATCACATATGATCATTACAGAAGAGCTCAGATCTTTAGACGTTGTATGATTGCCAGCTCACCAGCCACTCTTCCTTTGTCACATTATTTTTTAGAGTCTGACACTCTAATGAAAGCAATACAAAAGCCTGCCAGAGCCCAGCTCAGAATGCCCAATTTGCTTTGACTGCCATTTTAGAGAGCAAAAGTGTGTTCCATTATTTGTATCAATATTAGGATGAACTTAGAACGGCAGATCTTCTGGATGGGGCTACACCTTTAGTTTCATTTAAAGGGTCGTGCACATTTGTGCACTTTTGCGGTATCATGTAAATAATAATTCAATAGTAGGAAAATCAATGCATTGCTGAAGGTGGACTAATAGACTTCTTTTGGCTCTGTGAATCACTAGGGTTTAAGCATTACTCAATTTTCAGCCCATACACCTAAGCCATATGATTTCAGAAGATTTTGTGTATGTCTCGGTGTATAAAAGCTGAGCAAAACTCATTTTCTTTGGCCTAAGCTTCTAGAATAATCCGCAGTACATCCAGTCGTACTCATTACCTGGTGTCTGCTGCAAGGAGAGAAAGGGTGCTTTTTGGCACACTGTTTTGAAAAAATTGACTTTCTTTTCCGTCTCTCTTTCTCTGCCACAAACTTTTTCTATCCTCCTCATATGACATACTGGGGGAGAATGAGTGCAGTAAAGAAAGCTTGTCAAATGTTAACCTGATAAAGAAAAGGCTTGGAAATTCATTTTGTTCCCTGGAGAGAGGCTGTATTATTCTGAGGTGCCCTCTGCTGTGTCAAGAGCTAAAGATGCTTCATGAACCACACCTAGGCAAAGATGAGTAAGACCCTCCCTTCGAAAGGCCTGGACCTGTTGAGCATCCTTTTCATCATTGCAACACACAGTACATTGGAGCGTCTCGAATTAATCATCTCTTCCCACAAGTAGAATTTCCTTTTGTTAAGACCTTAGGGAAGCTAAATTTTTCAAAATACATGCTGGATGGGACTGAAGGGTTTCTTTATTTCCTTTGGAACCCCATTCACAGAAGCAAACCTCCAAGTTTAAACTTAAAAAACAGAGGCAGCAAGGGTTTCAATTCAGAGCAAGAAAGATCCATTGGTCGTGAGATTCTGTGAAGATCCCGCTTTCTCCTCAGTGCTGGAGAAATTTGTGAAACTCATTATCTTCCAGTCCAGAACTTTAAAGAAATCCCTGACTATGTCAAATTTAGCTTTGGCATAAACGTGTGTAACTAATATTAGAACTCTAAAAGTGATCTTGTTTATAATCTTTCCAAAACAATACTTAGATATTCTTAGGAGTGGGGTTTGCTTTTTTTTCAGTAGAGTCAATTGAGGCTTAATTTTTTGTGCAGGTATTACCAATGGCAGGCATAGATCTTGAGCCCTGAGGGATTTCTTCTGAAACATGACAGTGAGAACATATTGCTGCATGTTAAAAATACTTCTACCATTGTTGTTCAATATAGAGAGAATTTCCTTGCTTTAGAACATGTTAAAAAAAAAAAAAAACAAACCCAACAACAATCTTCCCCCAAACTATTACTTTTCATTCTAAGAATTAGCATGTTACAACAGATTATGAAATTTAGGTTTTGAAAATTAACTCATTTTTAGAAACCCAGGTATGTACACCTCATAAAGAAGTTGGATGCACAGAGTAAATTCATATAGCAGTACAAAGTTAGGCTTCCATATGACTTATTTGGTTCATTTGCTTCCTTTTTCTACTTTTATTCTAAATCTTTCTATTGTTAGTCTTCCAAAAGGAATACAGTACAGCAGATTCATCAGAGACCATTATTTACTGATTCTGTATATTGTTTTCATAATGGTTGAACTCAGCAATTCATGAACTGATTATTGAGTTTTAGCAAGTGGCTAATGAATCATTGATGCTGGCTCAGGGAGAAACAGATTCCTCATGTTTCTGCAATTCTGCAGGTTTCTTCCAGATTTCACAACTAGTTTCATTAATTTCATTTATTTCTTATCTTCCTCTCTTGGAATATTGCCCTCAAAAAACCTAAAGCCAATGACTACATACAAAATCTCAACTGTTTTTCACCAGTAATGATCGTATATTGACTAAAAGTAGATTTAAGAAAGAACCAACATGATTTGCAAATTTCATGGTAGAAAACTATCGAGAAACTTTTAAGTCTTTATAAATCAGCTACAAGATGGCACGAAAATAATATGCAATTTCAAATTAATGATTTAAAGAAGTTAGCAAAACAGAATTGTTGATTAATATAGCATAAAATATTCTTTGCTTATAATGGAATAGTAAAGAATTATTATTAAATATACTACATTATAGTTGTAATGTTGCAGTATGAAAACTTTAATAGCGGCCTGCAAAGAAAGCTCTTTTCACTCTCATTTTTATCTTTCCACTTTTTGAAATGCATGTCCCTACAGAATTGTTACAAGATAATAGAACTCAAAGATTTATTTCTGATAAAAGGCTTAAATTGTAACGGCAAAATATAATAGCCCAATAACAAGGCTGAATAGATATTAAAATAAATGAGAAAGAAAAAGACATAGATGTATTGCTTACCTATCTGTTCATGAAAACAGATCCATCATATTGGAACTTGGTTGTAGCTCTCTATAACCTGTATGCTGGAATTCAGAAAAGGGATAGACTCATGGGGTTTATTCACTGGTTGCAGTGCAGTGCATGTGTGTGAGTGTGTGTGTGTGTGTGTGTGTGTGTGTGTTAAAGATCACTCACAAGTTCTGAGGTCTTATTTGTAGTGATATCTGACTTGAAATCAGATGTCTGTGGTCATCGATACCATTCTTACAGTAGAGGAGCAATTGTTTGAGTATTTGGTTAGGGCAGCCTTCTATAGTTTACCTTGTAAATAGATGTCATCAGATAAGGTTTGAATATTTTTTTTTTTGGAAGTTTACTAGAATTTTTTTATAGAGAAAATCTAAGTATTTAATGAGAAAATCAAAATGTTTCAGTTAATGTAATTCATTATATTGCCATGAGGGCTACATGGAGTTGCAGGTAATGTACTGATGGTCTCACGTAGGCTCCCTTTCCTCATGTGTTATGTTGCTCTCTCTACTGTTTGTGTGTGTGTGCTTGTGCTCTTGCTCGGTCTCTTTTATTTTTTTTCTTCTGACCGCTCCTTCCTAAGTAGAGAGGAGCAGTCTCATCATGAGAGATTAAATCTTAGTGGAGGACTTGGTCTGAAGAACACAGGAGGAATGAGGGGAATGAACCAGAGCTACTATTACATGCAACAGAAAAATCAGCAGGCTAGAATATTTATGGTTTTGATAATACTTTTCTTCCAGTCTTGCTCATAAAACCAGTTCATCGTCAAAACCAACTTGATTGAGTTGAAAAAGTCAATTTTCTATAGTTTTTATTGAAACTTTCCAATCAGCTCTTCACACAGTTCCTTAAGTAAACACGTGGCTTTGTGTTTCTCATGACTCAACCCTAATCACTGCTTTGATCTTTATGAAATGTGAAGAATAAGGTAAAGAATTTTTCTGCCACTTGCAACTCTCTTTTCTGAAAAAAAGAGCATTGGAACCGTTTTAAACCCCAAATAACAAAAAATATGTTTTTCTGAAGTCTGAAATTATCCTGCTTTCATAGTATAGGCAGTAGCAGGCAGCCATAGATAGGCTGAACTGCTTCCTCTCATCTTTCTTTTCTCTTCGTATTTCTGTTCATGGAGACTGCCTGCGATGTGCAGAATTTACCTGCAGTTAATAAGTTTTGATTGGAATTTTCATCAACGTTATCTTTCTCAGATTTGTTCAAAATAAGTGAGAGAAGATATTTTATGTGTTTTATACATTCTCTTTCAATAGGTTAAAAAATAAATGAGAAAACCCTCTTTAAACTTGGGAAGTAAATTTTTGGGAAGTAATATTTTGGGAATATTACTTTGGGAAGTAATATTTTGCAGTGTTAAGGTAATCATCTTTTCAGTATGATGGGTCATTAAAATAAGTTATATTTGTGATGTACATGTATTTTTCAGGACAAAGATTGTGAAAACTTATTGGAACTTTATTTCAAGAGGAGATGAAGATAAAATACCTGGATATTCTATATTTTTCCAGGTATATTTAATCCTGCTGAGGAGTTAAGTTGAAGTGTTTGAACAATTATGGTTTTTTTTTTTTTAGAATAATGAGATTAAAAAGAAAAAAAACTGTGAAATAGTACCCCATTGTATTGTACTGCAGACTTGGAGAGAGTATTGAATTCCAACTTCTCGCAAACCACGGGAGCAGACCACATATCAGGCACAGAACAAAGCAACAAAAAAGAAATCCCCCAAAGTCTGACCAGAGGCTGTTAGATTTAAGCTGAATAGAACTATTGCGAAGAGCCTTGGGGACAGATCCTCAGCCGGTATAAACAGCTCAGCTGAATTTGGGGTTGTAAACAGGGTTGTTTACACCAGATGAGGATCTGCCCCTCAGTGCCAACTGGGAGAAGTTTGGTCTCAAGTAGACTTGCTGCAGTTTTTAAATACGTAAAAGTCTCTATGTATATATTGAATTTCATAAACACAGCACACAGACAGTATACAGGTTCTGTGCTTGTTGACTTTCCCCTTTTAGAGAGCTGCTTGCATGTAAACTTCCCGCCTGTGTGGAAGTTACAATAATACAAATAAGCTGCACAGTTTTTCATGCCAATATTCCCTTCTTTCTACTTTTGTCCAGACTGATCTGTGTACCGAGAGAGGTGAGCTATTAATATTGCCTTTTTACAGCTAAATTATCTGACTCCAGAATTGTTCACAGATTCTATTAAAGACCCCTATGGAGGATTGCTTCTACAAATAGGCTTTTTAATTCATCCGGGTACACTAAGGTGTTACCTTCCTTTCATTAATAAAATGGAAACTCATAAAGAAAACCAGATTATCCTGAATTTATAGTCAAGTAATTTTGTTTCTCTTAGCTCTGGTAATAATTGTAGAACATTATTTCCATGTTTCTTTTCCTTTCTCCTTCATATACCTAGACAATCTTAATTTCTTATGTTTATTTATCTTTTTTTCCCCTTTTAATTTGATAGGAAAAGCTATCTAGGACCCCAGGAGGCAAACAATGAGAGTTAGGTATTGGTCCTTCTCATCTCCACTTTAATGAAATAATAAGTAATTGTTTCATATTTACCTATACTTCAGAAAGTCTAGGTTATTTTTTTTTTGTGTTCCATCTTTAACCTTCTTGAAATGGTATTTTCTGGCTTTTTAATATATATTTTTTAATTTTTTCTTGGCTTTTGTCATCCATGCTGTAAAGTGATTAATCTCTCTCCTCATGACTTTAAATTTCCAACTTTTTACCTGTATTTTACTGGTTTTCACCCTGAAATGAAGCTTTCTTTTCTTTTTTTAAACCATCATTTTGATCTTTCCTTCCGAAGCAGCTCAAAGTGAATGCTGTTAACAGACTGATTCAATGAAATTTCAATACATTGGAGGTGTTCAACAGGGATAAATCACCAGAGATTTGCTGACACAGACTTCTTTCTGCCACTTTACATGAACAGCAAGCCTGTCTCTTTACTGACAGATATTTTTTTGGGGGAAAAGCCCTGAATCCAGTTCTTCAGAAGGCAGATCATGGTATGGATCACTGCTGCAGAGCCCTTCTGAAGCACCTCTGCAGAGACCACTTCAGTTGAATGACTACTTCATGGACTTAAAATGAAGTGTGTAGAGCTAAATTATCTCTATAGATGCTTTGGCTAAACTTCCGGTAGCAGGCTATGCTTCTGAGATCTCTTAAGAAGCAATTACAGAAAACATCCAGTGCATTTTCTGAGTGAGTGAAGGGTAGTGATCCAACTGGGTTCAGTGCAATAACATGACACAAGGGTAATGTTGTTACTCTCCAACTAAATTTCAGTGTAACTAAGAAACCAGCAAAATTTAAGTCATCTTTCTTTCTTGTGCCTTTTCATTCAGAAGTTGTTGATTTCTTTTAAACTAAAAGAAAGGAGATTTCAAAATTTAATTAGTAAAAAAGGATACTTTTAAAGTTAAATGATTTAATCAGATCTTAAACATGGTCTACAACAGCCGGCAACAAAAGTGAGAGAGACGAACCACTATTCCTTTCACAGAAAGAAAATCTTCCTCAAACTACATCTGTTTAATTTTCTTTAAACACTTTTGATTTTCTTTCCTTACTTGCCTTGCAGGGTAACAATTTGCCCCTTAAAAAATTTTAAATGTTTCTTGAGTAGTTGCTTGGGTGCATGATTCATCTTAAATTACATATAGTTCTCACCATTTTCTGAGAACTGTTGCTGATGTCTATTGAGCCAGCAACCATACTGTGGTTCACAGAAAACTCAGAATATTTTGAAAGCTGAATTCTGAGTATCTGTTTAGTGGAGTAATACAGTTACACTATGTGTAGATTGTGACCTAATGGCCGTGTGCTCTAAAGAAAGTATTGGTCAGTGCCTGTTTCAGTACAACGATGTAAGAGTTGTTTTACTGCTTATCATACAATTTTATATCCATGAGCTATTACTGAGTTCAAAATGAATTTTCTTTATTTCAAAAATTATTTCCTTTAATTAGTGGCATTCATTATTTTTGATAATCTAGTAGCTGGAAAGTAGTTTACAAAGATGGCCTAATCTCTCTTAATGTCTCTTAGTATCATGGACATTTCACTTCTCTTTCTAAATGAAATCTTTCTTGCTTACACATTCTTAACCTGCTCAAGCATTGAAAGCCAATAAACTACAGATTCTCTTAATTTAGAGTTGCTGAAGTTGCTGAACAGAAATATTTTCAATTTGATATTACTTTCATGATACAAAAAGCAATAGCATGAAAACCCAGACAAAGCATTCCGGGAACATGGACTGACAATTTGGTTTGAGTTTTTCCTCCATTAATAAAAGTGTGTGGAAAAGAAGAGTTAGGGATGATACTCTAATATGCCAAATCCTGGAGCAAAAAATAAAATTAATCAGTTAATTTAATTTATATTATTTCAAGAATGGCTGTAGAAAGCACTTAATGAAAGACCCCCTGTACCTGTGAAAGACCGTAGACCTGGCTCTTCTGCAATCAGAGTCAATGGGAAAATTCTATCTTAATAGGGAATTAGGTTAGGTCCAGTATAATCTAAATATCGTTGATTTGTCATACATCTTAAATAATGTATGTTAAAGCAGGGAAATATAGTTCTTCTGGTTTATACCGGGATAAGCAAAGCATGTAGCTAGCATATTGAGTGGGACAATATCCTGCATAGTAACACCTGATGTAATATGAGCATCTTCACATCTGATCCATCCTTGTGCACTTCTGCCTGTTGGTACAAGAATGAAGGTGAGCCTCATCCATGCTTTCTTTGGCATGATGTAATCCCACTGCAGGGTTTTTATTTAACAAGGTAAAGAGATAATACACTTTTCAAAAAGGAATTAAATATACAGATCTTCAGTCAAGATCCACCTTACCACAATGAGTTTGGTTTTCCTAGCTCTGCTTTCTGTTATTAATCATTTACTTTAAGCATATAATATACAATGATAGCCTACATATGTAATTTTAATTAGAGTAAATCTGGCTTGACATGTTTAATAAAAATCAAAATATTGTTTGCAATTGAAAATCATGAGAATAGAGAAATCCAGACAGTTTTGAGAATTTTCTGTTGTTGTTGTTACATTAAGTTCTGAAATCAGTCTGAAAAGAATTAATTGCACAAAATGCAATGTAAATGTTCCATGAATTTTCCTAATGTGATACAAAATAGAAAGGGGGATGTAAAGCAGTTATTCTGCCTCTAGTATGTGTACTGAACAAGTTTAGTTTCCTGCAAAATGACTTAACCTGCACAGAGCATAGATTTTTTGCTGCATGTACGTTGAACTTCATGCCAGAGAAGTAAAAGTAATTTCCCTAATGACTGGTTGAAAATCTTGAGATCTGCAGAGCATCCACTTTTTATCTCTAGCAAAGCATACGTGATCTCTATCTGCCTATTTATGACACTGCAGTATATGACAAAGACTACTGCATCATGCAGTGTTGAAACAAAAAGCACATGTCAAAACTCAAGTAGGAATCTTTGAAAGGTCTCCTGAGGAAGAATCATTCTGTTTTGTTATACAGACTTGCCCTGAAAATGTCTCTGTAAAATGTGTCTAAAGGACTTATAACACTTCATATATTCCAAATGCCCACCCATTTATTCTCAAATACATTTAAGTGCATGGAAGCTTTTGAATTGCAGGTCTGATTATGTGTAGATGCTAAAATCTTACATTTTAAAACATATTACAATACAGTTTGATTACCACAACTGCCTCACTGTAATGTCTCCCGTTGGGCTTTTCCTGCCCTCCTTTCCCTTTCCCTTTGCCATTTCATTTTGCGCGGGTGAAGAGCTGGTGTGCACGCTGAGGGCTTTGCAATGCCAGGCGAGGTTGCAAAGAAGACAGCTGTCTAGTTTGGGGAAAATAGATTCCATGCTGTGTTATGGTGTGGGGAATGGCAGTGCTTTTTTCAAGGGGGCAGGAAGATAGGGCTAGTCCCATTCCATAACAAGGGTTCAGTACAGATCACTACAGTGAGTTTTACGGTACATTGGTAAAACTTGTCCCAGTTCCTGTTGATGTCAGCGCAGAAGCTTCCTTTAATTTATTTGAGGTAGGATTAGACTGTTTATGAGTAGGTCCCTGAGTGTGTTTAGAAAGTGAGCAGTTAGTAACCAACTCTAAAGGAGCATCTCTATTTGTCTACAATATTCTTTAATATGTCTTTGTAATCATAAGAACACCGGTGCTCCAAAGGTGTCTTCTTTCTTGACCGGGTTTAAAAGGTGCATCAGCAGTGTTACATTTTCTCCATGAATTTTTTATACTTTCTCTCTTTTTGTAACTACATACAAATCTAAACCAGTGCTTATTATTTCTAGGGCGTGTACAAGACAATAAATAGCTGTGTATACTCCCACCGTAACATCCTGTTTCTGTGAATCACAAGGTAGTTACTTCAAAGTTTAAAATCTGTTCTACTAGAAACTATTGCTCTTTTATTCCTAAAATGTCATCATAGTTCATTAATAGCTTTATCATTGACCTCTTCTTATTTGAATATCGATAGCCTTAAACATGTGTTGGATTCTCTGTATGTGGAGTCACGGATACCCACGTGAATTGTAAATCAATAGGGCGTGCTCTGGGTGTTAAAATAGGAAGTTCAAGTTCATGTGACCAGCCAGTGCTAACACAAATAGTTCCGATGTATTTCACATGAGACATTGGGGTGGTAATTTTGCTGTTTAGTCCTGTCAGCTGGAAAGCTCCAAACTGAGTTATTGTTTTTGAAAGAACATGAACAACTCTTGTGATGTGTCCAATATTTTTCTCATTGATAATACTGTAACTAATGTCCACGTCTTTCTGTAGTGGCTGAGGACATAGCTACCTTCCTACGAAATTTTACTGCATTATCAGTATTTAACCTCGTTAGTTTATAGAGTACTGCAGAATACCTTGACTATGAAAGGAGCAAAGGAGCAGAAATTAATTTTGTACTGCCTATGTACATACACACAAGTCATCAGTCCCATTTGATACTCCTCTAAAATATTTGTAAATGTTATTTTAAATACACATTTAGCTGGTTCATTATTAAATCTTTATACAAATTTCATCTTCTATAAGATGTTAAAAATCTTTAGAATTCATCAGCATGTCTTAATACTTGTGCTTGGCTAATGTTTTACATTTATAGGAGTTTTAAAAGGCAGGTGCAATGTGACATATCACAAGAAGCAAATTAAGCTCTTGTAAAGCACAGCTGGAATGCTAAAAATGTGTATTTGTAATTTAAATATGTGACACCATCACACTGTAAAATCAGTTCATAATTAGAAAACATCTGTTTTTTTCCAATATGATGTCTAATAGTATATTTAAATAATTTAGAATGCAATAAGGGCTGAGGGGGGGAAGTCAAGCTGTAGTAAGTGATTCAGGACATTTTTTTTCTTTTGTTTAAATGTCCTCTTCCAGATTTTTAAGTAACCCATCATTTTGAAGCTAATTCTTGGTTCACATTATAATCACCATTGATGAAATACATATGCCAAACATATGTGTTGTTATGACCTTATTGTCAGTCAAGAAACAGGTTTTGTAGATGCTGTTGTTAAGAAGGATTTACACACTGTCATGTTGCTGGTTTTTTTCTTTTTTGATTATCAGAGAACCATGAGTCAAGTAAAAGTTGATTATTTTAACAGTGAAATTTACATGAATACATATATGTATAGTCAACACAATGATGCCTAAAGAGTTTATGATACCTGGAAACATACTTAAACTAGATTAAATACTGACTTAAAATGTATTGGGATCAATTCAAGTTTAACTAATAAAGTTTGAACAAAACCACAACTTCTCAAATGAAGTTAACATGGTAGATTAGCCACACATCTGTCATCAGTGTTCATGTAGGAGGGTATTTATATTGGTGTGATGAAAATCCTAATGGATGTTTTTATCCTGCCTGAAGTGTGCAAGCAGAGCATTCCCCTAGTTTATTGGCAGTAAACTATGTAACCTTTCTCATGCCATTGCCTAAGCATCTATTTAAGTTAAATAGAAGCCATACATTCCTGAACAGGTTTTGTGCTCTTTTTTCGTGGGCATACATGTATAAATGCTTGAAAGTCTTCACACATGCTGGGTAACACCTAAAAAGCACACCAGGCACAGTAGTACTATTCAGAAAGATTTCTCAGCTCAGTGGCTGGATAGCGGTGTTAGTAAATACTGCGAGGTCCACCTATCAACCCTTCCCTTGGATGTGAATGTTCTGGAATAAAAACATGTTTAGTTTATGTGCTTTCAATTTTAAATTAAACTAATTTTTGCCCTGGAAATGCAAAAAAAATCTAAAACTAACTTTTTGAGGGCTAGAGTACATGAAGTTAATGTGCTGCAGTTTACCCGCATCTATGTCTCAATCGTCTTTTATCAACCTTTGCTGCTGCAGCCCACCACAAGCTTTTCATCAGTTTATGCATTGTGCGCCAGGGCAAATAATGACAGAATATCTAGCTAAAGAAGGGGTACTTAATCAGCAATCAAGATTCAATTTGTTTTAATTTTAGCAGGTGTTTGTGAGGTACATTGATGGGAGAGATAATATGTACTGCTTTCATTAGCTCTCTTGTTTTTGTGCTTGAACATTTAAGAGCCAGATGTTCGGAGGTGAGCTGATCAGAATATTAAGTCTCCAGAGGTTGGTTTCCATAGTGTTTTACATTCCTTTCTTTATCTCCCTCAGTTCACCCTGAGCTATGAGGTGCAAGTGCTCACAATGACAGACTACATCTCAGCTTCCTATTCAAGCTTTAAATTAGTCTAATTCTCTGTTTAAAAAAAAAAAAAAAAAGGAAAAGAAACAACACAAAACCTACCAAAAAAAACCTGCCCCTGGAAAACAACTTTAATAATCTGCAATTAATTTTTGGTCCTTAGGTCAAACTCATTTCTCGCTTAGAACTGGTTTAGTTGATAAAGCTCTTATGGATGTTATTTGTTGAGTAGCTGGTATTTTGCCAGGATGTTTTACCTTAGTAAAAACATGTAACTACCGTCAGTTGGTAAGCTACTTATTCCAGCATCTTTGTAAATTAAGTATATAATCTAGATAATTTCTCTTTTTTTGGAAAAAAAAAAAAAAAAGCAGCTGTAATGTCAGAATGCCTCAACACGAGAGGGGGCTGCATAATGGACGTTGAGAGTAACTTCGGTCAATAAGTATTCTTGAAAAGAAAACATACAGGCTATATTTGAATATCACAAGTTTTTTATAACATAAGGTCATGGAATGAATGCATCAGAGTAGACAATAGGATTGCAAACTAAAGACAACTGAACCTTTTGGTTTACATTTTTAGCTTGATATGTAGCACCTTAGTCCTGGTTTAGTAGCTGCTGCAGCAGTAAGTTAGTATTTTCCTGTATAATAAACTCTCCCAATGTTGCTGTGATTACTTTTAGTAAAGGAAAAACAACCCAGAAATGAAGAGTTAAACAGAACTGCCATTGGCAAATGCTATAATGTTTTCCCTCACTATTAATTGTTCCCTGTTTACTTTGATGCTCAAAGATTGCCCTGTTTTACAAGCATATTTTCTTAATTGTGTCACCTTGTACTGTAAGTATGTCAGAGGGGAAACATTTGCAAGTGATTAGATATAGACCTTTGTGTCACCAAATGTATTAGGTACATACCCTTATAGGATATAATTGTGATCTTTTAATATGCGGCCATTGACCCAGACTTGTTATTATCTATTATAGTTTATAATAATGTATCTCTTTATGATTAAATGATGATGCCCGGCAGAACACTATGATTAGCATTTCAGTTATTTATAGATTATGTCAGAGCAGTAATAAACATAAAATGCTGTTAATGTGTGGCTAATGAAATCTGGACATGAACAAGTTTATGAATTGATATAATTCATTTGAGTGTTCTAACTGAGCTGCTGGTTCTCGTCATAATTCAAAAGCTTAGCAGGGTTCACCGATTAGGTGGTAGACTAATTTGCTACAAAAAGTCAATGGGTTTTCATCGTCTTGGGCTATCATACACAGCATGGCTGATTGCATAAGGACTATACAAAGTAATTCTCATAAATATATTTATTAAGCTTAATATGTTTTGTGAGGTTAGGATGGAATCGGCTAGTGCGCAACATATGTGGAACAAAATCACAGTGTGTTAGATACTAAAAAGATATGTTCAGTAAAATCATTCAGGACCAGATCGATGAGGGAGTTATTTGAATTTTAAAAAGTGAGCAATTCAATATCAAATATAAATGAGAGCCATAAAGAATGACATAGATGACTGACTGAATGTGCTCGACATTTATTTTACTTTGGCATCATAATTTCATTTCATGCTACAAATACAGTTTTAAGCTTAGGTTACTTAGTGCTGAAATAGCTGAGTATATTTGCAGAGCTAATGGCAGTACTGCTTTCCTATGGCCAAGGGAAACTGAGTCACATCTCACACTAGAGTGTTTCTTCAATACCGTAGTCTATTGACGGCTACCTGTCCTTTTACCATTCTGTCTTTTCATACCAACATATATTGAGTCCTGATCATCAAAAAAGATGTTCATAGCCTTTGTTAGGGTATCATTTGGGGTTTTTATAAAAAATGGACAAGTTGCCTATTGGATGCAATTTCCTCTTTGGGATCTTTATTTTTCATCAGCATCTGTCAGTTCATTGGTTTCTTTCTCCCATTCCCTGTGACAGCATCCTTCAGTCTGTTCCATTGCTTACCTTCTCACATCAAATCCACCATCAGTTTTATCAGGGCTGAATTCATGAGAAATGCTATTCTCTGAAAGTACTAGACCAACATATTCCCTGTATAATTCTGTTTTTTCAGTATCTTTATGTCCTCCAAAATGCACTATTTTAGAACCTTTTGTTTGAACATCTATGTATAAACTGGCTAGACTTCTTTACAAAGAAAGGAAGTAAGTTATGGGCCTATATAGAACCACAAATACATTAGAAAACTATTTAGAGAATGTAAATAGCTGAACCTGTTTATTTTTTAATTCTAACGTACATAGTAAAAGTAAACAAAAAGTATTAATAGATCTTAAAGTGTTATAGAAAAGCAAGCTCAAGCAATCAGAAATTATTTATTTGTTGTACTTGTTTAAAAAAACTAACAGGATTAGTTATGACATTGTGACCCTGGGACAGTCTTTTTAAGAAAAACATTAATCACAAAACTTTCAGCTTTTTCTTCTTCTATTTTTAAAAAAGCTATGTAATTATTGAAGGGAGAGAGGGAACTGCTGCTTGAGAACATGGCTATACGGTCATATAATAATTTCTTATAATATAACAACAGTCCTAACAGAGCACTTTTGTATTTTCCTCTCACATCTGTATCTTGACCCAACACGTGATCCATATGAGGTCCTGCACTTTAATCTTCACTGTCAGGTTTTTCTCTGTTGCTTCCTAATATTATTCACATTACACACATTCTTTCCTTGTGTTACATAAATCTTTGTCTTGTGCCTACACAAAAAAAAAAAAAGACTTACGTAATCATAAACCGTACACCCCCAGTCCCTCCTCTCCCACTTCCCAAGTGGTCGCTTTAGAGCTCCTTCGGAGATTTAGAAGCAGATTCATACATTTTTCTAAAGGTGTTTGAAAAGAAAAGGTTAAAGGTGCAATTTTAACACCCCCGTATGTATTATCTTCTCTAGAATGTGGTGTGTGAACTAAGGTGGAATTCAAAAATTATCACAGTAATAGTGGCCCAGGGCTTGCTCTGCCTGTGTGCTTTGCGCTCCAAGCAGATCATGGATGTGAACCCTCAGTTTGTTCTGATGTTTAGGAACACCGCACTGGTGGTGCAGGTGACTCGCCTCCTACGAACTTAGGAGAATTCTCCAATTTATGCTGAAAACCGGTATTCTCTTGTAGGTGGCGGTTCTTGGGCTTTTTGTAGCATTGCGGCTGTGAGAACTTTTAATGTTTGAACATCTGTGGTGGTACCTGGAGCTGTCATGTGGTGGTTGTGTGTGTGAGCATGTGTGTGTACCCACCTGTCTCTTAGGGACATAATATTTGACTGGCTTTTCTTTGTGGATTCCTGCAATGTTCCTAAGATTTAGCTGAGAGAGAAAAAAAACTTTGTAGAGGTAGGGAACTGAAAACCAGTGGAAAAATTCCTTGGTCAGAGGAGTTCTTCCCCTTAGCAAAGCCTCCTTCATGTAACATCTCCTATCTCTATTACATCTGTTTGCTACCTGCAATATCATATTTTGTATGATTTTTCCCCTCACTGTTTATTTTACATTTCTTCTTAGTTAATTAAAAATGCGGTTGATTATTTTTTTCCTGTGTGTCACAAATGAGAATGCTAACATTTCGTTCATAAAGTGATATGTAGTTCAACTTCTGCTCTTGATATTTTCAAGAGGCCAGTGATTAAAAAACCTATGTGGAATATGCTCTATTATTGCCCTCTCTAGGCATTGTCGCATAAAACCTTAAAGGTTCTGGTGCTAAATCCCCAAGGCAGCATTTTGATACATGCCAGATGTTCACTCATGGGAGAGATAAATGTTTAATAATTTTTGCTATTGTTACTGTTTTTACAATGTGTTATACTGCCATGGCTCGCTAAGGCTAAAGCTCTGTTTTGCTAAAAGAACAGGCATATAATAAGTAAGATGTTTACTTTTCCAACATCTTGGTTTTGCTAAAAGAGAGATTTTAACCTGAAGCTCAAGTAGCCCAGTTCTCTCAGAGTTGACAAAAGGGTTTAACTGTGCAATCCAAAATCCTGTTTCTGGAGAGAAAGGCTACTAAAATCTCCAGTTGGTTTTAAAAGTCTCAAACTTAATTTGTCTCCAAATAACAACTTATAACGTATTTATACAGATTCCAGTGTAAAGCAACAATAGAAAAAAAATATATAAAAAAAGTCTTGACCTGCTGTGTTTCTTTATCCAAGATGAGTAATATTAATCCCGCTTGTCTGTGGTACTTGCTTGTATCTAGTGTAACAGAGCAATATTCATCTTTTTAAATTAGACATGTGGCATTTTTAAAAAATAATACTATATCCTCGAGTGAAATTGATCCTTGTCAAAACATTTATAATGTCAACAAAATTACTCTCACTTTTGGAAGCTAGTGGGAACTAACAAGAAATGGGATATATTTTCCCCCAAAATGGAAGTTGTCTGGATAAAAACCTCAAAACCTGAGACAACAGCTTGTGGCAGTCTTGAATAAAGTCTGGATTTTCAGGTATATTCTGTGCAACTATGAGGAGCTCAGTTCACTGATGCCGCTCCTTTGCTAATGCTTCAAAAGCCCAGACTGGTTACTCATAAGTGACCTTCTTTCCTTCTCCACATATACCTTAGGTTCCCAGTCAACTTTCCCCTTTCCTTCTAGGTGTGTCCCTTGTGTCTGAGTGACATCTGAAATAGCGGTGAATGCATTTGTCCCTGCATGTCCCATACCAAGCAGGAGGAGAGGGGAAGCGAAGAATTTGTGAATCGCAAGTGATGAGACATGAGTATGTCCTAGGTATATTATGATCACTACTCATCTGAAAGAACATTGTTATTGAGAAATGACCTTCCTTTACCAGCCATGAGCATCCTCAAAAGAATAACTTTCTAAAAAAAAAATAAATATTACTGTCTTTGCCTTTCTGCTTGTCCTGAAGGGCAAACAAGGTAACACAAAACTGAAGCTCCATCTAATTTAAGAAGGATGTTTGCTGAGCTCTTTCTCTCATGCACATGCACTCTTTCACATATTCACCTTTCCCACTGCATTATCTTAATGAAATGAAGTAAACCCTCCCATCTTTCCAGTTCACCCTTGTCTAGAACTTGTAATTGCTTATTGCAGATATCCTTGGGCTCTAGATCTTCACTGTTTAGGCAGTGAAGACCTAATTCCAGTGGCCCAAATAAGGATAGCAGAGTTGGATCCACATCAAAACCAGAAAAGGGCGTATGAATATAAATCTGTGGCACATTTTTCTCCAGGTCAAGCTGATAAAAAGTCATCTAATTCTGTAAGAGGTCATTATCTTCAAGAAATAGAAAAAAAAAATTAGGAATACAGGTCAGACTCTTTTCAGAATTCAAATCTTGTTTTTAAACAAGATTTAAAATGAAGGAAAAGGTTAGTAATCTGTAAATTTGTATGTTTATCATCCTATGTAGTACACAAAGTCGTCCTCAAGGATATGGAGAAATATTTAGGTCTGAAGGTTTAATTAAACAGTGGGACAGGTTTTTTTGTAAGTAGTGATGATTCAGTGTAACTATGTCCATTTGAACAGGATGTATCTCAGTCCACAGCCCCAGCTAACTGGTTAAATCTGTTTTTCCATTTTGCTTATGTGGTGAGTGAGTTTCTTAACCATAAAGAAAAATATGTGTTATCACTTGAAAGCTGGTAAAATTCTGATTGAAATACACATACAAGTAGACTACCAGCTTTTACCTGTCTTCAGAAAATAAAATACCTTAGCTTTGTTTGAATGGCATAAAAAATCCATGGGTAAGTTTCTGATTCATAATTCTAACAAACTTCAAATTCTTTGTATAGATTCTGCATCAGGGAGGTATTGCACTTCAGGTATCCATTAACAGAGATTAGCTCAATAATTTTCTGGCATGTTTTGCTGTATTTTCTTTTATCTTATTCCATGCTGAGTGTTAGCATTGTTCTTGGCATGATGCTTTTCCTTAAAAAAACATTTTTAATAGCTGCTATGATTTGGCTAAGGTGTAGTTTCCAAAATGTTAATCTCTACTGTAATGTGACAGAAAAAAATTTCTTAGGCAATGCAGAAGAATTTGAAAAAACAGAATAATTTGCTTAATACTTTAAAAGTTTTTTTTCCTTTATTTTGGCATAAAATACTAAAGATCTAAAAACAATTAGTAGTGAAGTTTAAGCTCTAGATACTGAACAACAAAACAAATTTGAGTTACATTCACCATTTGGTGTACATTTCTCTAGATCTTTTAATGTCCCTGGGTGTAGG
Source organism: Neomorphus geoffroyi (assembly GCA_033558235.1). Classification (NCBI taxonomy): domain Eukaryota; kingdom Metazoa; phylum Chordata; class Aves; order Cuculiformes; family Neomorphidae; genus Neomorphus; species Neomorphus geoffroyi. Next base: position 95,601,733 of record JAUMJM010000005.1, on the reverse strand, counting down.
CATATTTAGATTGTATCCTAATGTCCCTACTGATGATATGTTTTATGTTGTGTTGCCAGGTGAGTTTGAACAGAACAGGTAGTTTTCAGAGCATTTTTCCCCAAGCACAGATCAAACCTGAACAGCAGGTAGTAAAGCAATTCTGAAATTTGTCAGTATGCTTCCTAAATTTGCAATGTGTAAGCCTGGTCAAATTTTTAAATAGTCTTTCAAAATTATCCTATTGATGCCTGAGTGAATTAGAGAGTAATAGTAGTAGTAGCAGTGAAAATAGCAGTGGTAACAATGATGATTGTTGGTTGGACTCAATGATCTCAAAGGTCTTTTCCAACCTTATGATACTGTGATACTGTGATGATGAATTATGGCTCTTTTTCTCATGATATTTAAGTCAGGAAATTTTACTGTTAAATCTGGTAAGTAATACAAATAAAACCTAGGGCCTCTGAAAGCTTGCCCTAGACCAGGCTATGGAGAAGCGTGTATTATGTATGCTGTGTTTTCCTTTGTGTTCCATGTATGAAAGATACATTATTATTACCTTCCTTTTCTTAACTTACAGAATTATGTAGATAAAAATATAGAAAATACTGTCTTAGCCAAACAATAATAACGACACAAGTTGGAACAGCCACAGTAAATGGTAGAATCAAGTTCTTAACTTCCAGCTGTGTCTGGAGGGAGCAGAGGAACGTCATGACCTTGACAAAACCTAGTTGTGAATTTCTTAACTGTTCCGAGATAGTAGCCGGTCTTGAGATTGATCATTCTGTCCCAATCTCATGGAGAGACTTTCTGGTAGAGTTGCTGAAAAACAGAGGGACTGTGAGGTGACTGCCAAAAGGGAGGGAAAAGGAGGCCAGCAAATGGGCAAGCTTCTTGTCTTTGCATGGTTATCTCCAGAGAGCATTTTAAACGTAGCACTACTGAACTTAGCTCTGCCATTTAATTCTGTATTTCTTTGTTGGCTGAACTCTGAAGTCATTATGGATTCAAATGCAAAGATTACATGACTATTTAGAACTCCCAAATCATGAGAAATGATGGTGAGTTCAAGGATCTGGTAGCTCTGCCTTCAGATTGATGATCATCTCAGAATTATATATAAATGTGGTACCTCTAGTTCCCATTTATTCCAGTTCCTGAAATTCTTTTTCTTTGCACTTACATAGTGGTCATGAGGTTGAGTCCCTTGCAGTAGCAAAGCATGACGTAATGGACATCTGAAAGAGAGAGAGGGAGAGGAATGAAATGCATTAGGAATTAGGTGATGGAAAGCAGTAGGAAGGCAAGGCTGACATGGCTTGAGTTCTATGAGAGAGTACTGTCGTAGCAGAAGTATTGTAAACGATTAAAATAAAAGTAAGTACAAGCAAGCCAACAATTAGCTTATTAATTCAGGATTTTACATTTTATTTCAGTGTTTTGATATAGTGAAACCTGTGGAAATTTCAAATATTTCAATTGTCAAAAAGTGTGTTACTGTTCTTAGCATTTGCAGCTATCAGAGTGTTACCTTTTGGTTTCTCTCAGCCCTAATACAGAAATCACTTTTGTTATCTGCAGTGGACCTCTTTTTTTTTTTTTTTTTTTAAATCCGCTGGCAATAAAAGCCTGTGGTATCTAATGTTTTTGGTGTGCTCGCTTTAACCAACAACCAACCACACATTTAGAAGCTGATATACAACAGGGGGAGTAAATGGCAAGTGGAAATTAGCTCACATTCTTAAAGAATGTTATAATAATTACTCCTTCTGTAATTCTCTTCTCCTATGTCTTTTAGTTGCGGGAAGACAGGATTTTATATGTATTAAATATGTTATAGGACAATTACCTCTGTTTCAGCCAAGCCTGAGTTGATAATTGTGCTGTAATGTATTATAGCATACAGAGTCCTGAACTTGCTTTTCCTTCCTATATTGAGATCTTTATAATTATGTTAATTAATAAATAATAACTTTTGATAGAGAGAATAACAGCAAGGATACAGTTGGTAGGTACCATGGGGCCATTTCAGCTGGGAGATGGCTGTATCTGGAACACTGAATTTATTTTTTTTGTTTTTTTCATAACTTATATATTTATTCCACATGTATACAAATAAGCAAGTGCACATAATAAAAAGTTATGTATTTACACAGTCATTATACACAGAAGCAGACAGAGATGGGAGAAGAGAGAGCTACAATAGATTATACGTGCTGTAGAGCTACATAAATGGGTTGTGGTCTTAACATATCTTCTCCTGATTACTGGTAAAAAACTAATTAGGTTTTGTCATTTATTCACTTGGAGTTTTGTCTCATTGAAACCTTGGTACTCTATTTAACCTACTTCTAGTCTGCAAATATCTGCTGCCATGTTATGTTATGCTTTTTTGCTTAAATTAACTCCTGAATAATACAGCATCGCACATACAGGAGAATGAAAAGTTTTCACATTTTTAATACAAGACTGATTTTATTATATTACTAGAGAAATAAGTTAGATTGCTCTTGCAGTCTCAATAAATCACACATGAAGTCTTCTTTTTTTCTAAATTAAATTTTTATTTAAATAAAAGTGTTATGTTTGTATTTGAACTGACAGCTAAATCTGATAATTAGAGTGCATGAAGTTGGCTTTGATTGGCATTGTAATTGGATTGTCATTGGGCTGAAAACCTATTATCTTTGGATCATGCCCCATGAAATCTGTTGAAGAAACTTTGCTGCCAGTCATTAAAGCCACCATCTTGGCTTACAAATTAGGTTTGAAAGGCTTTTTACCACTGGGAATGTAATTTAAACCACTGCAATTGCACTCCCATTAATTAAAATTATATTAAAATTATGGTTCATTTTCTAAATATTTTTTCATATTTTATTAGACATACTTATTACTAAATGCTTAACAAATTACATAGCAGAGCTAGTAAAATTATATTTTAAGATAATCCATCATTTCAGCACATGCTACTCAGCATTAGTGGAATTAATCAGTGTGTTGATCATTAAAGGATGCACTATTTATGTTTTTCATTACTGATTTTCATTAAATATAAAATATAATTATAAACCACCTTTTTTAAAAAAAATAATAGAACATTTTCACTGAAAATTGTAATTAATGCTAGTAGAAAATTTAAACAGAATCTACCTTAAAGTAAACTTAGTTTATTGGACTGTTGTTTTCCATATATATGTATTTTCTATATAAGTCACAACTGAATATATTAAGTTGTAGAGAGGCATGAATAGGACAATATTTTTTCCATGTAACACAAAATGACAGTTACGCTGTGATCAAAGTTGATAATAAAGAATATAGGGTTGTAATCTGTGCAGGTTTTGCCATGAGAATTCAGCAATGATTACTTTTCAAATTGCTACAACTTTGCCCTGCAATATGAACATATAAGCAGAAGAATTCACAGGAGGATCTTCAGCAGCCCTTCAGTGGCTCCTGGAGGATGACTGCTGCCCGCATCCCATGCCACGGCATTTGGTCTCTTTGTGGAGTGTTTGGTCTGAACGGGGCTTTCCCGCGTGAGTCAGTTCTTGCATCATCCGTCCATCCATCCTCAGCATGTACGGTACATGAAATTGGTCATTCTAACAAGCCACACAATATTTGTTGACTCTTTTATCTAATTGCAGTTTTTATATAAAGCATTAATAAGATTTCAAAGTATATTTATTAAGTAGAAACTTTTTTAGTAGAGCAACATTTCTAAATACTTTCCAGCAAAACAGAAGCGTGGGTAAAGAAAGGTGAAAATACGTATTCCTAGACGAAAGTGCTGGAATACCAACCTAGTGCACTAGGGTGGACATCATTTTATTTTAGAATGAGTGAAATATCTGAAATCTATATTTCCAAAAATTTTCTTTCCAACTACCATGCTGATTTATACTATATTGCTTCTCATATAGTAGCATTTTTTGAGTAAGAAGGAAGCATACATTTATAATTTCTTTTACGACTCTGCATTTTTATTTTCCGTTGGGTGCTATCAGAGAACATGGTTTCCCAACCCAGTTGCAGGCCTGCCTTGGCTTTGCAGTAATCTTGCAGCACTACTCGAAGTTCCGTATGTGGATTTTTTTTTTTCTTTTTGTTCCTACATGAGGTACTTCATCCAGAGGTACCTCATTGCTCAGCAAGTCAAGGCCTAGAAATTCACTTCTTTTAAAGTTATGATTCCCCACTTGATAAACCACAGTGGGATTCCATCTGAAATCCCTGGAGTGCTTTAGACTCCCCATGCTACCTCTTTAGTCTGTGAAACCACTGAACTCCTTTAAAAGTACCATTTTCAAATGAAGCGTATATATTTAGACTTGACTTCAACTGTTCCCATGTCTGAATTTGCTTACTCTGTACTGCTTAAACATTGTTCTATGTGTTAAGAAATTCTACATTTTTCTTCCTAAGAGAATCTTAGTTATTTTAATTTATGTGGATCTAAAGTGAACTTTTATCTTAGAAAATAAGCGTCAGAGCTGTAAGAAACTTGGAATATATCTAGTTTTAAAAAAAGTAAATCCCACACTACATTTGGAATATTTCTGTCTGGGTTTTACATCAGTGAGTATTGGGATGATCTTCTGTAAAATGAATAGTTAGTAATTTCTGAGTCATTAAATAAATAGTTGTTCACCTGACCTCCTTATGCTTTGCCTGACCTCTGTCATCAGGTCTTCCTACTTAACATGACCATGTGTACACCAATAATGCAGCTCTGTAGAATATTTCCTTGCTTCCCAGAGATATTTAAAAACCAGGAAACTTCATTAGTTTGGGGTTTAATGTCAAAATATCAGCGTTTGGTGAGACTACAGTGTGCTTTTGTTGGTGGAAATTTGAGGAAAATGAAGAAAAATGCTTTCAGAAAAAGAAGAGGATGAAGTGATGCTTTTTTTCATTTTAAGAGGCGTTGGTTAAAACGTCTATGTCTTGCTGAGATGAGGAGCTACTCTACAGGTCTTCTTTCTCCTTCATTCTTATTGCAAGGCTAGACAAGGTTCCTTATTTTTCTGTCATTCTGTTTCTATGAATATTTACCCTTTTGTGCAAGGTGTCACTGCCTCCATTTCAGTGGCCAAGACTGCCCTGTGGTTTTGAACCTCCTCAGTTTGAGGATGGCAATGAATCTTGATATTTTTTTCCTCTCTTTTTTTCTTCTCTTTTTTTCTTCCTCCTTCCCCCCCCTCCTCCCCCACCCTGCCACGTGGTAAAGGTTATTACTTAAGCTGTGAGTTACAGCAGTGTTTCTGAATGCAAGAAACGTTGAACTAGGTGATCTTTTGAAGTCCCTTCCGAACTGGGCTGTTCTAGGAGTCTATGAACAAGTCACAGTCGTTTTCTTTGCAATGAACTCATCAGCATAGGTTAAACACAGTAAGATTCAGCCCTATACAGGATTTGGGATCAGGGAGACCTAGTGAGTAGTTAGTTATAATGGAAGTGTATTGTATACAGACAGCAAGAGAATTGTTTTTAGGGAAGCAGGATTAGGGGAGAAAAGGCATGAGACACAGGGCTTGCAAACATCTGCATAAGATTCTCGTGGTTGTTATTGTTCAGCATAGACATCGAAGTTGCACTGACCTCTAACATTGGATTTTTTTTTTAAGTTTTTTCACCTAACATATTTGATGTAATATATGATGCATTAGGCAAATTCTTAATAGAATACAAAATAACAGCAAAAAAGCACAATTTCCTGGGAATATTGTATTAAGCAGTATTTACAGTGACCCATGTTTTTGTGGTCAATGCATATGAATTTCTGGCTTCAACTGAAACAGCTAAATATATTTATTTTTCAGAGTAATTATTTGGGGATAGAAATCTCAAATACTGGTAGATTATTCCAGCAGTTAATAAATTAATAAAGGAGATGTGGCAGGATCAAAATGATTGGCAGATATTCCTGAAATGAGGAGTATAAAATGTAAAAGTGGCAGGTTTCTGAACAAAAAGGGGGAAAAAAAAGCCTTAGAAAGTGGTTTACCAATGCAGATTTGAATGACAGTGAATCTGGCATTTCTCTAAATTAAAAGTACCATTTTTTCACTATTTTTTAAGATGGGCAGAAGTCATGCTGATTCTGAGTATGGCTGAACTAACTCCTCTGTTTTTTTAAGGTACTGGAACTAGATCAAACCACTGAAAGTGGTTTAAGCACATGCAAATCCATTGAAGTTACTGACACTTTCATCTACTTATTCACTAGCTGGTTTTGTCCCATTGAATCTCAAAATAAAGAAAAATATGTTTATTTCTTTACTTTTTGTTAAGTTCTGCCTTATCACTTCTGGCACAGTTTCATTTTATTACATCACCACTAATTATCCCAGCTCACTTTCCAGTAAGATGCTAACTTGTCACTTCAGTTTTTCCCGTGTTTTAGTTTTTCTGTTCTGTATCTTGAAGAAGTCTTATCTCTCTAATCCACTGCCATAAACCATTAGTCTGCAATAAGCTTAGTGGCAACCGGAAGAAAAACAAAAATTGTTAACTCACAAAAGAGAGAGGTAATTGCAATCAGCACAGCCTTGGAAACCAGTCTCCCTGGCTTATTGGTCCAACTGTTCCATTCACCTTAAAAAACCCAGTCGCACTCCAGCCCTGCTCTTCTCCCTCTGCATCCCTCACAGAAGATAAGTGGCTGTCTCGGTGGAGAACTGGCTGCATGCCCGTTCCCCACAAACAAACTGGAGATTTAACTTCCTCGCTTGCATACCTGAGTGACAGCTTGTATAGTTTGCAGTAAGGCGCTGAGGCACTGCGAGTTGTTAGCGCTGAAGGGAGCGCTCAAAATAGGAGCAGTGAGGCTGAATGTGGCCATAAATGCCTATGTGTGGAAAAGGCCACCAGGTCAGGGAGCTGCACGTCGGTTTCCAGCTCTGCCATAGCTCTTTGTTGGGGCAGTAGGCGCAGCAGGCAATCTGTCTATGCCTGTGTTAAGAATGGCATCAAATTAATGCTTTTATCCCATATTTTATGTGTTTCTCAGGAGAAAAGTTGCTTGGAGCTTCTGGATGCAAATGCACAATAAGCAAGAATTATTAATAATCAAATTAAAGCACTTAATCTGAGTTAAAGGTACATTTATTACATTCTCTCCAGCTACTTTTTTTTCCCATTGTGTTACTTAGATTCTCTACATTAAGCTAATATTTACTCTTCTTGCCACAGAAGAGCAGCAGAGTAAATAGGATTTTGTATAAGGAAGCCGGTGGAGTTAAGCAAACAAGAAAGTGGCCAGTTCTAACCTTTCCTGTGTGAGCCTCAGCATCCCCCAAAGACCCAAAGGCCATTTCTCAAGCCCAGTCCAGTGATCCTGTCTGTACTTGCACGGAGCCAGGGCAGAGCCCTTTTCTGTTGCACACAATGAGCCATATCCTCTGCTGTGTAAATTGGTCATAGTTTCACTAAGCCCATGGGAACTACAGCTGTTTAAGCAAGCTGCAGAACTACCCCATGAATTGCTTCAGCATGTCTGAACTCCCCAAGCAGGGCTATGTTAAACTCACTGCAGTGTAGAAAATCGAGCGTACTATCTCTTTCAGGACAAAATGGTGGGTCAAATACAGTCTCTTGTTTCTGTACTGAAAAATGGTAGAATTATGCAACGTGACTTTGACCTATAAATCAATACTGACTGCTTAACTAAAGAAACAAATCGTGGCTCTGATGGCCAATAACAAACTAATGGTTGTTTCTTTGTTCTGTTTCTTCTTCTGCTAAACTGCTAAAGGGCAAGAAAAAATGACAGAGTTGTAAACCATAAAGAACTTTTTTGGTCTCCTTTGTGGGAGCTCATCTTTTCATTGCTCTGTGCCAAAGCATGTAGGTACCTTCCATGCTAACTACAAAGAAACTAATGCTCGAATAAGATACACACTTCAAGAAATGACAATCAAATGAACTTCTGATAAAAGTCAACCCAAAAAGGAATAATGTGTTGCATCATGTGTTTATTATCCACTTACAAGGATTTATAATGAAAGGATGGGAAATCCGTCCTCATAAGACCCTTTTTTTATCAGGCACATATGACACATAGTGTTATCTGTAATTAAATATGCTCTGGCAGACCTCAAATTGACTGTTGTCACAACTATACTTAGATTTGACACTGCTGCAGAGTGTTTCCAGTGTTCCCATAGCAGGGGAAGGGCACTTACTGATTGCCTGAATGAGCCAGACCTGGTTTAGGTGCTTTCTGAAGAAGATATGGCAAATGACGTTATCAGTAGTTCTGATATTGCAAAATATATCTGGTCTGGAGAATAGATTTGAGAGATGTCAGAGCTGTGCAGAGGAATGAAAGTGCCTTGTCCTTGCTTGACCACTGCTAACTGCTACATCTCATCAATACTTAGGTTTTCTTGTGCAAATTCTCAGTCACAAACCAGCTGATTATTTGGGAAATAAAGACAGAAACTGTTTTCCAGATTTGTGCAGTAGTAGTGTATGCCACATGTGTGCCACGTGTTAATTTGTTTACTTGGAGGTCAGGAGGAAAACATGAGACAGAAGAAGTTTACAACACAATTAAAACTTACTATCAAAAAGCAGCAATAACCCTGTGTGGAACAACTGAGCCCTGGGTTAAGGCTATACCTTGACATCCTGGTTTGTTCAGTACTTAAAGATCAATGTGGCTTCTTGCAAGGTAGCTGGAAATGTGAAAACATGCAAGGAGTTTGCACCATAATTTTCACCTAAGTCAGGAAGATGATAACTTTAGTAAACAAGAGAGCTGCAGGTCATATCTTCCTACTTTTTCCCTCCCAGATCAATTAAAACTACAGCCTTTAATTCTTATTTAGGTCCCTGTCTTTCTGTCTCTATTTATTTACTTCTACTGCCAATTACGCAGAATACTAATGAACAGGACTTCCCCAAATATTTTAATTTTTTTAATTTTACTCTAGTTAAAAAGTTGCAGGTTTTTTCAGCAAGTATCCAAAAATGAAAGTTTTAAAATTGGTAGAAATATTTTCCTAACAAGGTTCACAATAGAACCTACCAACACTTTGTTTGAAATTGCATGTTAAAAAATGGAAAGAGGGAAGACAGTCCTCAGCAATCTCAAGATCTACAGAGTTAAGTACAGGACTGGGAGCCAGAAGATCTTGAATTACATCCCAATGTCTGCCGCACACAGGATTAGTAATACTTTGCACTTACATTAGCACTTTGCCACTAAATAAAGTTTGGAAGTGACATTACGAACGGGAAAGGAGCGGCTTGGAGAAATGAAGTGACAAATCCAAATTGGCACAGCTAGTTAGTGTCAGAATCAGGATTACAGTAATTCTTGACAAGCCGTTTAACCTTCATGAGGTTCAATTTTTACACCTTTAAAATGAAGTGGATGATTTCCACAAAGAGCAAAATGTGAAAATTATACCCACTGGCATAATTAAGTAAATACATTGTTCAAAAGTTACTACTGCTCTTCTACAGCTGTAGAGATTAGGCAGGGTATCTGTACAAACTAGGGCTACTCCAGGGAAGCACATCTTTTAAGGCTTTTTAAATAGCGATGGAGATGAACTGGCTCCGCCAGTTGCTCAGAGCTCCCAAGAAAAGGTACCAATTTTCAGCCAGCTCCATTGGCAAAACTTAGGTTAGAATGAATTAGACATTGGCCTGGACATGATTTTAAACCACAACTGATCTGTTGGTACAGCTGGGCCATGTAATTATTTGACTTAAAGCTTCAAGAATTTTAGAGCACAAGAGTTGCAGGATGCTTTGGGGGTGTCATTGACTTCCCAGTGTGTCAGCAAACCAACCCAGAGTTTTGGCTACCATGTAAATATCTGACCAATTCTATAGTTGCTCACTTCTAGTAAGCAGTTCCTAGAATAGAGGTACCAATAAAAGCCTGCTATTTGCAAGACCTTTTATTTTTGCTTCGTTAAAGAAAAGGTTTATCTTCATTAATTTGAATCACGTCCCTCCACGTTCCAGCTGAACGTATTTGGAATGTTAGAGAGAAGAAAAATTATGCTGAAAATATTTTTTTGTACTAGAAAAAAGTTATACAAAATGCTTCCTTCTATTTAGACTGACACGATCTTTACTAGTTTTCATGTACAGTGGTATTTTTTTCCTCATTGTCAAATATGCTGTGGTCTTGTTTAGGAAGTTAATATTAAATAACAAGAAACAGGTAACTGAAAATAAAGATATACTGTTTGTATTTTTGTAAACATAAAGATGACCTGCAGTCCAAAAAGCTATTTAGACATTTGTTTTGACAGAGGCAAACTGATACTTATCCTTGTTCATCAAAACGCTTTACCATATGCTTAAGAGCAAACGTCCTCTTAATACCTAATGTCTTTAGAGAAAATGTGTACATGCAGATTGTTTACGTACCCCTCCATTTATAATCAAGGAGGTGTATGTTTTTGTGATCAGGAGTAGAATTTGATCACTATTGGCTATCAATCTGAAGTAAAAGCCAGAAACCTCTTCTGTTTGGAGGAAACTGTTCATCAAATTTTCTTGGTTTTTTTTTCAGCTTCCTTGGCGCAGTTAGGTTACAGTTTGATATAAAATGATAAAAAAGAGAATTATTAGTATTATTTAGAGAAGTTGAATTTCAGTGCACATATCCTAAAATACCATAAATCTTACTCTTGGTTACAAATTCCAAGTCTTTTGCTCGTGGAGGTTTCTGTATTGTTACAAAACAGGGGAATGTGCAGCAGGATGTTTGTTATATTTTTCAGGATGAATTGCTAACTTAACAGAAAAAAAAAGAAGATTGTGCCTGTCATGTTTAGGAGAATTATGTTTTTATTTTATTAACCTGGGTTACTTTGGAGAAGTGTTTCTTTTCTTCTACTTATTTTTCCTGCAGCTCTAAGATGCATGTTTGTTCTGTCTTGCCCTGGCTGCCTTGTGTTAATGCTGTGCACAGAACAACCCTTGGAAGATCTCTGCAAGTGGGGTGAAATCTTCATGTCCTTTTCACGTGACATATTCTAACTTTTCATGTCTTCCTCTTAGACTGGAGACGGAATCAGTGTAGATGTGTTACAACAAACATCTTGAGCTCAAAGCAGAGAACTACCCTTCTCTTTTGTTGTGGCAGTCACTATAGGCTGAGTTTGTGCTGTACAGACAAGACCTTCATCTCTGATCAGAAGCTTTATTTCTTGAAAGGAGATCTGGAAGAAATTAAATATGCTAATTAAAGGAACAGGGTGATGGCACTGAATTGTCACTTCATGTAATATTGGCTTTGTAGAGATGATTGTCTGAAAGTATAGTTAAAATGCTTCCAGGATAGTGTTTTGTGTCGGAAGCTGTTAGGATGATACAGAGATTTAGTGTAATGGTTAACTTGAGAAACTGAGGATTTGTTAAGAGGTTTCGTGGTATCCAAAATGCTAATGGTTTGCTTCATGCTTAATTAGATTCCCTAGCTCTGGCCTAAAACCTTTTTTTGTTGTTGTTGATATGACTGGATAGACTTCATCTGAAATACAGTGTTACAAATCTGGAATAATCAGCACTGGTCTCCTAAAAGCAAGACTCAATAGTAACAAATGTGCACTACCCAAATTTTGGTTGCAAAGAGAGCATCAAAGATAGCCAACAGGCTTTGCCATCCCCCTGCCTACATGAATGCAAACTGAAAGTGCCACCAGTGAACTCTGCTCTTGTTCCAATGTAAAGGCTAGCTAGGATATGCCTAAAGGAAAATCAGTCCTGTTTCCTTTTTGAGAGAAACCTCAGGTGGTACTAGAGAGCAAGGTCCTGAATCTGCCATTCCTGTTTTTATCAATTGAATCGCATCAAGCTAAAATTGTTCACGATTCTGATTTCTAGACAGAGCTATGGACTTTTTCTGTGTCGTCAGTCTGAATTTTGGAAAGTGGAGAAGATGGATTTGAAGTTGCCCGCTGTAGTTTCCTGGAGGTTTCCCAAACCCTATTCATGTATCAGTATCTATAGCAATACAGAGTATTTCAGCTCATGTACCTCTCTAGTTATCACCTGATTTTAATTTGGGCTCACAGCAATGAAAGTCCAATAACTCTATATTTTCTTTCCTTATAATGGTGCTCAGGTGCAACACCCAGTAGTTCAGGGAGACCAAGGAAAGTCTTTTGGTAGTGTTTTTGTACAGAATATTGTCTCGTTTTTAGAATGTGGCATATAGTTGCCTTTTGGCAACGTTTGTGTCTTTAGAGTATCACCGTGCTGCTTTAGCTATACTTGCAGACTGGTTATGCTTTCTACTTATTTAAAATTCCTTTAAAAAAAAAAATAAATCTATGAGCCTGATATTCTTTTTTTCTTTTACAGCTGGCATAGCTGTAAGTAGTTCTGGGGCACTGCACACAGCACGTAGCAAAGGTGAACACCACCACAACATCTGTTCTTACTTCCCCCCACACCCTTGTCTTTATGAACTGAATATCTTTTGGGTAACTGTTTCTAATACTGTGGGTTAAGACTGATTTACGCAGACCGCTGTAACAATAGTATATCTTGAAACCTGAAACTACCTGAGGAGTGCTGGCACAGCATAGTGTGTTTGTCAGCACTGGGTTTGGGGGAAAAAGAAATAAAAATCCTATGTTGCATTTTAACATGGACTGCTCTAGCATAAGCAGTAATTTAAAAACTGCAATAATTGCTCGTCCTTTTTGTAACCATGGTGAGAAACTCTAGAAAACAGTTTGCAGGTCTGGTAACAATCTATGAACGTATCCTGGTGAAAATCAGTGTAGTGCTGTGGAAGGAAACACTTTAACACTTTAGTTCTGTCTCATCATGTAATGAGTACCTTCTTTTTCAAATATGTTCTGAATATAAGGGATGAAATTTGCCTCGTGAGTGTGGTAGAGAGTTGTGGTACGTATAACTGGGGTGCATTTCAGCTCTCCCGATAGACAGAGCTGCTCTAAAACTTTTCTCTACTAGATAGAGCTGCCTGCATTTGAATTGGTGTGATTTTAGGTCCCCAAAGTAGTGACCATTTTAATCCTATGGATGAAACTACTACCCTTTGGGACCTCCTGTTATGAATTAGTAAAATTCTTCTTCTAGGGAAAGCAATGTTTTATGGAGATGGTATTCGGACCACTCCGAATCTTTTGAGGGACTGCACCCTGCTCCAATTGCCAGGGCACAGGGAGATGTAGTTTGGTCAGTCCTACTTGCACAGGCTGTCTTTTGAGATTAACAGTCTAATACACCTAGGAGATGCTACTAATAAATTTTTGCTGGACTCATGTTACATAGAGCATGCACTAGATAAGCATATTTGGTTAAAAACAAAAGTTTCAACCTGAGAAAAAGCTATTAAAAAAGGCTAGACAATCCATTTGCTGTGAAACACCACTGTATAAAATGGGATTTTGGAGTGCATTTCACTTGTAAATTGCCATTACACTGTACTTGTGAAATAATGATGTTAGTGACAATTTCAAATCTATCTCCTGATGTACATTTTGAAAATCATGGTATCCTCTTGTTTCCCATTTTTTACTGTTCAGACCCTCCATAGAATATTATTGTCACTGCAGACCTTTTATCCAAGGACTGTTGATCACAGCACAAGAACTGTCATCCTATTTGCATTCTGTGGATGCATCATTATTCACAACATTTGATGTCCATAAAACACATTAAAACTATTTCCTTGAGCAAAAATAATCAGCTCTCTGCTGTACATATCATTTGTATACTCAAATTGTAAAATGTAAATTGATATATAAGAAAATGGCCCATTAACTTTTTCATTAATGACAATAATACATTTTGTGCATCAGCAGTAGGAGGACCCTACATTCTTTCTAAGGAACCTGAAGGATAAATGGAGACTTCTTTGTATTTCATAAAAATGAAGGCTGTCATCAAGCACATTGGGGGGGGGGTTGGTGTGGTGTGTGGAGAGATTATTTTCTATGGCCTTATTTGTTTTTTAAACTACTCACATACTTGGAATCATTCTTAAAGGTAAAATACTCTAATGAACCTCATCCTTCTGCCTTTGAGGCAAAATTTGCACTGAAAGCCAACTGGCATTTTGCCTAAAATAAGGGCTAGGAGTTACCTGAGGTATATGTTAAATATTCTTTGTTAAAAGCAGTATCTGTGCACTGAATATATAAACTGGGGACAGCTCTCATCTAGCTGGTAATTAATCGCTTTGAAACATTCCTGAGATTTTTTTAATCCCATCCCAATTTTCATTTTCACAATTTTACTTTTAATTCTGGTGAATTCTATAGATGCCATAACGGGTACCGTATTTTCAGCTGCTAGATAACGTCAGAAAGAGTAGGTCTATTCATGCAAAAAATAAAATAAAATGTTAATGACAAGTATTACTGGGTTTTTTTGTGAAATATAATAGACAGCTGGATTGCTGTTTCTTACCTGGAACTTACTGTGTTTTTTATGTATGTAATTTAATCATCTTGTGTCTTTTAAGATAATAGCAAGTGATATCACTGTAATTCATGTGAGTTAAGACATCCTAATATGTATACAACTAGCTGTCAAATCACTGTATATTTGCCATTTGATTAAACCATAGATTAATAATTTTTCTATAACTGATACATCATGCACTAACAGATAAAGAGCATCTGATATTAAGTAAGTGAGAAATAAAATCTGCTTTCAGTAAATTGCTTAGAAAAATTACACAGTACATTTAAATTACCATTTGCTTAGCAACATGCCCTTGTAGACATTCCAGTGGGGCTATAAAATGATCGATTTACTTTAATTTTCTACTGAATCCTGAAAAAATGGCTATCAGTAACCTATCCCTTCATCATGGCATGCTGATTCACTCTGTGTATTAAATTTACTGGCAAGGAGCAAGACGTTAACAAAAAGTAACAGATAATGTGAACATTTCATGCATAATCTGTAATATGAGATATGTATTAATAGGGAAATTATGATGCATTCAATTATTCTGAAATGCCTTCCAGAGATGTTTTGATTTGGCTGCGCTCTGATAGTAGCAGCACAGCAGGGAGCATCTCAAGTGATGAATAACCTAATCTCCTAATCTCAAAATGGGCACTATTCACAGCTAGCCTAGGATAGACTGGTGGAAAAAAACACGCTTTACAGACACTGTTCCAACAGAAAATAAAAAATAAAAAATCAGAAAAAAATCCCCATTCTTTAATAAAATTCATCTTCCCAATTAATAATTTTTTGGCACAGTGATTCTACAAGTTTAGGTGCTGATCTGGAAAAGAAACCTTTGCTCACCTCTAAAATAAACTTGGGAGACAAAAGACTGTGAAAATAACTGTGTGTGCATTTATTCTACTGGCATTAAAGGTTGCTTTGTGACATTATACAAAGGAGCTCTTTCTGACTTTACTCGGTTTAATATATACCTGAAATGATCTTTACTATGTATACAATTTTTTTCCCCTGAAAGAAACCTACCAGAACGAGAAACTCCTTATTTTTGTATCAGAAGCCCGATGTACCAGAGTGCTTGCTTGTGTGTAATTAAGCAGCCGTGTTTACTACTTCTCCTGGTGAACAATAGTCTGGTTTCCTGAGGAGGTCAAGCAGGATTTATTTTATTGTGTACATACTCAGAGTAAGCGAGGTGGCTGTCAGACCTGAGCTTGCTGTTCCTCATCCAGTCTTGGGCACTTTTCTTTCCCTGCTTCGCATTGACTGTTTCACTCACAGTTACTTACCTTTTTGCTTAGCATCTAAGCAACCAAACAAAAAAAAAAAAACCCTGAGAATTAAAGACACTGCAATACAGCAGACAATCCTGGGAAGTTACACTATGCAAATCTGCCAAATTTTTTTACACTTAATTACTTGATTGCAGTGGGCTCACTTTTTGATTAATACAATTTGGCAAAAGGTAATATTACACCAGTGTATTACAATTTTTCGTAATTATTCAATGTTAATATGACAGTATTCTCGAAGAAAAATGAGAAGGAAACCGTATCTCTTTTCTGTCTTCAATTCACAACCCTGTTCAGGAGGGGAGTCATACAAATACTTGTGTAAATAAATGTGTTTTATCTTTGGGAGAAATCTTACTAAAAATTACTGATTGGTCTCCTCCTGACTTCCTGTTCTTAACGCCGTACTTTTAAAATTATTGGCGTTACAAGGGTGCAGAAATTATTTTATGTTCTTTTTTTATGCTGTAGTTTATTTGATTTACAAAGTGATTTGTAATAACAAGTACCTTTGCAGTTTAATCATAATGCCACATTGTGTGTGCTGTTTTACAAGAATTGCGCTTTACCTTGCCTAATGTCTTTGGCAGCCTGGCTTCTAAGCTGTCTTTCTAATACAAAACAGAGAAGTGTAAGACTACTTGGATTTCCTTTGCTTAAGCAATTTGATTTCCTCTGTTTCATGTGAGCATCGTGTTCAACTACAGCAAGACAGGGTGCTTTTTAACTAGCCTTTCCTATAGCGCTCCCATGCCCGCTATTATATACACTTACTACAGCACGCACTTTGCGCTGCGGTGTAGTCGCTAATCATGGTTTAGCAAACAAGGAAGAAGAGGGCCCCATTTTATGAAACTTTCAGATGAGGGATGTTCAGTTTATTTCAGTCTTTAGTATACGAGAATGTACAATTGCTCTGAAGATAAATAAAAGATTCAGCTGGATGCCACTGGAGAGCAGAGCAGCATGTCTTTGGCATTGCTTGAGTCTTATCTGATTTGGATTTGTATACCTCATGGGGAATGGCAAAATATTGGAACAGACGGCTTGATATTTCCGAAGAATATAGTGGGCTTTATTAGCACCAGTTTCACTCCCTGACTGACGGCTTTTTCAAATTTTTTATCTTATTAATCTGTGCTACTGTATGTAAATGTTATTCCTCTCTGCATAAGGGAGGCAACCAGCGATTTGTAATAAATGCTTATGAGTGCCTGAGGCTGCACTTAAACTTTAAAACATCTATTATTAAGTTGCAAAAAAACACTGTAATGGCCAATAGTGACCTCATAGGAATTTTAAACTGTGGTCTGCTCTTCTGCATTAAAAACAAAAAAATTGCCTGAAGTTAGAATTATGAGCAATGCTATTTTAACAGCTGCATTTTGATTATTAAAGTGTGTTTTACAACTGAATTACAATGCTTTTATGGACTCTAGGTATAAGATTTAAAAAGGTCATTAAACATAGTCGATTTTGTCACAGTAGGTGTCGTTGTATACAATGGACACTATACAATCTATTTTATGTCATAGTACTTAGGATTTAAAATAACACAGAGAAGCATTTTAGTTTACTTAAGCATGTAGATTACTATAGAGCTTTTCAGGTATTTTGACAGTTTGCAGTCCAAAATGACTACTTTCATTATTACTTTATTAATTTGACAAGAAGCCCTACAGATTTTCTGTGTATGAATGATCCATTTGTCTCAGAAATAATTAAAAGTGCCAGCCTAGAGCAACAAGACAACAGAAACACTTCTGGCAAATCAATGTTGAGAAATGTATTGCTTGTACAGTAGCCAACTGTTTAGTCCTGAACCATTTTTACATTTTCTCAGTCTGATAGAATATGGGCTCATTGACAGTAAGTATTGACCTACAATATAGGCTAGGAAAATGCAGGACCTATAAATTGATTTATTATGTCATGCACTGGGTACTGTATGTAAAATTTACATCTTTTAGAGCACAGAAATAAACTGAATCACTGCATTTTCTCCATAAGTTATGAGGAAATCCAGTTGCAAATGCAAACTTGAATTTTGCTGCCCTTCAAGTCATTTGTTAGACTTTGAAATACTTAAATCTTTAATTTCCCTTTCATTAATTTGTCATGGTGTTATCCTTGTGAAGAACTGAATTACAAACAATTTACGACTCCAGTTTCTGGGTGGCTGTATGTTAATGAGTGCAAAGGGAAAAACGATAAGTACAGAAACCTCAAAATATTTGACAAAATGTCACAAAGGATTGTATTTGCAGTACCAGGGGTAGGACATAATGATTAGTGTGCAGCGCGTTTCTGGCAGTACCTACTCTAGCTTATCCTGATAACATGTCGGCTGCACAGCTTTGAATATTGTATATGTTCTTTGAACATATCTATGACTAGCGTAGCTGTCATTCTATTGAAAAATGTGGCTGCACGAATGACAATACTGCTTTATTTTTT
This sequence comes from Neomorphus geoffroyi, assembly GCA_033558235.1. Classification (NCBI taxonomy): domain Eukaryota; kingdom Metazoa; phylum Chordata; class Aves; order Cuculiformes; family Neomorphidae; genus Neomorphus; species Neomorphus geoffroyi. The sequence goes on along the minus strand of JAUMJM010000005.1, from coordinate 95,583,563 downwards.
TTTTAAAGAGAACGACTTCTAAATAATTATTATCATGCTAATAACATTTGTATTCTTTTGTGTATAATTAAGATCTGCCTGTCTAAGCATGAAATAGGGTTGAAATCTTGAATAAGTATGCTATCCTTAACCTATTTAGTAAATCAATTTTAATTTAGTGTTCTTTAGGTTAAATCATAACAATAGAACTGCCGTATACAGAAAAATCCACAATTTATGGCTGTAAACCTTCTCAGAAATATTTAATAATAAACAAAGCATCAGTGCAATTAAAAAATCTACCATTATAAACATAAGTGCTGAATTAAAAAAATGATTCAGCAATTACTAAAGTCATGTGTTTTTTTTTAATTACCCTTAACTCTTTATTACTTAACATGAAACTGTACATGTGATTTTATCTATAAGCCCCTGTAGGTTTGTAACGCTTTTTTGAAACACTTTTCCCTGAGCCCTGCCCATTTTTTAAAAACATAAGGAACACAATTACCATAGTGAAATTGAATTCATACTGTATAGCTATATTATCAGATTTGTATTTCTTATTTAAATACATAGTGAACCAGTTGGAAGATCTTTGGGACAAAAAAAATGTGTCTTTTCAAAGGTGGACATATGTTGTTGGTGAATGGTTAGTTGCCTCAAAACTTAATACATACCTCTACAAATCAGGGATACAGACCATTTGCATAGTGTGATGGATGCAGGTGATGGGAAGTATACCAATCCCTCCGTGTAGCAATTATGACAGTATATGAGCTACTCGTGCAAATCTAGCAATATCTGTTAGGAAAAATAAAAACAAATCATACAAAGCAATGCCTGAGTACAGAGCAAGCCTGTTACCACTGGAGCTTAGATACTGCAGAAGCTCATCGTGCTGCGCGCTTGCAGGCACTCTCAAGCTTAGGCTCACGTTCCTACTTTTGCTTTTCAGTTCTACTAGGAAGAGGAGGCAGTACTTTACATTCAGAAATAACTAACAAGGGACCGAATCCTGGTTGGAAAGAGGAAAGTGGGAGAAGCAGGACAAAGGAATGTCCTTGGATATTATATGGAACTGTTTGAATTCTTCGTTATTCGAAGTTTGCATCCCAGGGCTGTGTAGATTCCCTAAATCCTGCTTCCCAAACTCAGTGTGGGATCTGTATTGGTGGTGCTGTGTGTGAGCTGTTCTGTGGCTGTAAAGAGGTAACTAAGATTTCCCCAGATCTGCATTTGATATTTCCAGACCTTTTTATTTGTTCAGATCAATGATACTAGGTCCTCCAAGAGAGTTTAAACTAAAAAGACAATATACAAGTTTTCTGTTCCCTGCAAGAGCCCTGCAGCTTCCCAGGTGCTCTCTTGCACAAGCAAATTTTCTTGGACACTAGATTAGGCTCTCTGTCTTTTTCTGTGTAACAGGTTTTTTTATTTGATATTATTTATATTTTTTCTATGTCATTTGGCTTTTTTAATGTTTTCTTCCTGTGATGTTTCTGTGTAACAGTTGCATAGAAGCAATAGTGGTAAACCAGCTCTCATTAAAGACTCATTGACCGATACTTATCTGTTTTAAATTGGTGAGCACTGCGGAGCTACAGTGATTTACAGTAGTTGAGTATTAGATTCATGATGCCTTGAGAAAACACGGGAGGAGCACAGCTTGTAAGTGTGGTTTTATTATGGGGAAATATTCATTGGGGACAGCCTGTCATTGCTGCTATTGCCAATCATTTCTGTGGTGCTAAAACATACTTTACAATATTTGGTAGTCTTGGATAGATGAGCGGCTAAGCAGAAACAGTAGAAGTGAGGAACGTAATTTGAACACTTCATTTCTTTATGCTCCTTTATGAACCTTAGACACAGCTATTATCTTATAATGACACATCTTCTTTTAAAAGGCCCCTAACAAATGTCCAGAATTGGTATTTTCTAACCTGCATAATTTGCCTACCATTTGCCCCGGTGCTTTTGTCAAAAGACACCTTACAAAAAGGATATGTTAATGTGGGCATCAAATGGCGTTACTGGGTATGTCAAATGGCCTGTGTGCTTTATTTCATCTCAGCCAGTGGTGCTCTGGTCTGGAGGAATTGCAGGTGGAATGGGATACACTTGTAACTCACTGTAAAATGAAGGCTTTAGATACAGAATATGCTTTGAAATACAGGTTAAATTTGAGAAAATAGGGAAAATGTGAAACCTGGGCAAAATTGTCTTTAAGGTGAGAGAGTGAGTACTTCATATGTCAGAGAACATGGCTGTGAATTAGGGAGAAAGGGAGCAGGACACCTTTTAAGGAAAACAGCTTCTAGAAGGGAACATTAAATCTATAATTCAACAAACTGTTCTTCCATGAGACTTTCAAAAGTTAGGTCATTCCAGCAGAGATGAATTCAGCCCATGGTTCTCTAAGGCCCAAGAGGATCTGGCCCCAGTAATACTATATTTTCTTCTGTCTATATTTCATGAAGTGGATGTTTCTTCTCAAAGTTTGGCAACACTTTCAGTAAAAAAATCTAACCCACTTTCACTTGTGCTCAGAGATAAAACCACAAAGAGTATATGCTAGTAACACAAAATTTTGGAGGTTCCCATACAAAGTGCTTTATTTGGCTGTTCATATAATAATAGATAACTTTTAGGATAATGCCAAGTCTTAGTCAGTAGTCTTTATGGTGCCAGTTCCCACCTTTGCTCTCTGTTAACATACTGCTGTTTATTTTGATTTAGTCAATATTTAAAAGAAACCTATCTTATTTTCTGAACACCACTATATAACGATACAAGTAAGTATGCATCAGCAAGCGCTATCAAATAAATAATACTCTTTCAAAGTAATCATAACGTTAATAACCCAGACTCTTTGACCTTTAGCTGCCCACTTCTTGAATTGCTTAATTAAAATAGATAATCTCTGCCGTACCCTGAGAAGGTTAATGAAGCGGGTCTTTGAATCAGAAAGGATAAAATTCCAAAATTGAGGATTGTCTGTGTAGAATACCAAGCTAAAACAATTCCTGTTGTTTATATGAAAGGGATTCCAAGTCTAGCAGTTTTGCTGATCTTTGTTGATATGACAATAGAAAGAGGAGAGATTTCTGAAGCAGCCGTGTCTTAAGCCACTTAGGATCTGATTTGCAGTCAGAAATAGTTGGGCAAATCACCTCAGAAGCATTATCCAGCCAAAGCATTAGTGAAGAATTGTGATGTTCTAAAAATGATAATGAAAAAGTTTTAAATTTTGAGCCTTTTCTCTTTTTTTATAGGAAAATAATTTAGAACACTCCTGGTATTTGTTTTGGGGAGAAAAAAAACCCCAAACAATCTAGATTAATCTACTTCACTTAAAGCAAAAACGTGAACGCTGTTTAGATGCATTAAGTTTCTTTTTGAGTGACCTGAAGTTATTTTTAGGTGCAGATGAAGAATATGTGTTTGGCCCCAGCAGCTAGGCAAACAGCAGAAAGCAGCTGATTATGCCTTTGATGGTACTGCTAACAGCCCAAACTGAGTTAAGTGTCAAGCTGTCTTAAACTGGCCTGATGTCATTAAAGTCAGTGGAGCTACACTGATTTATACCCAAGGCACCGTACGTCTTTGACAGAGATTCTGACTGCTTGTCCATATTGCATTTATTTATTTATTCAATTATTTATTTCTGGTGAATTGTGTCCACTTGGCCATTATTGTCCTCTAAATCTTTTCCACCATGCAGGGAAATATGTTACCAATTAGAGATTTTGTAAATGGGTGCCTGATTTTTAAACTACTTAGAAATATTTAAGTAAAAATAAGTTAAAACCTAGGAAGAAGGAAAATGTAGTGCAGCTTGGAAAGAATCCATGCAATCTAGAAGATAACTCTAAGTAGTGAGATAGTTTCAGGTTGGTACATGGCAAGTTTTCTCATTGCTCTGTCTTGAGGAACTATTTGTCCTTTGGAGATCTTAGCTTCTGTAGGGAGAAAGCAATTTCCTGTTCATCCCACCAGTTATGTATTGCTGTGCATTATAAAATGTATTTTAACTAAAGGAGCTGCTACTGACCTCTCAGTTTCAGCAGAGGAGACTTGTGGCCTTGCTTTTCCTTGTGATCTGTAGACACATAGAAGTTCGCTTCTTATCAAACTAGTTAGCAGCTGCTGACCTAAGACAACTGAGAAAAAGACAACACCGGCGGCTGCGTCAATAGCAGTCAGTATTATTCAGAGAAAAGCAGAAACACAGCAGCATCTATTGCCCCTTGACACTAGCAGCTTTATCCACCTTCTCAATCAAACAGGGAGTGAGTGGCATCCTCCAGCCGGGATATTTAAGAGCTGACTAATCAGAGGTGAAGAGACAGGACTGGCCTGTGAAAGCTTATGAGCGTCTTTCTGTTTCTGCTGGCCTCCAGCCTAAGACTTACCACTAGTTGCCTCGTGCAGAAATGCTGCTACTGAAGTGCCTGATGGACCTAGCCATGAGCAGACGTACATGCGGACCAGTGCCAATCCTCATGTGCTCCAGGGAGACAGCTTAATCAGAACTGACAGGGGCTTGCTACAGCTTGTAGGGAGGCAACGAAGAGGCTGAATATAATAGAGAAGGACAAACTGGGTCAGCAAAAGAAATACTGTGTCCAAGAGAGTGGAGGATGAGGGGATAAACATTGGTTGTATCATTGTGGAATTCTTTGTTTCCACCAGAAGTCCTTGATAGAGATATAATTTGAACCTGTTTTTACAATTTTTTTCTATAAAACAAAGGCATGGAAAAGGACATCTTTTTGTGGCTGAAGCTCCATGTTGACAAGGATTACTGAACAGATGAATAATCCAATGAGGTAGAAGTTTGTGGAAAGCTACCAGCAGTTTAGGTACCTTGGTGCAAACACTGGTGAGTGTTGAATCTGCTTAATTTTAACCACCATATTCAGATATCTAAATTAGGGATATGGACCTATTTGTCAATAAATATTCAGTGGACAGAGGGAGAGGCTCCTCCAGAGGACAGGTCAGATTTACCTACATTAAACTTCCTCTCTGAATTGTCCAGTGGAATTCAGATGTCTAAAATTAGAAATCACTGTCCCAATGATAGATAAGAATCAAAACTTTATGTGGGGTGGACAGCCAGATAGAAAGAGAAAATGGAAAGGTTGATATGATTCTGAATTTTTAATCTACGTATTTAACTAAAGAGAGTGTGCCCAGGGTATGGGAAGTTACATTCTTGAGTTGCAGACCCATGCATTCAATCCTTTCTTTTATGGGAATCCTGGCTATGCCTGTAGTTACAAGTATGTCCACCTGTACATATATGTGTATGTGTATCATCTTAATTTCTGTAACCTTTAGACATTTGGACTAGCTCTGTGCTAATATAAATTGTCAGTTGGGGATGGCACCTACCCTATGATATGTCCTGAACTGCACTGAGGAATTGTTTGGGAGAGTAGTAGTTGACCCTGATCCAGGCTAGGCTGGAGGGAGTGCCAGTAACTTAAGGGTAGACAGTCTTGTCTCAGTGCCCAGGAATACTCCTGATACAACTAAATTTATTACCACATATGTAGTCAAAGCATCACAGTAGTCCTGTATACATAATAGAGTGGTCAGTATGGCTTCCCTGTGCAACAAAGCCCTTAGTGTAGACAGTATTTTATGTTTCAGGAGGGCTCTTCTGCCATCTTTCTAATCCTGTGAGTTTTCCCTCAGTTTGCTGTTATAGTGCTGATCTACTTAGCAATTGGGTGAGCTCTCCAGCATGTGCCTTCTCAAGTGCCTGAATGTAGAATGAACACAATGAAACAGCTGATACGCGGGTACCCGCACAGCCTGTCACTTTCTAGAAACCGCTGGCAAGAAAACATGCACTGGAGACATCTTCTTGTTGCTGGTAAGCTTGGTCTCATCTGGTGCTGCTCTCCAGGTGGATCTTCAACATGTCAAACTAGTCAAATACGGTTCTTTAAATGAGAGAAAAATGTTTCATGCCCAGAAATGAATGCAAACACTAAATCCATTTCCCTGTGCTCCTCTCTCCCCAATTCCTAACTGCTGAATGTATTCATGAAGTTCTGAGCACATCTTTGTCTACTGAGTGACTGTATTCTGCTGTTGAAACATAGCTGTTGTAAAATATTTTAACCTACATGTAGAGGTGTAAAGTACAGTACCTGAAATTAGTTTGGAATAAAGGAAAGGTTGGGAAATAGCTGCCGAATGACAACTCTCTCAGAGAAATTGGATTGTTTTTACAAAGTGCTGTAGAGGTATCAGGCTGAAATATGTATTCCTCTCTCCTCCATCTTCACAGGGGAATATATTAGCTTGTGATTCTGGGGAAATAAAAAATTCTTTCTTACACTCCTTTTGGGATTCATGTTTGGATAAGATATTTGTAAGAATGGGTGCTGGAAATGGGGTATTAAACTTTAAACTTTTCCTGTCTCTTGTTACCTTGATCCTGAGCAGGTAATAGTGCTCGCTCTGTGTATTTCTACCACCGAGCCTGAAGAGGGCGCCGGAAATGCTGGCACTTCGTTCAGCAGATGAATCTGTTATTTAGTGCACGCATCTGATCGACGGTGGCTTGGCTCATAGGTGGAATTAATCCCAAAGTGATAGTGTGGGTTCAGAACTGGAAACCAGATACTACGTTAGCCATTAAAAGGAAGGAGTCATCCTACATGGATAACGATTGGAAAAAGAAGCTGGAGCTTTTGTTGGAATCAAATTTGTAAGAGATTAATGAAAACACCAAAGAGTAACAAAAGGATTATTTTGAAAAGCAGAAAAGCAGCAGATCATACTTGACAATGCTCTGATTCAACGTCTTCTTCACTAGCAGCTCAGCCCATGCAAATCTCTTGCTAGAGGAGAACGCCATTCTATCTCACGCTATAAATGACACTGCTTAGTCTTTACTCATTTTTGAAAGAGATGTGTCCATTTTTAAGTAGGCTGTAATTGAAACAGTGCAACATGGCTGTGGTTGCAATTAGCAAACTGGGCAAAAAGAGAACTTTCAAGTTTTTGCACAAACTGTTATCACCAAAGCAAGTTCCGTTCCCCCTTCAGATTAGTTAGGGGTAATGACTAACTGACTACATGTCCTTCTCCCCAAAATAAATATTATTTAACTAGGATAAAAGCATTTGTGAGAAAATGCACATTTTTAAGCAGTAAATAAAGAGAACACTGATTTTGTGTTTCATATATCTAGTCATCTTCTGTGTGGGATCCTTGTTAAGTCCTAATTTCAGTATATTTCTGCAGAGAGCCTATGTTTTGGCTTATCTCTCAAGACAGCTGATCTCCTCTTTTCTCCTCTGACAGCTTTTAACTATATGATATTCTTTAGATCTGTAATATCTCACCCTGTGTCTTCACTGGAGACTGAATATAGGATCCTTGAAGTCAAGAGCTTCTCTGCTGTGTTTCAAGTGTGTCCTGGGACATTGTGTATGACTTCCCGGCACATGCCACTATCCTCATAATAATGGGAGGATAATAGGAGTTATACTGTATGTCTGAATAACTAGGTTTTATATCTGTTTTCTTTGATTGTTGCCTGGCATCTCTCTCTCTGTCACATCTACATTTTCCCTTTGTTGTTAATGGCGATTTCTCCTTCTATAGACTAGACTTGTATATTAACATTCCTTAGTAGAGAACCACAGATTTCAGCACACTTATTCTCTCATTGTCTGTAAGTGTTTGTTTCCAATGTAAAATTTTAGACAACCATCTACTCTTTTCCTGTCAACCTCTTTTCAGAATGCCATGGATGATCTGACGGGCATAAGAAAAAAGCCTTTTGTTACCTGTTAATTTCTTTTTAACTCCTTTCCTTCTTTTTAACTTTGATATTTGTGTAAATATATTTTGAGGTCCCATATCTTATTTTTGTTCTTTGAATATAATATTATCTGTCATTCTGATTTTCTTTAATTGTCCTATAAGACAAAGTATCTGGAGAAAGGCAAGTATTGTGGTAGGAAACATTCAACTTTTTGTTTTCAGCAGAATATTTTGGCAAGGAAATTAGAGGAGTGGAAATCTCTAAGGATAAATGTTAATAATGTCTTAATTATTTTACAGTAGAACTCTCTATTTACTGGATTTTCAAAATATATTTGAGAGGTGAATTCTTGCTAAGAGGACTTGAAAACTAAATAAATAAGATGAGCAGAAGGAAAGCATCATCTAAGCAAAATATAAAGACTATATGTCATGCTAACTGCTTTTAAAAGAATCCCCGAACTGTTTCCTTTCCCTATGGCCAAGAGAGCATATTGCGAACAATATGCTGTGGTATTACTTCCCATATTTGCTTACGTGAAATCATATGAAGAATAGAGAAGGGAGAAGTAAGTTCTTTTTTCCATTATATTGCTGTCTACTCCATCCATCCCTCTGCCCCACTTGTGCCTGTAGTGAGGAAACTTCAATATGCGCAGGACGGTGCCAAGGGTCAGCTCCATTGGAGTGTTTGGTGTTTGCCCAATGCCTAGCAATTAAGACCCTGAAAGACGGCATCTCAACATCAAGTCTAACATTGAAACTTCAGGAGACGTGTGCAGTGCAGAACACAGGATGGATGTTCTGCAGAGTAAGAACATGTCTAGCCAGGGGATGAAGGGAGAATTTAGGTTTCTTAACCAACCCGTGCAGCACACTTAGTCAGGGAAGTGCGTTGTCTCCATAGTCAGTGGCAATCTCTTTGTTGTCTTAGGAAGAATGTAAAATGCCAAGTTGCAGTTTTGCTGACCAGTACAGTTAAATACACGAAAAAGGCATTCATATCTCTGAGGAGTCTCTAAAGTGTATTTGATCTATTACTTTGTATGCGCTATGAAATAATAAATAACCCAACAGATACAACGGTGCATGACAAATTTGAAAGTATTTTCACTTAATCTCTGCCTTGATGAGACACTAATCTATCTTTTAAAACATTTTCAAAGGTGTCCTCGCAGACCTATCAGAATTAATGGTGTATTCCATTGCACTCTGGATTGTTGAAAACAGAATAGTACATTATCAGTCAGTACTATAGATACTATAATCTAGTACTATAGACACTTAGCAGGTAAATTCAGTGGGCAGCAGGCAATGGGATAAATTTATCTCTTGCTTCATAGAAATAGTCCCTCAAAAGTCAGTGGAATAAGACAAGTGTACTTGATTTCATAGAACAGTAGTACATCTCTTGGAAAAGTAAAGCATAGCTATCTGCTGCTGTGACTAGCTGTAAATAACACTCTGAGGTAATATCTCTATACTTCTGAAAATGCAAAATTACTGGTTTTTTTCTTGTGACACTCTTCAAGATGGTATTTACTGCCTCAGTCATCAGCAGCTATTACCCTTACGAAGCGGGGAAGAATGAAACCATGTTATAATCAGGTTTTGAAGGTATGAAATACAAAGGTGTAGTGTAAAAGGCTGTCTAAATTTTGTGACTAATTTTTCTGTACAATCCTAGCCTTATTTGAACCTTCTGCACAGGACCATCAAGTGCCAAAAATTAGGCTCTGAGTACCATTTGCAAAATGTGTTTTGGTACAGTTGTGGTGAAGATTGTTCTCAATAACAGGTCGTTTCAGAGATGTTGGGTGCTTCCTTGCTCTTGTATTAATACTATATCAAACCCCAGCTTTTATTCCCAATTTGTATCTCAGCATTTAGACCTCCTGTTTCAACTGATAACATGAATTGAGAGATATCAAGCGTGAAGAAAATATTCGTGTTGGTTCTGCTTTTATCAAATTCCCATTTTTCACCTAGCATGGATCTTTTCCAGATGGTCAGTTCTGGTCAGGCCCTTCAAGTGAGTTTCCAAGTTTCAAGTCTCACGAGCATCTTCAGTGGGGAGTTTTAGCTGACAGTCTGCTTACATAAGCAAAAGCCCAAATTTTCCAAATCATCTTTGAATGTATCATACTTAGGCTTTACTTTTTCAATGGATAAAAAAACCCCAAGTTTCTATAAATGTTGCTAGCTGATGCTGCCCAAAGTGTACCTTATGTACTGTACATCAGCTCTCAGCAGAAGATGGAATTTGAATTTGAAAAGAATTTGAAAATTATGTTGACAATTTACATTCCCCAAAAGTGCTTCAGCTGTATTTCTACTTTTTCATGGCTTTCTAGGGGTTCTAGAAGTAAAATTCATTCGTCCAACTCAAAGCTTTTTGCTGAATGCTCAGACGTATTTAGTTATTTAGTATTTCCAATTCAATGCAGTTTAGTAACTGTACAGTGCCTTCTTTCATCATTTTACCAGTAAAAGTAATGATATAGGGTGAAGGTTAGAGCTACAACAGGAATAAGAGAAAAGGGGCACAAGGCATTATTCTCCTCTGCTAAGTAGCTCTGCAGATTCTATTACAAGGATTTAGTATATTGGTGAGCTTTAGGTTTAAGTATGGTTCTTCTGCATAATCATTTGGGGATGATTCAGAAGGCTAAATCCCTTCTTCTAAATATTAGAATGATAATTTTCACTTTTCAGCTTTTTCCCCAACCATTTTGGAACCACTACCTTAATAGCAAGGAAGGGCTATGCATAAAGAAAGATGCATTTTTGATGTTGGTGCAAAAAGTAGTGTACATATAAGGCTGATGTGTCTCTGGAGGCAGTTTCTTCTGCTCTTGTGTTATAGCTATGCAGGAGAAAAAACTTTACTTTCTCCTGCTAGGAGGTAAGAAACACTGCTGCAGGTGGGATGGTACCACTACTTCTGGATTGTCATTAATGTAAAACAGGTGGCATGATTGTAACTAAGTGATAGCTACTTTCTGGCAGGTGACATTTAGGCTGTAGGACTCTGGATGAGCACAGACTGTTCTTTCCGTTTCCTTCCTTCTTTATTTTTTAGTGATGAAATGTGGAAGGTCTACAACCCATAGCATAAGAAGATGGGTCTTGATTTAGCAACACGTGGAAGGCTCGCTGGAGCATCACCATCATGAAAATACAAACATGAAAGGGTAGTGCTCAGATACAGCTGTGAAAAATGTCCGGCTTATAAGAGTACCCACTCTTTTCAGTCTGATTCTGGGTCCATTCTCCCTTCAGAGGGGCGATGAGAAGAGTCATTACTACATCAGTTAGGTTTTTGTTCATATCTTGAGCTGAAGCCAACTTCCCTCAGGCTTAATTCAACATTTAGTAGTGCTGGAAACACCAAAGAGAGAGGGGAAAAAAAAAGTTACTGCTTTTTGTGCCTGAAGTGATGCAGATCCTTGCATATTCTGTGCAAGAAAAGGTGCTATGTGCTTTTTCTAGTTCTGTTTTTATGTTGTACTGCTGATAATAACAAGAAAAGATTATATGAGTCTGAAATGATATGATGTTTTTGCTATTGGTTTTTGCTTTTGACACTGCTCTTTCACATCATACATTTCCCATTCATTTCAGATAGATATTAGAAGTAGAAAATAAGCCCGGTTTTGGGTTTTAATTTTAAATGGGAATTGTACATGTAAGGTATTTCTGCAATCCTTAAAATACTTCCCTAATTTTCTTCAGTTAGTGCCAAAATGTAAGACCAATATCTTATGAAAGCTGGCCCCAACTTATCCTGTCTTTTCTATTCCTTACTAAATGAGGGAAGAAAAAGACAATTTATTTAAACAAAAGATAAGATTGAGGTATAATAATAAGGAAACATGAAAAAATCTAAAGCTGGTAATGTTCTTTTTTTTTGTAGGCAATCATTTGATTTAAAGTAATTTTAGCCAAATATTTTTATTCTTGTTCATTGTTGTTTTGTAAGCTGTAATTCAAGTGTTATGAAATCTAATTATACAAGAAAGATTTGTCTAAATTCAAAGCAAAGTCCCAAACATAATAATAAAATTGCTATACATCCCCAGCTCAGCTCCTGTGAATATTAGTTCTCTGTTCAAAGACTCTCGACAGGATTCAATTTTGACCTAGAAGAAGGTGGCAAAATGTATCATCTTGTAGTGATAAAACAATATGAGTACAAATGGACTCAATCCAGTTCTGATGTAAGTTGTAAACAATTAAAAGTACATGAGCTACAATGCCCAAAGCTGATAGCTAAGGACATTACTACACACTTGGGGTAACTCTGGGAACCACAAAAACAATTGTTTCACAATAAGACATAAAAGCAAGAGAAAATATTTGTCTCCACAGAGTAACATGCAGGCTTGCAGGGCCGTGTCATGTGGAGGATTTTTCAGCAGGCTGGCATGAGTGTGAGTGATGCATAATGGCAGTGGTGAATGGATTTCTGAATAGATTAGTAGGTGACGTCATGAAAAAAGGACTATTTATCACCATAATTTAACACAAGATGCAACACAATGGCTTGATGGATGCATTTTATGGTTTTCAGCCAATCATAATAATGGATCTATTGACTAAAGTTTTAGATGCCCTTTATATACCCTTCATGGAGAAAAAAAGAACAACAAAAACAGAGACTGAAGAGGCTGAGAATATGTGAGAAAATACTTGACAGAATTGTTTTCAAAATTCAAGCTTTTTGTGCAACAGCCTTTGGACGTAAAGCTTCCTCAATTACTTTTTTAAATGCCTGAAAGGCTAATTATGCTCAACAAAAATTTTTCAATTGAATATTGGTGTCACCCACTCAGGAAACAAATATGAAATTTATATTTTGACCTTCCTTGTGGATTTTCATGATGAGATTCTTATCGTTGTAAAGTTACATTGGGAAATTTAGTGGTGCGAGCTGGGTGTTAAAGTGGGGCATGACTCTGGCGTGGTGCTTTGGGTACTGAGGTAGGAGCAAGGAAGGAGAGGGATTCTCTGCTCTCTGCTGTTACACCTTTAGCAATAGACATTTAATACACAAGAATAAAAAGCCCACAAAGTAGACACCTAGACCCTGGCTTCTTCCTTCTTATGGGAATGCCTTAACCTCTCAGTAACTGTCTTTTTGGTTTCTCATGCTAACTTTTTTGCGGGGCACTCTTTTGCATTTCTGTTACCTAAGTGCCAAATAGGAGTAAAGATAGTGGTTGTCCCTTCTCAGCCTGGTGGTTACAGCAGTTTCCTGGGAGTTAGGCGATGAAAGTTGAAATTCATTTAGGATGAGGAGGGCTTAGCAAGATTCCCAAAGGGAGAAGAAAATCTAACTAGCAGAATAATATCTCTTTAGGGAAGCACTTTGATTCAGGAGAGAAGAAGGGAGCTAAGCAGAGAATCGTCCTCCTTGGACCAAAAGCTTAGTTTCTGTAAGCTAGAAAGCCTCCTGGATTTTACCTCTCAACACGGGCAGGTTTGTATCCCTTTCAGGCAAAACACTGAAATGCAAGTTTAATTGCTGAGATCCTGTTTGAATGTTTTGCCTGACATGGATAGTGTATGAAACCAAGGCACGTGTGGGCAGTGCTTTCAAGTAAAGATAGAAACAGCTTTTGGGATTTAATGTAGAGTAAGAATATGTTTCTGGATAACTCTGGGAATTGATTTAAAATTTAAAATGTCAGCCCATCTCTGATGTAAGCCTACAGCATGAAAACCCACCTGATTCTTCATCTCCAGATACTGTGCTTCCACAAAGGGATGATGAAAGAAACAAGTAGGCTAACAGCTCCAAGACTCCTTACAAGTCAGATGGATGGAAGAGATTTTCTGATCATTGTTGTTGATCGCTTTTTAAGTACCACCTCCAAAGGGCACAGGACCAGGCAATCCCAAAATGCCAGATGTCAAGCAGGCAAGGCAGAAGGCCAGTCTGGCTGAGTAGGGATCTTCTACTCAAACTGAGGCACAAGATGGTGTACAGCCAGTGAAAACAAGGGCAGGTGGCATAGGAGGACTACAGGGATGCTGTTTGCCACTGTAGGGCAGCAAGCTCAAATTAAAGTTGAAGCTGGCCAGCACTGTGAAGGATAACAAAAAGGGCTTTTCCATATATGTTAATAGTAAAAAGCAGGCCAGAAATAACTTTGGATGAGCATGGGCACCTCATTAACAGCAGCTTAGACAAAGCAGAGACTTTTAATGCTATTTTGCATTGGTGTTCAATAATGACATTGGGCTTGGGCCCCCCCAGAGCCTTGAGCTGGTGGAGGATCATGACTGGGGAAACAATCTCCCTATCAACCCCAAATTTGTGTGGGATCTGCTGCTCCAGCTGGTTCCTTCTAAGTCGATGGGGCCTGATGGGGTTCATCCAAGGGCACTTAGAGAGCTGGCTGATGTCATAGCGAGACCTCTTTCAATGGTTTTTCAACACTCTTGGGAATCTGGAGAGGTACCAGCTGACTGGAAGGTAGTGAATGCTGTCCGAGTCTTCAAGAAGAGCAGCAGGAATGACCCCAGTATCTACAGGCCTGTCAGTCTCACCTCAATGCCTGGTAAGATTGTGGAGAAGATTGTTCTGGGAGTTACCAAAAAACATCTGAAAGACAACGCAGTCATTGGTCCCGACCAGCATGGGTTTACAAAGGGAAGGTCCTGCCTTACAAACTTCACATCTTTCTACGACAAGGACACCCACCTAGTCAACCAGGCAAAACTGGTCGATGTCCTTTTTCTGGATTTCGGCAAGGCCTTTGATACTGTCTCTCACAGTATTCTCATAAACAAAATGTCCAGAACACAGCTGGATAAACACAGAATACAATGGGTGTGCAACTGGCTGATGGGTCGGGCTCAAACAGTCATAGTGAATCAAGTTACATCAGGCTGGTGCCCCGTCACTAGTGGGGTCCCACAGGGATCCATCCTGCAGCCAGTACTCTTCAATACCTCCATAAATGACCTGGATGAAGGAGTTGAAGGTTTATTGACAAAGTTTGCCGATGAGACAAAACTGGGGGGAGCTGTCGACACTCTTAGGGGCAAAGAGGCCCTGCAGAGGGATCTTGACAGATTGGAGAGCTGGACAATCCCCAACAGCATGAAATTTAACAAGGGCCAGTGCCCAAGTGCCGAATTCTGCACCTGGGACACGGCAACCCTGAGTACGTGTGCAGACTGGGGTCTGAGATGCTGGAGAGCAGCCCTGCAGAGAGAGACCTGGGGGTTCCAGTCAATGGCAAGTTGAACATGAGCCAACAGTGTGCCCTGGCAGCCAAGAGGGCCAACCGTGTCCTGGGGTGCATCAAGCACGACATTGCCAGCCGGTCAAGGGAGGTGATTGTCCTGCTGTGCTCTGCACTGGTGCGGCCCCACCTCGAGTACAGCGTGCAGTTTTGGACGCCACAGTCTAAAAAGGACATAGAACTACTGGAGAGTGTCCAGGAGGGCCACTAGGCTGGTGAAGGGTCTGGAGGGGATGTCATATGAGGAGAGGCTGAAGTCACTTGGTCTGCTCAGCCTGGGGAGGAGGAGACTCCGAGGGCATCTCATAGCTGTTTCACTGCCTTCTCACAGGGGAGGGAGGTGAAACAGGTGCTGATCTCTTCGCTTTTTCAGCCTGTTTTGGACTAAAGGTAATGGCAGGAAGATGTGCCAGGGGAGGTTTAGATTGGATATTAGGAAGAGGTTCTTCACCCAGCAGGTGGTGGAGCACTGGATCTGCTCCCCAGGGAAGTAGTCATGGCACCAAATCTGCCAGCATTCAAGAAACATTTGGACAATGCCCTCAGTCACATGGTGTGAACGTTGGGAGTGTCCTATGTAGGGACAGGAGTTGGACTTGATGATTCTTTTGGGTCCCTTCCAGCTCAGGTAGTTATATGATTCTGTGATTGTTACTACTGGGCTCTCTGACTTAACTGTGTTAATTTCATTGAAGTTCTTGATGCTGGCTTGTTGTATCTTCTTGATTTTTGTGTGTGTGTGTGTTTTGACTCATGGAAAGTTCTGAAATACCTAAAACAGTGTTTCCTAAAGTCATGCGTTCTGCTTCTTTGCTTTTTCTACACTAGAAGTAAAAATTTTTAGCCAGTACATTTTGGAGATACATACAAAACTGCTAGAGCAACAAAAAGGCCAAAAAGAGAGGTGTGGTGTGAGATTGAAGTTGTAAACTTACTTAATAATGACTAGAGTCAACCTGAGTAGGTTTTTCTCTCTTCTGGAGAGAGTCCATGGCCAGAAGGACTGGAGAAGAACCTATTTTTGTTAGATTCTGCATTTGGAGAACCTGGGAAGCAGGATGAGCATAAGAAATGCCCACAGGGGGAAATGTATGATTTTTCACATGACAGAGTGGCGCAAACCACTTGTTCAGCTGAACCTTAAAAATCTCTCCAATAAGCTGATGGAACACTGGAAGACTGAACTTCGTATTTAATTTTATATAAACTAGCCTAAAAAATGACTTCAAGCTGACTAGGATTTAATTTTCAGTGCTAACCTTCAATTAATTTGTAATTTTTTTGGCACTCAGTTTGCTGGAAATGGCTGTAATTATGTTGTTTTCTGAACGGTGCATTCATTCAGACCATACTCATAAGACTATTTATACAGCTGGGAAAAAATAATGGTATTTAGGGGGATGGGGGAGTGCTAATAGGAAACTTATTGAAAAAATCTGAATTATTGATTTGGAAAAAATTGTCTTGTTAACTCTCATTTGATATTTTAAAATGAATGTTTAGTTCTTAATTTCAAGAAAATTCAGGATAATTTTGTTGTCTTTAACAAGAAATGCATGGTCAGCTTCCCTGTGGTTGCCTTTTATAGATCTGTGAGGCTAGCACAATTATATACTTGCTACAAAACCCCACGTTGCTCTTCTGTGTGGGGTTTAATAATGATAGTGTTGTTTCTTAATTGATCTGCATAGCGGGCTCCAATTGCTGTTAGAGAACAATTATTCTGAAATCGGAGAGGATGAGAACATACAGAGCAAATATGTTACCTTTTTTAGAAAAAAATGCAATAGAAACCTTTTAAAGGCTGTGCTGTTTTAATACAGAATAAACTGTATATTTGCATATTCTGTAAAATACTGCGTATTTTCAAAGAAAACAGATTCACTGTTGGAATTTCCTTCTCATTTTCTGAAAGTTTAAAAGCTACCGAGGTTTCTGAGCATTTCTTTTTGTGTGTTTGGCATTAAAGGTGTTTGTATGTGTGTGTCTCCTCTTGTCTTTAAACCCAGAGGATGCTCCCTGCTGGTATTTATAGCCTCTTGTTTGAGTGTTTTTCTAGCTGAAGGCGCACTTTATGAAGATGGCAATTTGATTGTATTTCCAACCATATATTTGACATGGGTTTAAGGGCACGGATATTTGTATATAGCTTTAACAACTGTAGTTTAGAACCAGAACTAATATGAAAGCTTTAAAATGTCATTAGGTTTTGAATTTTTAAGTGTGTCCAAATTTTTAAGAAAAGGCTCTTTTCTTTTTGTAGCTTTTAGGCTGAGTGCTTTGATGTTTCTCCCTGTCCTCATTTCAGAAAGGTTAGATAGTAATAATCCCAAATCCTTACTGGAACTTCCAGGCTCCTCCTCGTCTGGGGACTCTTGCTGGAAAAAGGTGGCTTCTACAGATTTCTGAGCATCTTCCCATAGTTCGACAGAAGCTCCCAAAGGGGCTTTTCAGGGTACAGTTCTAATTTGTGCTTGTTTTATCTAGATAGCTGTAGTGGACTGGCACGTGGTTGCCTCAGAGACCAAGTATCTTCCACAAATTTCCAAGGCTACAGTAGCATGCACACACACTGCAGATGTATAGACATCTTTGGGTTATTAGATACAAGGCAGGGTTTCTTTGGGTCATGAGCAATAAAAGCTGTTTGCCATAAGACAGAGTCCAAGTCTGAGTGGGTCTAAATGACACATTTTCAGGATAGGCTCCTTGTATTGAGATGGGAAGACACCTCTGAAGATGGTCTAGTCCACCCCTGTGCTCAGAGCTGGGTCACACGGAGCAGGCTTAGGGCCTTGTCTGACTAGGTTTTGAGTTTATTCAAGGATGGAGACTTCACAACATCTCTGGGCAACCTAGTCCTGTGTAAAACCATCTTTATAGTAAAAAAGGTGGGTTTTATATTTAAAGAGAATTTCCTGTATTGCAGTTTCTGCCCAATGTCTCTTGCCCTGTCACTGGGCAGCCGTGAGAAGAGCCTGACATCTTCTTTAGTCCCTCCCATCAGATATTTCTACAGTCTGATGAGATTCCACCCGAGCCGCCTTTACAGCAGGCTCTGTAGTCTCAGCTCCCTCAGCCTCTCTTCATACGAGAGATGTTCTAGTCCTCTTGTCGTCTCAGTGGCCCTTCAGTAGACTTGCTCCGGTATGTTCATCCTCTTGTTGCACCAGGGAGCCCAAAACTAGGTGCAGCACCCAGGTGCCTCTCACCAGTATTGAGCAGTGGGGAGAGATCACCTCGCCCTACATCCTGGTAATGGGATACTTGGTATATGGGTACAAGTTGATGTACTAAATAGCACATTTACTTCTTTTTAAACCTTTTAAATATTTTATCTTGACTTTCTCAAGTAGCTATATAAGTGGTGGAAAAGCAAAAGAAAATCCTGCAGGGGAAGAGCAAACAAATTTACCTCTTTTTGTGAGATTTCTACCTGTATATTTATGGCAGAGGTATTACTTCCCTTGAACATGAAGTTTTTTACTCTCCCTTGATCTGGAGTTCTGTGGGGTTTTGTTGATTCACATATTTTTGTGCAAGGGTAGAACTGGAATACAGCGGGCTTGCCTCATACTGCTGATGTTCACGCTGCTTTCTTAAATTGCTGTTTGACTTATTCATGTCATTTGTCCTCAGAAAGGAATTCCATTGTTTCTAAAACTATAGTGGTTGGAATGAAAAACTTAAAGGATCATAACAGACTGACATATAACTTTTTATGTGGGGAACATAATTACTTCTGAAAGCAATAGAAACATTGTAAGATGGCTTCTACTACATGAGTAGGAAATTATGGAGGTGTTAAATTTATTATCTGCTTTCCCAATTGAGGAAACTGGGTTTTGAGCAGAAACTGCACCACTTGAATAAATATTTGTCACACAGGAGAGTCAGTGTGTAACTAAAAATGCTTTTTGCACTGTGGATTGCACAGGTTCCTACTTTTCTTTTTCCTGTATTGCAGACTACTTGTCACATTATACTGGTGGAAGGGTGAAGTTGTGGGCCATTGAGCACTGATTTCTCTCAGTACCACAATTACAGAGACACCTGTGCTAAATAACATTGTGCTGTTCTACTTTGAAAATTACAGGGCTTGGTCCCACTCTAAGATGCACAGATGTACATCGCCTCGCTCTGCAGGCAGCCCTCGTACCTGAGCGCACACATTCACACACACCTCCTCCACAAGTTAGCTGTCCCCCTTTCTGAGAGATGCTGCAGACCTCATAGCTCAACATGTATAAAATCTCTATGATTAGTGTCATATGAATGCCTTCAAATACTTTTGTTCTTCATGGCAAGTGTATTTTTGATTGGGAAAATAACAAAAAATGTGCACATCCTCTTCTTCTGCTTAGGTCCTAGTGTTTGACCACTTTCCTTTGCAGTTTGTCTGGGTTTGCACCGCTCGACTCTCTGCTTGTTTTTTCAGGCTGCTACTCAAATTACACATATTCTAGTTATTATTTCCATCATTTAGTATGAATTTTACAGTGATGTTGTTTTTATGCTTCCTTACCCTTCTACATGTGTTAACTATACAGAAACTGTTCTTCTTGTGGAAGAAATTATATACCAAAACTACCCAGTAAAAAGCTTGTTTTATGACACTTATAAAATTAATGCCAAAAATGTATGGCAAAGCTTGATTTTTTGACATTAATGGCTAGTTATTTAACATGTTATGCTCTTGTAGTGCCTGAAAAACAGCACTTAGATGTTCAGGTCTGGTCTCAAATTCCCACCCAAGGATTCAAAAGTTTAAGTGCTTGTTAGGTGAGGAGTAGAGGGACAAAGCACATGGGTTAATAACACCTGAAATAATTGGGAAGTGGAATAAATATCTGGATTTTTTGTTTTTATTTTTTTAATGAGCAAAATCCAATATATAGTGTACTGTTTAGATGATCCTTGTGCATAGCTGGGATAGGGCAGCAAGTACATTTGTTAAACGCTACCCACCAGGCTGTACAACCTGTCCTTCAGGAAGAAAGAAGCTCCACAGAGTTATTTCAGCAATTCTCCTCTCTCTCTCTCTCAATCTCTCTCAGGCCAGGATGTAGACATAGGATGGACTGATACTCAGGTTTTGTGGCTTTTTGTAATGTGGATGAGCATTTTCTTTGCACTTTTCTCTTTCACTGTGACAGTGCAACAAGACAGAGCTCACATGCTGATAATCTTGATCCGTACTAGCAACTGAAATGCCTTTTGGTAGAGGAGGTAGTCTTACAGAAATCAGGGAGAATAATCCCAGAGGCTTTATAGACATAAATTTATAGGAAACATGAAAACAAAAATATTTCAGTAAATATGTTAATAAGTATTCTGGGAGCCTCTAAGAAAAGGTGATAAGTCAAATGTATAACTTACCACTTTATGAAATGATAGACTCCAAGAATTTATATCATCAACTTATGCAACCTGTGATATGATATTTAGCATGGATTCTGATTATGAAAGTGTTGTCCACTGTAACTGTGGATATTACTTTCCCTCAGCTGAGGTGCAATGTGCTGGTGTGCTGTTAAAGACTTGTTAGTGTGAAGTTTAGAAACCTGTGGATGAAATGCAATGATTTGTTACATTTATGATCCCTAAGCAGTTAACATTTTAGTAAGAATATTTCGAATAGAAAAAATAATTTAAAAAGTGTTATCAATTCTATTTACCATATTCCTGAACCTTTAACTCCTCAGTCCAAAGGAACTGACTTAGTTTCAGAGAGAGGGAGATACAGAACTTATAATGAATGTATTACAAAAAATTTCTAAGAGTCCTTGACATAGCTTGCAGAGATATATATGAGAGTGTCTCACTGGAAATAGAGGGAAAAGGTTTTTATGGAGGTCAGAAACCCTATGTCTGGCTTTACTGGGTGATACAGTATTCATTCTTACTTCTGTCATTGTTCCAGGACTAAATATTTCTTGTCTTAAGCCTCGGACCAGCTAATTATGGAATAAAAAAAAGCAAGAAACTGTGTGAAGCAGTTCATTTGTGTGATGCTGGAACAAAAGTCTACTGAACTAGATTAGAGGACAGGTATAGTCATCAAAGTAGCTTCATAAATGCGATTTATTATGGGAAACTCATCTCTACTTACTGTGTCTGTATTATCTGCTCATGTGTATACAAGCAGAGGTTCTGTAGATATAACATATCAATCGTTTCAGTTCACTTAGGATCAAGGACTGTTCCCTGGTTCCCAGACCGAATGGTGCAAAGTGACTTATGTCCCCACTGATCATGGGGTTTTTTCCTGCAGAGCGTTCACGGCCACATGACATAACATCTGACCCTCTGTGGCTCTACAGCATGGCTTTAGCCAGTGTTCTCAGTTAAAACAGTATGAAATAATGTGTTTCAACCCACTAAAGCAGCATTTTTATAGCCTGACCCTGAAGAGTGCTGTTACATGTTTTGGGGCATAAAATGAGACCATGGGAATTGATGCTGCAAAACCTATAGAGATAGGTTTGAGAACTGCTAAGGCTTAAAAAGTCAAACAAGTCAACAACCTATTGACAGTGGTCCTAAACTGAACCTGGAAGTTTCTGAGCACTCAAATAAACTGGCATATGTGCAGTCAGGGAGTTAATGTATTTAGCACTTTAAAAGAGTTTTCAGGAAAAGAAATAACCTTAAATCTCTTCTTTGCTGTGGGGGGCCCTTTCCATGCAGAAAGTATTTTAACCCTTTTATTTTTAGATGATTTTTTTGGTACTCACAGAGGCTCAGTCTCATTCACACAGAATCAAAGTAAATGTCTTTTTCTTTTCTCTGTGATGGGGTAGTTTTCTGAGATACATGCGTTTTAAACAAAAGAAAACATAAATACAGGCAAGACTATCATCAGTTCGAAGTATTGCATAAGTGGTTAAATTTAATCACAAAGAGACAACCAGCTAATGGTTTTAGTGGAATTCATAAACTCCCATAAAATATAAAATTTAAGTTTTGTCATATAATGTGAATCAGTTATAGGAACCAGCACAGCTTCCTTTTCCCCTTGAATAAATCCTAAACAGTCCTTAGAAAATGAATTACCAGTCTGCAAATCAGGATGACATATTTTTCAGCTATAAAACTAAAACTACATTCAGATCGCTTAGCTAAAAAAAGAAAAAGAAAAAAAAAAGGAAGCAACTTTGTTGTTACTGTGTTACTGTCAATAGTATTGGATGCTTGATTGTGGCTCCATTTTAGCAGTTTGACCTTGTTTAGATCAACCTGAATCAAATCGACAGACCTCCTGTACAATTTCCCCACCCCATCATAGAAAGCGCATACCCTGCATGAGTGTATCCAGCTGGAGATGTGCCAATAGAAGTAATTACGTGATGAAACTATTTAACTTTGACTAAAATACTCTCACCAGGTTCTTTCAAACCGTGTGTCTTATATCTTGTTGAAGCAATTTTATATCATGCCTTTAAAGTACAGTAATGGCCACTTGCATTGACAGAATCCTCGTAAAAGAAGAAGACCGAGACCTTGCTCATGAAGTGTTATTGATTTTCTGAGTTCCTGCTAGAGTTGCCAAAGATACAACACTGTTGTTAGGGAGAGAAGATACTTTGGCCTTCAATATCACAGGAGGGTTCCTGTGTAAGCACAGGCGTCAATGGGTTTCAGTGATAAATAATGCATTTTGGTGATAACTGCCCATATTATTTTGTCAGTTTTATATGACTCAGCATTTGCTCTTGCCAAGTATTTCTTTACTGTCACCACTGGCTGCTGAAGTTTGTGCTAATTGTAAGTGCTATTTATATTTTAGAGGTCCATTTGCATTATGGCAAAAAAGCTAAAGTTTCAGTTTACCTTAGCCTATGGTTGGTTTTGGTCAGTGGTAAAATTGAACACACCCACAACGTTACTCACAGTGGTATTTCCAAAGGTGAGGCATTGTGAATGAGAGTTACATACCATACTCTGTGTATGTAATTAGCAAAAGAGTCTGGTGTGTTATCTACTGTATTCAGACAACAGTCTGGGAGCTGCCTTATACCAGTTCACGAGGCATGGAAGGCATTTGCACAAGTCTGTTACAGGTGAAAGAGGAGCCCAGAGGGCATCATCCCAAAGGACACTGCTGCTGCTTCCCAATTCAGCCAGCCAGGTAATGGGAAGAATGGGCACAGCCTTTGCTCTGCACAGCTTAGCTGGCATTAAAAGGAGAGCTGATCTCTGCTTGTTCAGGGCACTTGAGTAGGTTTGTTTCCCCAGAGAAGGGATGTAACAGTTTGTGATTCTGGATCTGAGTCCTTTTTTTATCCTTGGACAGCTCTATTATTGTCCACAACTTGGGACAAATTGCACATGAAAAGTCTTTGGAAATCTTTGGCTTGTGTGCCTGAAAGGTTGCTTGTTTTTCCAGCTGTTCGTGGTGGTGGAATCTATGCCCACAAACCTTATCTCATGTGTGTCCTTAGGCCATTGTAGCAATATATCAGAACTACCAGCAGTATAGTCTCACCAACTGATGAGCCATCTCACTCCAAACATTTGAGGAAGCATTTAGAGAGCTTGGTCCTAGCACTGCAAGTCCTAATGTTATCCTCTAAAAATGTGAACTTTTACATGTAGACATTACAATTAAATCTTAATGGATTGTGGGTTTGTGACTATCACATTATTGTATCCAATAGATTATTATTATTTATCATTGGGGGGGGCGAAGGGCTGCCTAGGAAAATTATAGCTATGAGAATTACTTTTTGATATTAACCAATTAATATAATTTTATGTTTTCAATTTTGAGATTTAGGCAAAGTTGCCTTTATTTTCATTGCTATTCCAATGTTTGAGTCAGTTTAGTCCTTCTGAAAGGGTTGATATTGAGTGCCCTGGAGGGTGCCATCATCACCAGGCAACAGGGGAGAAAATGCTGAAAAGAAATTGCACAACATAATTTTCCTCCGCCTTCCCCAAATGTGTCCTTGTTCTGAATGACATGAATCAACTTTAAGCCCTATTGGCCCCATTCAGTTCCACCCTGAGGAGCCTAAGGGGGAGGGGGAAAAAACATAACGAAAACCCTGAGAAGGGATTTTGCTGGAAGAAATATTGCTCACCTGTATCCTTGACTACACAGAAATCTCTCTTCAGTAGAGTGGAACTTGGACAGTGGGTGAAGAGAACAGCTAATTTCTCCTCTTCTCATCTCATCTCCAGGTCTGCAGTACCATGGTGATGTTGCACTAATGTGCAACACTTGGCTTCCTACCAAGCAAGGGTTAAGATCATGGCCACCCAGATGTCCAGACAGGCAAAATGGGCTTTATAAAACTGCATTGTTTGGGTTCAGTCATTTTCTTCCATATCCAAGGAAAAAATTTTCTTACCTGACCTAAGACCACCCTGAAATGTAAATGTATTCATAGCAACAGCTTTACTGGCAATCCGTCTACCTCGGTGTCCTGTTTCCAATACTCACCTGTAGCATGTGTCTAGGGAAAGAAGGTAGTGTGGAGCAAGCATATCACGGACCTTCCCCAAGATAACCTCTCAGCCTCCAGAAACCAGGTCTGAATACCTGCAGAACTGAGGTTATTTCTGTCGTAGCAGAGCAAGCTTGGTGGCTCTGTTAGTAGCCATGAATACGTTTTCCTTCCATTAATTTCTCCATCAAACATTTATACATTAGGATTAATAAAGTTCTGCAATGAGGAGAGGAGTTGTGCAGCTTACTTATCCACTGCATAAAGCATAAACCATTTCCTTCTGGTTTTTTGGTTTGTTTTGTGTTTTTTTTTTAATCAAACGGTTGCAAATGTCATTTGATGTCTCCTGGATCTTTTTTAAAGAGGAAGCAAGGAGCTGTTTACTTTGTACTTTGATACTGCCTTCATGCCACTCAGTTTTACAAACCTCCACTACATTCCACCTCAATCAGCCTGTTATCAGGCTCAAGGGCAGGGAAAGACCTGCAGCTTTGAAGGCACTATTAATAGACATCTCCACGTTCATGCAGAATGGGTTTCCTCACTTTTCCTTTATGCCTATGACCACTTTACAACAGGCAGGCCAGTGCAAAGCTAGAAAGCAATTACAAAGCACTATTAGAAGTTGTCTTTGAAAACAGGTTTTTGTTATTGGTTGGTTTTGGTTTTTTTCTTTTCTATTTTAAAGGAGAAGCAGTTGTCAGCTTATATATGAGAGGAATCTGGATGAAAGCAGTAACTAGTTATATGGTGTTTTTTATTTCCTTTGAGGCTTAATATAAAAGGGATAATGTTGGAAAATCAATATGAATTAGTTTACAAAAGAGTTTCTGAAATATCTCAAAAGACCTTTGTCATAATTTAACTAACTAGAAGAGCATCATTTCCTCCAATCTTAAACCCACAGTATGCTTTTCTGCAACAGGTCTTATTCTTTTCACTGAGAGGATACATACTGCTAAGAAGTTAACAATAATAAGGTAGAGGCAGTATAACACATAACAGAGGGATAGTGAGGAAAATTAGATTTGTCTTGTTAATTGTTATTTTAATATTGCTTTCTCTTATCTCAGAGGACTTCTTGTTTCCTCTTTTTTCCATGTTTAAACAACATAAAGCAGAAGTGATAATTATTGGCATTTATATTTGCCATTTGCCAACCATCTTTTAAAGTGTGCCTCATAAGCAAGACTACAAACAGATATACTTTTGACAGCAAAGAATATTTTGGCCCATTTTACTGCCTGCAGAATGCCTGGAAAGTTTTAAATTAATGGCAACAAATGTGAGAGAAATGGAAATCGGAGAGCCATTTATTCCCTTAGAAAGAGACCTATTTCCCCTGACCTTCCTATATCTTCTGTCTGCTTTGGCTGAGAAAACATTTCAAAATGTTTATAAGCACCAATAATTTCCATATTCTTCTACTCTTAGATCACTAGGAGTGTATAAACTGTAGGATAGGGCAAAGGGGTGGAGATGACCTTTGAAAAGAAATCTTTTGTTCTGTGCAAATCACTTTGGACAACAGAAAAGCAAAAGTCTGAGTATATATTTTTTGAAATTACAAAGTGCAGTGACACAATGAAAGGATAAATCCTACATTGCTCACAGTTAGGAGAACTCCTCTTTTTGAGATACGCCTGCAGCTGAGTGCCCATGGTATGCAGATGTGTCATCTGGTTTGAGGGAGAAAAGGGTGTTCCAGCCGTGATGTTTTAATATACTGGAATGACTCTTTATTAGGCTGTTTCATGTAATGATTCTGTGCATTTTTATTTTTTTGGTTACTGAAGGCTTTTGATTGAATGCCTATTGCACCACTTAGTGCTCTAACGCCAGCTTCTCAAATGTGAAAAAAAAACCCCACACCTGAACTGATCAAATCTGTAAGTATTAGTGAAATGACTGTAAGTACCTACATAAAATCCTACATGGCAGACCTCGTTTCTGTGAAGGAACCTCTCTAGAAACATGCTGTTGCAGCCCTTCCGAAATCTTTTGTGTTCTTACAGTGTGTATCTGAATACTATTAACTGGAAATTTCTCTTTGCTGCTCTACATATGCTAAAACTTTGAATTTCAGTAATTAAACTTCCCATACAGTCTTGGGTCATATTATGTTATATTATCCTTTTAACTTTACTGTGATTGATTTGTGTCAACTTTAACTATACTCACTAGGAAGTCAATAAATAAAGATCGATATTTTTTTATTTCTCCTAGTTCTTTATTAGAAAGAATAGATTGGTTAGATAACACAAGTAAGACCGATGGCATGGCTTTTCTCAACATTTTCTACTCTAAAACAAATTAAATACTTTTCAAAATTACGTTAGAACAACCATGCTTGTGTTTTCATGTAATCTGCTGTTTCTCTATAGTTAACACTTCAAACCCCCAAAACTTTAACACACAACACAAATGTTCTCCCAGCATGAAATTTACCACCGATGTGGACTGGAGGCCTCTGGCTAGCAAGATATACCTCTAGTATGATGTCATTTTCTCTGCTTATTTCACATTTGGGTTATCCATTGATTTCATTGGATGGGCGACAGGGAGGTACCCCAATAAAAGGGCATGAGCCATACTTCTGCTTCGCACTGGTGCAGCCCCACCTCGAGTACAGTGCGCAGGTTGGGGTGCCACAGTATAAAAAGGATATAGAGCTACTGAAGAGCGTCCAGAGGAGGGCCACTAGGCTGGTGAAGGTTTTAGAAGGGAAGGCGTAAGAGGAGTGGCTGAAATCTTTTTTTTGGCCTGGAGGAGACTGAAGGGAAAACTCATTGTGGTCTACCGCTTCCTCAGAAGGGGAGGAGGAGCAGGCGCTAATCTCTTCTCTCTGGCGACCAATGACAGTACTCAAAGGAATGGCAGGAAGATGTGCCAGGGGAGGGTTAGGTCGGTTTTTAGGAAAAGGCTTTTCACCCAGAGGGTGGTGAAGCACTGGAACAGCTCCCCAGGGAAGCAGTCATGGCACCAAGCCCGACAGTATTCAGAAAGCGTTTGGACAATGCCCTCAGACGCACGGTGTGAATGTTTATGTTGTTCTGTGCAGGGACAGAAGTTGGATTTGATGGTCCTTGTGGGTCCCTTCTGACTCAGGTCATTCTATGATGCTATGATTTTGTGCTTTTGAATTCCTGAGCGTTGCCTAACATCTGCATTTAGTGCTGAAAAAAACCCAGTTAATTCCTTTCTCTGAAAGAGAAAAGAATGACCCTATCAACTTACTGTCCATAAAATGACATTATTTTTTTTGTCATCTGCATGCTGTCTTTCTAGTGACTATAGAAATGTGTGATAATTTTGTTCAGTCTCAATCGTGTTTCTCTTTAGCAGGCTTGTGTTATAGAGGTTTCTGCAATAGGAAGAAATATGTAACAAATAACTGAAAGTAATATCTGAAGCCACATGGACTTGCAGAAGTTGAGTGTGTTGTGGACAATTTAGAAAGCCAGCCCTTGTCCTGTAGGTTGGTCTCATTGCTGGTACTGTACTAATACACAGCTGTTAAGCTCACATCAACAGCAGTGTAGGATCTTTGTATCTAAGCAGAAAAGCATACTGAAGCTTAAATCCACCATGCAGTTCTGAGAGTAAAGTTTTATCCCCGCTGTGTATGTATAGTAAAATACTAATGCAAAATTCACTAGGAAGTAGGTCGAAGTGTCAGACCAGTTATTATCAGTAACCTGTTTCTCATAAAAACATACTAAAGAAAAAACTGTCTTGTTCCTAAGATTTATAGCAACTTGACTCCACATGACAGGTGATTGAAACCTTCCCTGCCATGCATATTACACTTTGGGTGGTGACCCCTCAGTATATATCTCCATTTAAGTCCTTCAGTACTGTGCTGAATGGAAGCGGAGTGGCCAGATGCTGTAAGCTTCTTTTTTTATGAAAATCTTTCATCCGGACATTTAGCACAAAGTGCATTCATAAGATTACTTGAGTGCCCTGTCCTTGAAAATGAATCCAAGCATTGAAAAGGATCAAAAATCAAGTCTCTGCTAAGAAAAGCTACTACATTCACAAGTCGTGGTATTATGTGTCCTGAGCAAAGAGAGTCGATCTCTTTGCCACACTGCATTCATTCAGAATTCTGAGTTCTGACATATAAACTAAGCAGCTTTCTGAAATAGCTTGTATCTATTTGCCAATGAGTTTATGATCCATGTTTATATACCTTATAAATCCTTTTCAGGAATTATATAGAAGCACCTTGCTGTGCTTTTGTAAGCTGTTACTTTGTTTTTGCTGTTACTTTGCTTACTATTGTGTGTGTCCAGAATGCTGCTGGAATACACACGTTTCCCTGGTGTAGTTTCTATGTAACCACATCAAATGCAAGTGCTATAAAATACAAAGGTTTGAACTAAGACAGTGGGGTTTGCAGAACCCCTATCTAGTGGTAAGGTTACAGGTTTATAGGTAGGCTGTCTCACTTTGATAGAAAGGTCCAGCCCTTGAACGTTTTTGTTTGGGGCACAAACAACAGCCTTTCTGATCATAATTGCTGCCACAGAGGCCTTGCTGTCAACACTGAGTAGCTCCAATCCGGGGAGGCAGGTTTGGCGGATCACTTTGCTCGCTTCTCTGCGCTGCTCACTCCAGCTCCCAGGCTGTGGCATCTGTATTTCCTCTTCACATGTCATCCATCACTCAGGTCCCAGTACACCTCCTTCATGGTTTCCGATGCAAAGGTAACCCCAGCTTAAATTAGGTCTGTGATTTTCTTCTGCTCCCTTATTGTGCATAATCTTTTCCTTCTCTCCCCCCGCCCCCACCACTTGAAGCCTCCAAGGAGGTTTCTCCTAGGCATACTGCATCTAAAATCTTCATTCTGCACAAGTCGAACTGCTGGACTTGATGTTGCCATTACTGAAACTCTTGATCTGAGCATATCTCAGTTTGAAAAAATGCTCTCCTGTGCCTGTATTGTAGACAGAGATCCCTCTCTAGCATCTGCCGTCTCAGCCTCAATTGCTGGCAGAGTCTGAATCCTATTCTAAACTTTGTGGACTCATTTTTAATCTGTAAAGTTTGTAAAAAAGTTTCTGAGGTTTATTAAAAAAAGCTCTGAATTAATTCTGTCTTTGTCTGGTCAGCCTATGAGGCTAGGGCATACCTGAACCGAGCAAATTAAGTAAATTCTTAATCGAGGCATAAAAATGCAAAACCCGAATCTTAGAGCAACAAAATTACTGCTTTTAAAACCTTAATCTATTTTACTTCTATTATTGAAGCAAAACTGTAAAGACACAATATAGATTAATTCTATGATTTTTATAGCCACAATTTTATTATAAGTTTTTATATTTTATTAGATAAGGAAGTTATTTAAATTCAGTGGGCTTCATTTTGTAGCCTTCATTCAGGTAGTTCGCCTTTTGACAGTCTCTGCTTTTGAGTTAAAACTACAGAATTGAGCTTTTTAGCTTTTGTTGAGACAAATATACATTCCTCCTTTTTATCTTCTGGTCCGATGTATTTTAAAAGAAAAAGTTGAGCCAAGCAGCCACATGATTCGGAAATGATGATTACAACAATGTTTTGGGTAATATATTATAATAATTTCAATTTGGACAGTCTTCCCATGGAAAGATTTGGGAGTGGAATAGTTCTGGCTAATTCTCTAGACTACAATATGTAAATTTTATCCTGTTTTCAATGCGTGAGGTTCTTTCATTCTTGTTGTTCTTTGGTCTAATTGTGGCCAATAAGCTGGCCATCAGTTCCACTTCATTACCTATCTAGCTGAATCTGATGAGATACTTGGGAGCCACACATGTCCTGCTTACTAGTTTATTATCAGCTATTTTATTTTTTAAATACTTTTTACTTGATGCCTGGAAAAGCAGAAATGTCCATGATTCATAAGGGGTACAAATTTCAATTTTTAAGCTATGTAAATGAATAAAAACTGGTAATGCATTTTTAAAGATATTTCTAATGTGAGGAGATGATAGGAGGATGTGGAGGAGGCAAATTCTTCTGTAAGAGGTGAGCAGTTAATTGCTGAAGTGCTTTTGTTAATGTGCGCAGTATATTTCACATGTTCTTTATCACTTAACATTAGTAGGTATGAATATAGCTTTGGGCAAGCATATGTCCCTTTTTGCCCCAGACTGCAATCATTATTCTGCAAACTTCATTCTATTAAACATCTTTCCATGCTGGTTTTGGGTTTTTTTTTATTATTATTGCTTATTTTCACTGTCCTGGAAGTGGCTACAGTAACTCTTTAGTCTTCCTTAATAGCCTGAGGAACGTAGGGACCGCTGTACTAGCTTAGCCCATTGGCTGGTTGGGCTGGTAGTCTGCTTCTGACTAATGCAGATGCTTAGTTACAAGTAAAAAGAAGTAGAGCAGGAGTAGTGTAATCTGTCCCAGGTGTTTCCTGCAGTTTCTAGTGATTGGTGTTAAAGGTTTCCTGACATGAAGGTTGTGGATTTGTTTAATCCCTTTCTGAGCCCATTTAAACTTCTGGCCTCATCTGCATCCCATGAGGAGGAGTTCCGTGAGCTGATCACGCATGCACACCTATGCTCATTTTTCTCTCCTGCCTTGTTAATTCCATGTGCACCTCTTTGTTCTATGAGGACAAACAGTGAGCCATCATTCCCTGATTATTCTTGTCATCCTACTTTTATCTGTTCTGTCTCTTCTATATTATCCTGATATGGGATGGTTATAGCCTGCAGGTAATGTTCCAAATGTGGGTGCACAATAGGTTTATATAGTGTCGTGATAATGTGTTTGGTTTTGTTCTGTGATGGGTATTGAGCATTGAGATGGTGTTTTCCACAGACTCTGCAGTCTATTCAGCACCATCGCTTTTCCCTTATAGATATTAATTTGTACTTACCAGCATTTTCGTTGGCTGTTTGGTTGCCCTGTCACTTGGTACTGAGATCAAGTGGAAAGCTGACACATGAAGGGGTTCAATTTTAGTATCGTATTTAGATATTTTTATTATCCCTTATAAACCACACTCCTTCCTAACATTTTTTTGTCGTATTCTGTCTGCTGGCACAAACCAACACCACCAATGATAGACTCAGTGAATCACTGTAATGAAGGATCTTTTGAGCTTATTTCCTCCTAGCCAGTCTGTATGCTCCCTTTATTTCTCTAATGGTGTCCATTCACTACCCAGAGACTCACAAGTCCATTTCAGATCTGCTGATGTGAACTCTTTATGTAACTTTCTTCTGAAGTTTTTGCTTTAAGAAAATTTAAATGCACTAAGATATCAAATACGTTTTAAAATCAGTCTCAAGTGTTATTTGGGTTTTTTTGTTTTCCCCTTTTGAAACAGAATGTTAATGCTCTTAGTCATGGTTTCATGCAAAGGCTTTGGCCAAAATCTTGATTTATTGTCCTCAAAAAAGACTGGGTTTTCTATTTATTTGATATTTGGAACCTATCATTTATTTTCATGATTGATCACAAAGGTGAGGAGCAGTACGAGTTTTAAAAAAGTAAAGACATTGTTACCTGTGGCAAATGCTTACTAATTTTAATTTTCATTTTGTTATCATTTAATGAACTGGTTTGATTATAATGTGTTGCCTAGCAGCATGGCTATCTTTAAAAAAAAAGTCTCCCAAGCTGTTTTTTACTTCATGTATTTTTATTGTCTTCAGTGCTTCAAAGGTACAGGAGTCTAAGTGTTTTGTAATATGCCTTTGATAACAATGGAAACCATTTTACATTCTACTCTTGCTTGTTATCAAGTTTTTTATTATGCTTATAGACTGGCAAATGAAGAGCTCTCTTTGTATCCGTTTACCTCCAAGTTTCACCTGTTTTCTTCTTCAGATTATTTAATGTTTGTCTTTTCATTTTCTATTTAAAAAACTAGGAACTGGGGTATTTTTCAAAGCAGGAGAGCATTATTGGATTTATATTTTTCCCAGAGTGAATGAAAAATTTCCTGTGAGAAAAAAAATGGGTTGTCCAGTGGAAAAAAAATCTTGCGAAGCAAAATTCTGTACCTCTCTTTCTCTACTTGGTATGCTATATTAAACTGCACATTGAATGCTTTTTCTACTAATTCCTGTTATTTTTCATCCTATAGAGAGATTTGTATCTTTGCAGCATTCACCCAGAGTTTATAAGAATGCTGAGTTGTCATGCAAGAGTTTTACCTCACACTAGGGAGATATTAGTTGATAACATCTACCTTGTTCAGATTTATTGCTTTAGCATATTTCATGCTAAAAATATTTTTTTACCATCTGCTAAGATTAGCACTCTAGTGGTAATAAATTTACTTACCCTGTTATTGTGGTGTAGTTTGGAACCATCTTACACTTTATTCGGCCTAATTGAAAATAGGATAAGATAAATGATGCACTTTGAATTTCTCTCTCAGATGTACCATTGTTCATTACTTCAACAAGGGATGAGCGCATCTGATTGTAATTTCAATTGTTAAGTAAAACAAAAGTTTCCATGGTGAAAATATGGTACCAACAGCTGTAATTGTCTAAGGATTACTTGTGAAAATCTCAATATTGTTTTAGTAATAAATGCAGAATTGTTTTTCATTTACACACTTGTTTATCCTCAAGCCCTAATGGAAAAGTGGTGAAGTCACAAAACATGCTCAGGAATTCAAGTACTACGTGGAACACAATATCTGAGCTTAAAATTTCTATCCTTGAAGAAATATCTGCATAGCAAAATAAGAAATATATCAATAGTGATTACTATTGCAAAAAAACAACAATTTGTGCCACTAATTTATAATTTTTGATTGAATTAGACAGTGTTTATGCTATAGTACATTTTGAGGTTGCTTCTAGGCTCTCACAGGATATACACAGTACTGACGTCTCTGACATTTGCCTTGCAAATTCTTCAAACAACTTCATCTTTCTAAAATATTCTACCAGTATAAAACCTGAATAGTAAAGTAGTAAAGAAACCTACGTGAGTTTAAAGGTGCTGGCTACTTGATATGGTAAATATTAGGTATGGGCAATGGTATGGTAAGAAACAAGAAGAGGTGTAAGCCATTTGATCTGCTTGGTATTTCTGCCAGTAATCTAATTAGGGGTCTCATAATTTCATTTTCATAAGTTTAAAAATATTTCTGACTTGTGTTGCATGGTGAGACTGTGATACACTGATGGCATATGAAAATATAGTCTGTAAATTGTATTCTTTTCTTCAGAGTTTGCCATGAATTTAAGATGAACAAGTATATTAGTGCATGAAACATTTACAATAGGAGATGCTGACTGTTCAGTGGAAATAAGTGGAAACAGGAGAGAAATTATGTGATGCTAGGTCTTTTTTTAGATAAAAGTGTGATTTTTGTGTTGATGATGTCTGGTTTTGACATTATGGCAGCATAAGGTCATATCCTATTTCATTCATTCATGAAATTAATTTCATTGACTTGCTTGGATAAATAAGGTCAGCAAGTTTCAATCCATAAGTAATCCAGAAATCTGTCTTTTTCTTTCAAACTATTAGAATATCTTCAGGGTTATGTAGAAGTGGAAGCTTCTCTGGAATATCCTGGTTTGGAACATGATTATTTGCAAAGCCTTTTTCAGCCTTTGCATAAAGTCAAGGCTAGTCTTTAAGAAATAAGTAGCTCTGTAGTGTTTTTGGTGTCTTATTTCATAATACATTCTCCTACTGATGACCCAAGTTCTGATTACTCTTACTCAGGGAAAACTCCCTTTAGCTTCAATTGGCATTTCGCCCAAGATGAGACCGCTAGTCCGCAGCATCTCAACCCTGGCTGGTGTTTTCACAGCTGAGTTTTAAAGCCCTGAAAACAGAGGTTTGTAATGGGAATGCTGACACAACCTTAACAAGAGGATTGTGAATGGCTGTGCTCTAATACTGTACATTGCCACTGTTACTGTGTTGCTGTTATCCATTTCTAGTGTCTGTTTCAGAAATTGGTATTGTATCTAAAACAATTGCTGTTATTAACAGGTTAAGCTGCTGGGATGTTAAAATAAAGGCTGCCCAGCTTTAGTGCATTTTGTTGTAATCATCTCCCAGATGCCTTGTCGGAAATCAATTCAAGTTCAAAACTGGCTGGAATTGGGAGGTCAAGGCTTCTGCAGACTAAATATTTTACCTTCTGCTCATGTCTGGAGCTTTTAAAGATGTGTATTGGGGGCTCTTTTCTCATATCCCATCTGGACAAAGATGATTGGCTTTGCCATTTTGCCCAGGTTAGGACAAGGTTAAAATCAATTATAATCAATTATTAAGAGTCTTCTGTGGCTGCAAAGCTTAAAAGGGATTTTAAAAGTTGCTCAGTTCTGAAACAAGAATATCTTAGTTGCTCTTGTAGATGTCATTATTCTGGGATGTCAGATGTAAATCTTATCTGCAATAGTAATAAATACACAGTATTCCTCCATCATCTTCTTATCCCATGCATTGTGGAAGAAAGAGCAATATCTAAAAAAAGAAGCTAGAGGTGTAGGGAAGATAGTTGCATTGCGCTAAAAAATCTAGTTGTCATAGCTAAACAAGAGGGAGCTATTTATAATTTGGTGGAGCCAGGTGTTTTTTTCACCAGAAATGTATGCAGCTTACGCTGGTAAGGACTCAAATACTAATTTTCTGATATATTTTGAGAACTCCATGCTTTTGTCTTAAAATACAATAGTATTTATGTATTACAGTCCACTCTGTTTGCCTGATGTGCTTTAATATACAAGAACGTTGCCTCTCCCTGGGAATGATTCAGTCATTTTGTTTTAAATAACTTTTGATGTTGGGTACATTATTTTTCCCATACAAATCGCATTCAGTGTTATTCTCACAGCTTTTGAGTGAATAAATGAACATGTATCTTTGTCCCTCATCACCAATGTTTAGGTGCTTTTTAACAGAATATTTATACTTCCAATTTACATTTACACATAAGAAAATTAAGGATTTAGAATTGGAGCCTGAATTTTGGAGAAAGACAGGCCTTTGGTAAAGTCAAGAAGGGAGGAAGAATGCTCTGCTCCAAGTAATACATGCAGGAAACATGGGTTTACCTGTTTAATTCTTTATTAATTAAATCTTCTTAAGAAAGCTGTCAGAGTGATGCTGGTCACCTCAATGGGCTCAGTTGCCTATTTTTAACATTGGGATAATTTTGCTCCTTTTTATTTTGGAGACTAAAGTGTATGACTGTGCATATCATACAATTTAATAAAATGTAACAATATATAAGGAAGCCTGATAGTTAATCTGGTGTGGGAGCCATACAGTTTTGTGACTGAACTTAGCCTTGCTTATAATGTCCAAGTCCATGGAGAAAGTGGTCATCAGAGCTCAATTTAGATATTGGTAGACTAGACTGGGATTTGTAAGAGACTGAGATCTTCAAAACATGAATCTTTTTTTGAGCTTCAGACATTTTTTCTGTTACTTTGCTTTTCCTTGGCACCTGCATTTCATGCTTAGAGACAAGTGATGTTTTGTAGGTAGACTTGTTGAAAAACTTCAGCAAAGGATGTTCTTGCATATCTGATGTCGTGAGGTCTCAGGAGGGCTCTGGTTCTTACAGACTTTCCAGATTGCAGCCAGAAGCAAAGCTGACCTGATTTTCCTCTCTGTGTGTTTTGAAAAATGTCATATATTTCAGTTGTCATCGGTGCATGAGTTCCTGAATCTGGAATATTTTAAGAGGAATCAGAATCTGGCATAAAGATCAACTTCAACTAAACTAGATTAGCCATTTGTTGATATGAAATACAGCAGTTAAGATTTTGAAAATGTTTTTGAGATTCTTAATATGGGAAAAATACCACATATCTGTAGGATTATAACAATAGTGAGACATTCAAAAATTTTTAAATTTATTTATGAACATATAAATTTACAAATATTTCCTTAAAATGGTCATTTTCATGGTGGTACTATAGTTGCACTCATTTTCCCAAGGATTTTGTAGTGAGTATGAGATCTGAAAAACATGTGTAGGGACATTGTCCTGAAAAACAGATCTCTAATGAAAAACAAGAAAAGCAGAATAAATTAGCATTGATCTTCTTTCTTTGTACTGAATCTCCCCATGAAATCACTGAGTATTTCACACGTTTTAAAGAAAAGTTAACTTTTCTGTGACATTCAGAATATGTTGTCACTCACCTCCAAGTATTTATGTTTGTTATCAAAATAGGCTGGCTGTTTCTTGAAGTATCGTAAAAAGTCATATAGTTTGAATATTTCTATGCACACTTATAGGCAGAAAATAACTGTGTTGAAGTATAACTTGGAGATGTTAGTATCCATTAAGAGAGTAATACTGGACAAGTATAATAACTCTGTACTTTTTCTTCTAATTTTCTCTACAAACTTCTGAATCCGAGGGTAGAGTTAAAGCATCGCTTCTGCAGTTGATATGAGAAGAAGCTTCGTTTTGACACTGGAAGGCTAAGTAAAAGTTTGTAGCCTTGCTAAAGACATGTAATGCAATGTAAGGGTACAAAAGGCTAAGTGGAAAGGGTAAGGCAACCTTTTTCTTCCAACGTGCTCTCTTTGTCCCCTTCAATGTAGCTGAAGGATTGATTATATATCCTGTCTGGTGAAGAAGGCATTGCCAGTGAGTGATGGGAGATGATTGTTCAGTTCAGAGGTGTACTCATAGTCAAAAGACTTGCATCATGAGCCTTTGCTCCAAACTGTGTTCTCCTTGCAATTCCATAAATGCTGCAAAAAGCACGTTAATAAAGCATTTGAGAACAACAAACATATTGAACTTTTCACTCTCTTGGACCAGCTCATATTTGTGTTTTTTAGGGGGCACATGAAAGACTTGGAATTCAAGGTTTTTCTTTATACATTTATGTTATGATTTAGAAGACTGGAAAAAACATTATAATAGGAGTTTACCTCCTAATGATATTTGCAAAAGCCAGTTATTAATAGCTTGTAAAGTAAATCAAGTTCCTTTTTTTATCCCAGTAATTTATTTCATGTACGAGTTATATCCCTTCTCAATTTCATTGATAAAACAAGTATAAAATATAAATTGCAGTGAGTCTATATCTGGCTGCGCAACAACTATGTGCTAAAATGAATCAATAGGCCCTTCCTTTTCAGGGAACACCACTAAAACTGATGCATTTCGGTGGCCTTCTGGACTGGTGGTACTTAGGAAAGGTACATAAAGAATGAATGTTCTTGGCCAGTATTTGAAAGTACAATGTTTTTATTGGAGGCAGGAACCCCATTTCCCTTTCCTTGGGAGATTCAGGGGAACCTATCATTTGGCTAATGAGACATATGGTACTGTATGCCTGCATAGTTCAGAGAGAGATGAAAAGTTCCTATTTATCCTGCACAAGTCTGGAGACCGCGTGTGTTTCTAATTTCAATGCACTTTTATTTCAGTTATTTAGATGGATAGAGGCATCAAGCCAGAGTTTCCCCAACAACAACAAAGGTCTTATACTGTCCAAACAGATTGCATTCCTGAGCCTACTGGTCATGCCACCTAAAAAGACTCGGCACAGTCCTTTTAAACAAAATTGCTATGTTATTCATTTCAACCTTGCACATAGGCACCAGTGTTTATATTGTTGAAGTTAAGTTTTAAAGTGAGCAGAAAATCTTGGTAGAAAGCTTAGGCTCTGCACTTACTCAGAAAAAGAAGGATGTTTACCATACTAGGGACTGAGAAAACAAACTGAGTTCCTTATCATAGCCTTTAAATATGCCACGGCTAGGAAAGAAACATTTTCTCTTTCAGCTTCCCTCCTCTTTTTTTCTTTTACACTTCATTGATCATTGCTGATTTTTGTTATTAAGTACAATGCTCTACAGACTCATTAACAAGTCCAAGCCAAGCCTGATTACTTTCATTGGGGACCCAAACCACAGTGCTGGGATAAGTTCATGAACTCTCCAAACAAGTAGGGAGCCCATTTCAGGAAACCTAGAACTGCAACTCTGTGCTATGGTTTGCCATGAAACTAGGTAGTTCCTAGCAGAGAATGAATTAATGAAACTCCAGCATTTGTGATTTGTACGGATTTTGCAAAATGCTCAGAAGGAACTGCTGTAAAGCCTTTGTAATCATGGATAACATTCCTTGGCCTTTCATTCTGGCACTCTGAGATTTACTTTTGATTCAGACTTGCAGCCCTGCATTGAGCTGGGTCTGAGCATCTAAGGAGAGAAGAGTTCTTGCAGGTGGGAGTTTCCCCTCTGATTGGTGTTTGGAGGAGAACTGGAGGGGTTTAACACAGTGGGTTTTTTGCTTGGAAACAATACAAGTGGACAATGGAAAATATCATAGAGTAGCTGCTTGCCTGTAAAAAGAGAAACTTTGTAGATCTCTTTATAGGGAAATGGAGTGTTTTTCGTGGTTTTCCTTAAAAAAAAATCTTAGAAGCTTAAACCTTGAATCTGTTTTCTTTCCTTTCCACCTTCTCTCATGTGGGCATACTAGTTTATTATTACAGGGTTATTAATTCATGCTGGCCAATTGGTATTGAATATTTAGTACAGACAACAAGGAGCTAAGTCTTTTTTTTCTTTGGGAAAACAACTCAGTCTTTATAGTGATTTTGTGAATACATATTAGATTAAGAGGATATATTATCATCCCAGTTGCTTAGATTTTGAGCTCGCGAACTTTAACACAAGAATACTTCATGAACAATTTAATCTATATATTTTCTCTAAAAGTGCTTTTAATGAATGCTGGGATTCAGTAAGACTAGAGGTCTTAGTGTACAACTCTTTTAACACCTAGTATTAGTGTAATAATTTACGGCTACATGGTATTTCAGATCAGTAAATTTCAAAGTATATTATTAAGGGATCTCACAACATGCAAGGTAGGTAGCAGAATAAGGTACATAGTACTAGATCAAGTCATAAATAAACAGTAACCAATAACTATTGATATTGGAGTGGATATAATAGAAAGCAGCATGTAGATCTTATTCTGCTCTTCTATGTATGTATGAATGGGATAATGGGATGACTGAAGTCTTGCTATGGGAAGTCATTTGGAGACAGTGTTAACAGCTTGGCAAAGAATCAACAGTGGGTTTAGAGACACAGCTTGGAAGAAATTGTTCCAAGCACTGGCTTTGCACACCCCAGACTCGGGGTTGGAGAACTCCACAGGAACTGAATCAGCTCATGTCCCATGGTGACACCCTTCAATCACTATCAGAGCCATAAGACTGTCTTCTTGTGTTTGGAAAGCAACCTGACCCTGAACTGTGGAGCTGATTTGCCCTTCCACAGCTGGTCCACAGTAACTCTATTAACTGAAAGAAGCATGTAAAGGATAAAGTTTCCACAAGAGTTTCTGCATTAGTGTGGACTGCTTTGTTCTACGCACTTGCAACCCTCATGCCTGCTTTCATGAATGTTTTCTCATGGGCATGTTACTGTCGTGCCAACAAGGATTTTTTTGGGGGGGCGGGTAATATTTCTGGATTCAGAGTGGTAGAAATGATGAAATAGGTATAGAA
Source organism: Neomorphus geoffroyi (assembly GCA_033558235.1). Classification (NCBI taxonomy): domain Eukaryota; kingdom Metazoa; phylum Chordata; class Aves; order Cuculiformes; family Neomorphidae; genus Neomorphus; species Neomorphus geoffroyi. Next base: position 95,543,594 of record JAUMJM010000005.1, on the reverse strand, counting down.
AGAAAGGTGATGGAAAGAAAAGAGATGGAAGTCCATTGATGGTGTCAGGAATAAAACAGGGAGGAAAAAGTGTCACTTCTCTTTGTAGTTGGTCCCAGATAATCAAGAGTCACAGAGATAAAGCAGCCCTTCTAAAGAGATAACCTGCCCACCTCTCTCACAGGCTTTACATTTGTTTGTCTCACACTTTACTTTTGTGTATAGTCACCACCCTTTTCCCAGCGGAGTTCTTACCTCTGTCTTTTCATAGTCACTACATTTCTGTGTCTTTGGTCTTCCCTTTCCCAGGCTTTTTCTCAGGCAGTTTTATTTTGGATTGTAGGACGGATAAGCACAGCTCATTTGTGCTTGCTCATTAGTTTTACATAGGGGCCAGCAAGGGCCTGTGTTAACACTGAGTCCCAGAGAAGCTCCACACCAAGGAAGTATGGATGATATGGGCTCTATTCAACCCAAAGAATGCTCTGACCGAACATCACTGCATGGGGAGGGTAAGGCATTGCCTGGATTTTCCTTTCCTCTCTTCCACTAGTTTGAAAAAGTTGCAGAGATTTCAATTGCAGATGATGACTTTCAAGAAGCAAAGGATGTGAGCAAAGATGACAATATTTCCATGTGAATTTCTCACAACCTAGTTCAAGTCTAGACAACCAATTCCAACTATATCCACATCACACTCCCAGCTTTCCCTGTCTGCAGTTCTCCTATTGCTTTCTTCGCCCAAAAGTACTTCTGCGTCATGTGAGTGGTTAAATTCAGAACAAGATCAAGGCTTTAGTTTTAAAGGTATTTTGGTATCTGCACATGCAGATATTGCATGTTAGGTATGAAAAAAATGGTCCAGCACCTACTTACTGTTCTTTTCAAAGTCTTTCTCCTGAACCCCGGTGCATAGCAGTTCCTGTTGTATAGGTATCTCTCAAGACAGAAAGTCAACCAAAAGGGAAAAACAGCATAGGGACTGAGAGCGAGGCTAGGCTATCTGAATCTGGCTGATTCAGATCTTGCATGTAAATCTGCTCCCAAGTGACTTTTCAAGATTCAGTCACACTTCAATCTTTAACTCTCGTGTTCTTTGTGATGTAGCTATTGGAATTTCATTAATTAGACCAATAGTATTTTCTCCTCCTGCCCTAAAATAAATAAGTAAAAATAAACCATCAAACTTTTTGCTGGATTCACACCTAGCTGTTTAAAATGCTTACAAAATCACACAGGGTAGAAAGTAATTGCATTACATTAAATTGATACCCACAGTCTTTCAACAAGTTTCTTTGTGTCCACCTAAACATTTTTTATAAGTGTATTAAAAGGCCTTTCAATTAGTATTCAAGTATTTACGTGAATGTTTCACCCAACTTTGTTAATTAGATGTGCACACCTCATCGTATTTGTTATATATTGTATCAGCAACCTTTTATGAAACTGATTCTTTTTCTGCCACCCTGAGACAAGCCAATCTTCAGGTTTCTGGAGTGAGTATACAATGGAAGTTGTATTTAGTATTTCCATATTTTATACCTTTGAAGGCATGAAAGCTCTAAGCACAGAAAATGATTTCAGTTCAATCTACAGGCATGTTCTTGTTGAAACTATAGATTGAATTTTTGACTACACCAATGTGAATGCCTGAAACATGATCTTTAATCATAAGATCATAAACTGCATTTATATTTTGTTTCTATATATCCTTACAAACATTCACATAAATACTTGAATACAAATTGTCTGTCAAAAAAGAAACAGAGGGATATGGGATAATGATCTGTTGAACAGAGAGTGAGCAACAATGAAAGAGCCAGATAACTAATCTCAGGCAGTGAAAATGAGAGTGGTGTATCTCTGATGGTGCACGAAGACAGGGTACCAAAACAGAGGACTGGCAGCAATGTGTGTGCTTGGTGGAGTTGCCTGGCAGAAAATTTATGAAAACATATCCAGTATTTCTTTACAATCATAACCACCAATGTGTACATTGAATGGATTTCATCATAGTGTAAATACGAATATGAAAAGTGCAGAATTCTTGTCCAAACTCATTTGTTCCTGACCGAAAATGTTGATCTAGAAAATGTATCTGGCCATTGCTGCAATGGCTGCTGGGCCCATTTTCTTTTTCATATCCTAGAGATTAATAAAGCTAATGCTAAATGACCTTGACATGAGAGTGATGTTAGTCATGAGCATCTGGTGGCAAGTCTAAGACGACTGGGCTGAGTACAGAGCTGTGAACATCTATTCAGTCATGTCCTCTGCCATAGTTTTCATCACCAGCATTTGAGCAGTTTGTGAAGTCTGACATATTGCAGCTTTCTCCCACCATCTGCAGCGCCTGCAACATGAGAAACGGATCTTTCACTCTGACCTAAATATTCTCTCACAATACCTTCAGTCAGTTTCTCCTGAGAATCCAGAAGTCAGTTTCTGTAACTTGAGCCTCTGTCCATCAGACAAGTACTTTTTCCATCCTTTTTCTTCACAGTCCTCATCTTCACGTGCAGGTGATTGAGTTCTGCTGTAGCAGCTTGGTTTGATTCCACAACAGCGTGACAATGGCAAAACAGTTGATTAGTACTATAGCATTATGTTTTCTTCTGGGCACAGTATTTCCCCTGTAATAATAGGTTTATGAGAAACAAAACTGAAGAATACAACTGTAAATAATATATTCTTGTAGCTCTTCTTTAAATGAAGTCGTAGGAAATCTAGAGAATCCAAGGATGCTTGCTGTACCTGTTGTTTTCATAAAATCCAGTGATGATATGGCTACTAAATATAAAATTTTTTATGTTTATATGTGGGCAGGTGTTCCTATTATTAAGTAATAAACACGTCAGAATTTGGTTCCTGATAAATCCTCATAAATGTATCTTTTAATTTGTTTTATGCTTTTTTGTTTTTTAACTGCCACTTTCTCAGTGGCATTTTTTCCACCTCAGGAGGAGCTAGAATTATCCAGTCAGGTTTATTGATAATTTTCAAGAATAGGACCGCGTTGTTGGCGACGGGAGGATATCTTACTTTGAAATCTTAGTGATGATGGAGCCAGCCACAGGCTTCAATGTCAGAGTCTTTATCCTGACACTTGAAAGCATCCTAAAAATCTGTGACATTTTTCACTGTTGATGACTTTCCTTACCGCCTCTTAGTGGTTGGTTTGGTATATCTTCAGCCACAAAGTACATGGCTTCCACGTCACCTTTAACTACCTAACAGCACTCTTTCAGACTGCACTGATCATATTTACATTGATTAATATGTTGTGCTGAATAACGAACAATCAAAAAACTTTGTATAACTGGATTTCCTCTGTAATTCATAATGCCTCACTTAGACTTTTAGACCTAGTGCTGTTACTGATGCATCAAACCTTGGCAGACTAGTCCTGAGTAAAGTCACTTGATGTAAAACTCGGCACCTTGTGCAACGTAGACCAGATTTTGGCTTTAAATCAGTGTTAGTGTTGAGGGAAAGTGTAAAACAGGGACAAACTGCCTAAGGGAAGAAGACAAAGGTGATGTCAACTGAAATTACTGTAGAAGAGGCCCATGTTGCTGTAGTTGCTTTCTTCTCCATGGAAAGAATATAACTGGCATTATCCTCTGCTTAATGTAGAGTTGAGATGCCCCTGTCCCTTTTATATTAGGAGTTTTCAACAGCAAATGGGCATTCTTGCAGGAATGATGGATCTTCTCCATCCTGATTTTTAAACTGTATATTTAATCAGAAGGTACCTGAAAAAAAAGGGACATTTTTAATATTCTAATTCTTACTCTGCATGCATGCATGCAGTGAAAAGGAATGGCATCCATTATGCTAACCTCTGTTCCTTGATGCATATTTTGATTCTGCATGTAAGCTATAGCCTGCATACAAGTGAGCACTGGGCATTTTGGCTGAAGCAAAAATCATATATAAAGTTGTCATTGGGACGAGTGAGTGGCCTGCTAATCTATTCAGATGCAACTTGTGTCCAGCAGCTCTGTTGCTCAAATACGATTGTCAAATCCTGATCACTTTATGTATCTATGAAAAGACCTAAAAGAACCTGTAACCAATAGTCTGTATTTCTGCAAAATCTTCTTTTACCTAGATTGGGTTTCTGTTTTTTCTCTTGGATTACGTGGGAGTCATTGTGGGGCTGCAACAGAGGGGTGTACAGCCCTGCAGATCAAGGTGGCCCCAGGCTCGTCCCCAGTCAGGCAGTGGGGAACATGCTCTAGGCCCCAGTGTCGTTGCTAAACACTTGTCTGGGGTTCAGGACACTGGTCCTGCTGCTGTGCTGCTAACAGGCTGTGAGAAAGGCTAGTCCTTTCTCATCTCACTTTCCCCATATTTTAAAAGCACTTCAGGAGTGTTCAGGGATCTGCCAGAATGAGGTATTGTTATTAAAGGTTTACAGGTGAAACTATCCATCTTGATTTTTCCCTTTATCCACTGGGATGGGCAAATCGAATCTTTTGTCTCATTTAGGGTGGGGGGAGGAAGTCTCATTTACTAAATTTCACAACAGTCGTCTGAGGAAATTATCTTCCTATTTCTGCTGTGTCTGGGATTCCGCTCTAGTTGGTCTCAGTATGATACAGGAAACTGGTAAAGATTTCGGCTCTGTACTGCTGCGTTGCCTTTCTTCCCAATAAAAACAAATTACTCGCAGAACTTATGCACTGTTGGAATTTTTACATGTTTATATTTTCTGTGTACAGCATGCAGCAACACCTTAGCCTCATACATTTGAAGAAAATATAGTTTCCTTTAAAAAAAATAAACAAGCCCCCAAGCCCAAAACACAGTACCTACACAAAAGTTCTGGTGCTGTGGAACTGCCACACACAGTTTGTTTGATTCTGTTGTGGACAAGGATCAAGGGACGCTAGAAATCATGATGGGGAGAGAAATTCATCCTGTCTTGCCAGTTGTTAATACATATTTCTTTCAGCATTGAATTATTTAAAACCTTGCAAACTTTTCTGTAGACGACTACTTTTTTGACCATTTTATGTGCTGCATGGCGAAGAATTTGTGCAAGTACAGTATGCCTGTATTTCCAACTGATAATTACATGAGGTCTGACAAAACAACAGTCCCCTGATAGCTCATAATACTGCTTGGTAATAGTGCCGTCCTTATGCATTTCATCATGGACATGAAATCCAGACCAATTATCATTTTCTCATACTGTAGCTTTTAAAGTATTTTTATTTTCTTTGTTACTATCTAGTTTATTAAACAGGGTTTTCAAACTCCCAGTAACAGGATTACTATTGACAATTTCATTAGAACTATAATTCCACCGCTCGTACAACTTCCAGAGAGAACCATCATGGTCTGTAGTCACAGCCTGTCCACCTCTGGTATAATTGTGTTTAGAGCTGCCTCTGACTCATCCCCCTTGAATTCTGAAAGGCCAAAACTGCCAGATTTTGTGAAATGGGTTTTAGCTCTGTGTTACACCAGCCTCAAGAGTTCTTGGAGAATTATGAAACTGTCAGCTGCCGTCTGACCATGTGCATGCCTGGAAAGGTGCTTAATGTACAGGTGTAATAAGTTTATAATTGCAGTTTATATATAGCAGCGCAATGCCCAGCTTGTCAGGTATATACCAGCGAACAGCACAGCTTGAATGGGAGTTGTAAACATGCAAGTAACAGGTTTGTTAGAGATCAGCAGCTGTTTAGATTGCAAGCTCCTTGGAACAGAAAATGTCTCGGCTCTTCTGTCTCAGCTATTTCTGTCCAGACATGAATTACAAGTAAGGCATGAAGTTCTGTTGTTATCTTTTACCCCATGTCTTTGTTTTCATGTTCTCCTCTGCTCACCATTACTCAGGGTATTCTAAAGAAAAACCCACAAATGTAATTCAGAGAAGGTATTTAGTATCTAAGTTATTATTTATGTTATTGTTGGATTTACAGGCTCTGTTTTACAGGAGGCCTTTACTAGTAAAGGAATAACAGTAAAAAAACAGAAAAGGAAAAAATCCTCCCCTTCTGACCTAGAAGTCATCCCTGTGTGTCAACTTGTACATTCTCTGATAGTGATACTCTTTCAAACTTGGAACAGGACATAGTAATAGGAGGGTTATACTTTTCTTTAAAAGAAGTTTGTATGTTAGATTTTGAAAGGTTAGGTCTTTGCAAACAAGATTTCTGAGATATTGAGCAGCACTTTTTTTTTGGATTTCATGTGAAAAATTTCAAGTGTATTATGTAAAGCAGGAACATTCCAGCAAAGCAGATGAGAAACAGGTGTGAAATCCTGACCCCAGCAATGGAAGAAGTACCATTTGGAATCCAATTAAATAAAGATAATGGTCCCTCCTGACTTTAAAGTATATTTTTTTGATGCCACGAGATAACATCTCCAAACATCTCAATGTGCTGTTTGTACTGGCTGGCAAGGTAAAATTGGAATAGAAAGGAAGATCTTTAAGAAAGAAAGTTGACAGCTTATGTGATATTTCTATTTAATATAAGGTAAATGAGAGCTGAATTTCTATGGTGTTCTGTCAACTTCCATGATTGCTCACTAGCTAAATTACTGTACTTTTTTGCTTAGGGTCGGTTTGTAGTGGATTTAAACAGGATATTGGTATTCATAAGAGAGAGTTTGGGAGAAAAGAACTTATTTCTAATTGTGTTAAATGTTTTTAACTTAATATATGTTTTATATCTGCAGTTATCACATTAAAACTGATTTTGTTCCAGGTTGATACTCTAGAAAGGTCTTTTTGGATACACTTTTTAAAAATTGCTATATTTGACCCCAAGAAAAAACCCCAAGCAAACGAGTATTTAGTTTTGAATGCAAGTTGACTAAGGTGCTTTCAACTGGTTGTTCCTAGTTCGAGAACAACCAATGCCTGACTCTCTGAGCAAACAGAAACACCTGGGCATGTCTGGGGGCAAGGATGGCCATTTCAGCATGCAATTGCAATTTTCAGCCTTTCCAAACTGTGATTAGTTATTTAATTGCACATCCAAATTTAGTTGATGCATCTGCACATGTAATTAATTATGATTTATTTAAAATCACTCTGTAAATCTTTGTTCCTCAATTTTCTACAAATCAAATTATGGAAGGGTAGATTTGATTTGCAGATTTCCTTCAGTTGGTTTCAGCTAGTCTTGAGTGATTACCTACCGGCGAGAAAAGTTGTTTGTCTAACAGCTGTGGAACAACATGTGTGGAGAATACAAAGGCTTTCTTCCAATGATAAGTTTATATCTAGTATACAAGTTTTGTGAGAGTGGTTGTTGGTGTCATTGAGTGATACATATTATTGAAAGAATCATACTGTTTTCATATAGGTCTGTTTTTGCTTTGTGAATTAAGTGCATGTTAGTAAAAGTCATTGGGTTAAATATGACAGAACTAAATATGAGAAAAAGCATATTTTTGTACTGAGAAGACATTAAAAGATAACTTCATGCTAAGGACAAAAGGAGTTCTGTATTTCCACAACCAACTGAGGATATTTTTTTGGCTTTCAACATTATGAGAAGTTGTGTGTGTGTGTGTTAGTATTCAGACTGGAAAGGGCTGAGTACCCAAAATATGAATTCTAAGGCACAGTGGCATGCTGAGTGAATCAGCTTTGTAGGGTTAAGCATGTCCTCTATTGCTGCAAAAAGTAGTGTGTATATTTTTCAGCTCTTACCCTTGTCCAGCAAGCATTGCAATTGAGCATCCAGATCGAGTCTCAGAAAAACAAACTCTTACCTAAGCTCATCTTGCTTCATTTTTTGTGTAAATTGCAAAATAGTGCTTTTCAGATGAGGCAGTGCCATGTGTTATAGAGGTCCTGTAAGACTGAGGAGGCAAATTCTTTCTTTAGATATTATAGCTGATTGAATCTATGAAAAAGAGAAAATTGCTGTGGTGTGAGTGTGGAGAAGGAGAGATGTGGCCTGACTGACTCTAAATTTTTAACTGGGTGTGATTTTTTCAAACAGCAAACTGTGGGCAAATCAGTGGGGTTTTTTGACTCTTCTGAGATGAATCATGGAGGATGTAGTATAGATAGAAGTGAAAATTGTGGACTTTCTTATGGTATGTTAGAAACAGAAATCCTCTTGGTCAAAATAATTGCGTGTGTTTAGCTTAGAAGGAAGTAGTTTGGGAGAGGCACTTGAGTAGTCTTAAAACATAGAAGGTGACAAGACAATCATTCTCCTCTATATTCACCAAGTTTGGGATAAGAATAAATTGACTTACTTATTAGTAAGGCTGACCTTTTAGTACAGATGTAAACTTATTAACCATTATAATTATTAACCATTCTGTAATATGTTGCAGGGAGGGACTGTATAATGCTGCATTTATCATTGAATCATAGAATTGTCTGGTTGGAAAAGACCTCTGAGATCATCAAGTCCATCCGTGCCTGTCCCCTTACTAAACCGTGTCCCTCAGAAACTCATCTACCTGTCTTTTAAACACCTGCAGGGATGGTGATTCCACCACCTCCCTGGGCAGCTGTTCCAATCCCTGACCACTCTTTCAGTAAAGAAATTTTTCCTAATGTCCAGTCTAAACCTCCCCTGGCGCAATTTGCAGCTATTTCCTCTTGTCCCATCACTTGTCACTCGTGAGAAGAGCCCAACACTCACCCCGTCACAACCTCCTTTCAAGTAGTTGTAGACAGTGATGAGGTCTCCCCTCAGCCTCCTTTTCTCCAGGCTAAACAACCCCATTTCCGTCAGCTGCCCTTTGTAGGACTTGTTCTCCAGCCCCCTCACCAGCCTCATTGCCTTCTCTGCACATGCTCCAGCCCCTCAATGTCCTTCCTGTAGTGAGGGGCCAAAACTGAACCCAGCACTCAAGGTGCGGCCTCACCAGTGCTGAGCACAGGGGCACAATCACCTCCCTGCTCCTGCTGGCCACGCTGTGACTGATACAGGCCAAGGTGCCATTTGCCCTCTTGGCCACCTGGGCCACTGCTGGCTCATGTTCAGCCGGCTGTCAACTAGCACCCCCAGGTCCTTCTCTGCCCGGCAGCTCTCCAGCCACTCCTCCCCAAGCCTGTTACACTGCATGGGGTTGTTGTGTCCAAGTGCAGGACTCTGCACTTGGCCTTGTTGAACCTCATCCCGTTGGTCTCAGCCCATCGATCCAGCCTGTCCAGATCCCTCTACAGAGCCTCCCTTCCTTCAAGCAGATCCACACTTTCACTGAGCTTACTGTTATCCACAAACTTGCTAAGGGTGCACTCGATCCCTTCATCCAGATTCTTTACTCCTCTTGTTGCTAATGTATTTGAAGAAGCATTTTTATTGTCTTTCACCAAACTGGCTAGTTGGAGTTCTAGTTGGGCTTTAGCCCTTCTGACTTTCTCTCTACATGATCTCACCTCACCCTTATATTCCTCCTGGGATGCCTGCCCCCTCTTCCAAAGCTCATAAACTTTCCTCTTCTTGCCGAGATTGATACAAAGCTCTCTACTCATCCAAACTGGTGTTCTTCCCCGCCGACTCGCTTTACGTCACATGGGGATGGTCTGCTCTTGTGCCAGCAGGATTTCCTTCTTGAGGAGCGTCCAGCCCTCTTGTGCTCCTTTGTCCTTTAGAACTGCCTCCCAATGAGCTTTATCAAGCAGCCTTCTAAACAGTTAGAAGTCTTCCCTCTGGAAGACCAAGGTGGCAGTTCTGCTGGATTAGAGGTATTTAATAACACTGTTAAAAAACATCTGTTTAAAAACTATGCAAATATACCAGATCCTGTCTTAGAAGCCTAAGGATGGACTCTCTGACCTCTTGTGATCTTTTCCAGCTTTGTGTTTCTGTGCTTTTTGCAGGTGGCTGCTTCTTAAGTAGTAGAGGAGAACAGAAGTTAGAATGGTGACTGTTTCCAGCAGGATTTTCTATTTGTTCACATAGCCTTTAATCACTGGATGGATTGAAAGAAAATACAATCCTAGCAGGAACTTTTAAGAAAAAATATTACATTTGTTTGTGTTAAACATTACCAAAGTTTTGGGTTGACTGAATGCAGGTATAGAGTGTGTTCCTGGGAGAGAGATTGCTGTTCGTACTATCACTTAATAATTAATATTTGTGGATGACTGCAGATGAAAGTAGAGACATGCAGCTCAAGATGGCATTTTTTGGACCCAGTTCTTGAAAATACAAATGAGAGAGTCTAAGGCATCCAATCCTATAAATTGCTTATATGTCTCTGATTTTTCCTCCTGGTTGAGATAATGTTTGGCAAGTTGCTGTTCTCTGTGTAAGGAAAATCTGTGTCTCTCTGTTCAAAATTTAATATCCTGTTCAGATCTTACAAGCCTAATAGGAAGTTGACTTTAACTTCTCCTATACTGTCCCTTTCCTTTTAACACAGTGCCATGTTGCCAAAGTATGTTGCTCAGATGAGCTACCATAATGTGAAAAAGATGATTAAAAATGAGGAAAATCAGGGTTGTGTATGTTCTAGATTTTTTCTCAGGTATTCTTTTCTTTGAAAATAAAGTCTTTGTGTCCATACCATCAGCTCTGGAAGCTTTCTTTAAAATACAGGTGTGGAATATTCCTAAAACAGTGGGGAAATTAATGTACTACAGTTGTGATACAATCTGCTTTTGAAAGTCACCTTGCAGAGACAATTTATCCTTTCTTGTTTGTTTTGGTGTATTTCTACTTGTAAAAAAGTTTAGGCTTCAATCCAGATGAATTAAGAACTTTGTATATCATGTCTCGATCACTGTTATTTGTAAATCAGTTCAGAATTTTAAAATATTTTGATTATAAATATGAAGCAAAGGGTTTTTATTTGATTGATGAACTTCTTTTATATTTTCTCAGTAGCAAGTTTGTCTGAGGCTTTTCTGTTTCCCCAGAAATAAATGATACGGTACTAATTTTATAACAAAATGTCATTTATGCTGGAAAAATGTTTCATCCAAAATCTTCTGGCCATTACTATTGAAAAAAACCACAGTCTCTGTGTTTGCTCTTGTTTGTAGAGAAATCCTGCCATATTTTGACCTCATTCCCATCTTTCAGCCAAAACACTTGGCAAAAGACGCCTAATGCTTTTGGAACCGTATTGTGAAGTGGGATCAACATCTCGATAGGCAGTTCTCCACCAGTACAGTATGAATATGAATTTTATGACTATTTTTATCTACCCAACTGCGACATAATTAAAGACTATATATACTGTAGTAATTTAGACTTCCAGTTTGACTTCATCCTTGGCCCAGCATTCTTCTTTCTTGCCTGTCACATCATCTGTGTGCTGGAAAACTCTTGTGAGCAACACTCAGGAGAGGAGAAGTTTGAGAGATGTTATATAAACCCACAAGATCAGAGTAGGAACTGTGCTAATTTAATGATTCCTGTAACAATATGTTCTTGTGGCTGAGAGTCATGGTAAATGTACAAGTGTGTTGTCAGAGAGAGTTGTAGGAAGGGTAAGTCTTGGCACGCATTCAGCAACTGCCAATAGCAGCACCTTTGTGGGGTGGGGACGGAGTGCAGCCCTGTCACCGACAGCCAGAGATTCAGAGAAGAGACGAAGTGGATGCGTAAGCACAGTCTAGGACAGCCCACACTGTCGTGATGTGGGAGTGAGATTGGACCACTCATGAACTATGAAGGGCTCATGGCTCAGGGTGGCCAGGCCTACAGTTAAGAACAGAAGATCAGAGAATCATAGAATAGTTTGGGTTGGAAGGGACCGTAAAGATCATCTAGTTCCATCCCACCTGCCGTGGGCAGGGACACCTCCCACCAGACCAGGCTGCTCAAGATCCCATCCAACCTGGCCTTGTAGTCCAAGTAGTTTACAGTCAAGTAATTAATTTAATGTGTGACACAGTTGCTTCATCTAAGTGATTTTTCTCCTCTGTGCCTATAAACCATACTTCTCCCAAGATTTTTCCATCCGTTAGTAGATCACGATCTGTCTGCATTTGTTGCCTGACCTTTATTAATACCAGGTTGGATTAAGGAGTCCAGTATTCTTTCTGTCTGTTTTAATATTGCCATCTCAAGAATTTTTTTCTCCATACCTGTATCAGCTGATCATTTGTGAAGCAAATAATTCACCCTTCGCAGTTTTTGTTTCTTCCGTATACTTATGCGTGTTTAGCTGTGATAGGGGACACTATTACATCTGTACGTGTTAATCTGCCTGTGCTGAGCCATGCCCCTGGGTGGCCTTGTCATACACAATGAATGTCAGCCTTCCTTGTGGTTAGTGTTTAGGTTTGAATAATCGTATTTTACTTCTTGTAGACGCTTCAGCAGAGCATGGAATGTCGAGTGGTCATTATCATTAGTTTGGCCCTAGTCCTGAGGCAAATTAAATATTTGACTATTTATTGAAAAATCCCCTTCCTTTAAGTGAGGAACTAAATTAGATATTTTTTTTTTGTTGCTTGTAGAAAAGGTTGCAAGAGGCTTCTTGCATAGTGCACTATGGTGACTGACAAAATAAAGCACTTTACTAGTTCTTGTTTACAATATATGAATTTAGGTTGGATATAAATTACCCAAACTTCTTTGCTTTGAAAGCAATTGAAAATTTCAGGGGATTTATCTTCTTCCCGCATTTCAGGGAGGAGGGGTATAAAAGAGAACACTTGGTCTCCTAATGTTTGGTTAAATCCATGCTTTGTCTGAGTTGAAAAATGAAAATGTAAATGAAACATAAAGCACTATTTATGGAAGGTAGACTTCCCATGAAACAGGAATTATGAATTTGGCTTAAGCAACAGGTGAGGGTTCAGCGAATTCACGTTTAATTCTTACAACTTTACTTATCTTTACCCATTTTAAATGTTCTAGAAGTGTAATTTCTTCTGTGATTTCTAGATCTTGGAATTGTTCATTCTCCCCAGATTTAAGTAGGAGAGTCATCTTCTTTTTTGTTGTTGTTGTTTTAAAGCAAAAGAATTTAAGGATAAAGTGAAATTTTGGGTTTTAAAAATATTTCTGTTTTTTCCTTAAGTTTGTCATAATCTCAAGAATGTTGTATGGGTAGTTATTTGTCCCAGAAACCATTGTGATTACTAAATATATGGAATTTAAAAAAAAATCAAGGTTGTTCTGAAATGAATGTAGTTAAAATTCAGAAAGAGAGATTCCTTAATTAACTTAATAAAATTACTAATGGAAGCATTTTAACTGCTAAATTTAATTTACTTGTCAAGATATCAGGCTACAAAGAGAAGGGAAGAGTGGGAACTCTGCTTTTCATTATGATGTGCTCTATTATAGAATAAATTTGCTTAAAATGAAATATATCACAAAAAGCCATCAATGACATCTTAATTTGGAACAGCTAGTTGAAAAGTAATTAGACTGTGAAGCAATCAGTTCTAGTAAATCAGTGTTTGCCTTTACATAAACATACGTTTTTACTATTTATAAACAAGAAAGACTTTCAGATACTCAAGTAGCAAGGACTTTGATTGTATTTCTACTGTATGTGTTTTCTATTTTACGTTACAAAACTGTCAAAACAAAACGAATTGGGGCTTGATTTGGATGTGATCCAGTGAAATGCTTAAGCCGAGCTTTCATTTTAACCATCCTCTTTAAGAACTTGTCTCTGTGGGGCCTTCTCTTTCCATTGACAGCGGTTCATATATTGCAGCTGAAACTGAGATAAGAAAATAGGAAAGGTATCACAGCCCTGTTCAGCGTGGGTACTTGGGTACACTGTCTTCATCACTTTATTACACGGGAAACTGGTCCTCTTGCATCCCTGAGACAGCTCAGTAATTTAGCTAATAGTTTTACAGCAGACTTTCTTTCAAAATTGGTCTAAACTCACTCCTATGAAAGTAAAAAATTGACCCCTGGGAAATATTTCATCTTAAGGTTTCAACTGTTGTGAATACCTTCTTGCATTTACCCTTTTAAGGCCCTAGGTTTGGATGACCGTGGCAACAGTGATTCTGACAGCTTAGGATCCGCGTGTGAGTTGGGATACTGGAGAACTCTGCGTTGAATGGATGTCTTTAGGAAGTGGGCATCTAATCTTTCTAGGCCTTTGAAGATCATTTCCCTATGATACAAAACCAAATTCAGACAAAATCCAGTGATATCGTTGTTACTATAGTATCAGTTAAAATTGCTGTATGGCTGTTAATTTCCCTCCCTACTTGCCTCTGTCATTTCTCCAAGCCAGGTCTGAGCACTGTGAAACAATGTTGGTCTCATTGAAGAGTTCTATACTATTCAGAATTTTTCTAAATTACTTAAAGTACTTCAATATTTGTACATTATTTTAATAATTTGTGATATTCCAGTAATTGGCTGTTTTTATATGGAAAGGCAGGTCAGAACGCCTGTTGTGTTGGTAGTTTAAGAATTTGTATCCTAAGATCTGATAAATACCAAGAACTTCAATCCTAGAAGGAACTGTGTGTATGTTAAAGACAGAGTGGTACTTGTTATTTTTACCTCTATAAAGACTGATGTTGGTTGTGGCAGGGGAGCAAGGAGGAACTTTGCTTCTGAGGTTTGATTCTTTGGTATCATAGGAATGTTGGGAATAGAGTGGAAAACTTACATGCTGTAACTTTTATCAAGTTATTCAACTTTACGTTTTCAAACCATACCAGAAAAATAGATGCATTAAGTGAAATTTAAAATTGAACAAAAGAAATTGCTTTTTTTTGTGACACGGGAGGCATGATACAGTTCAGATCCTTACTGATTTGAACCGTTATAGGATTTTTCTTTCGTCTAAGTCTTCTTACAACTTCACAGACGTACTGTGGCTGTGGTCAAGGTGCCAACAAGAGCTCCACACTGAGGCAGGAAAACAGCTGCTACCATTTGGATTAGTTGTTGGGGCAGGGGTCTAAGAAGTACTTATTTCAGCGAAAACTGTGTGATGCACTAACAAGGGAATTATACCAGAATTAACTGATATTAGTGAATGAGAAGGAATTCCCCACAAAATAGTGTCACGGACAACTTGTTGAAAAGTGAGACCTGTGGTGAAAACTTAATTAAGCAAAGTCATTATAGCTATTAGCTTCTCTCTATCTGCTAGGTAGTAAAAGAATTGAGAGTTTTATTTTGTTTATCCTATGTTTAGTGCATCTCACCTGAGAAATCATACTGTTACATGTTTCAGAGGCAGATCTTTAGGCTTTCCTGTTCAAGCAAAATACAGCCTCTTGTTGCATACACATCTATTTCTGCTTGGGATTGAATTTTACTGAATATGGACCCCTCTGCTTTCTCTGTCCTTCACCAAGACAGTATCTGCAGAAGAAATGCCAAATTAGCATAAATTACAGTGACTCTAAGGAAGGCGGCCTAGGATTAGAAGTGTGCATGGTTTCATGTGATGTGAGAGCATGGATCTGGGGTGCCACAAAATTTAGAAGATCCTTCAGCACAAACTTATTATTCAAAGTATACAATTGTAAAGAAAAGTGTTATAGTTGGAACACAAGGCTCTGGATAATGTGCCTTTAGTAAAGATGCTGTTTATAAAGCAGCATTTTTGTAAACAGGAAGTTTATTATTAATTCTGATTTAATCACACAGTATCACAGCATCACAGTATCATAAGGTTGGAAAAGACCTCTGAGATCATCAAGTCCAACCTCTTGCCCAACACCTACACCTACTCCTACTTGTCAACTACACCATGGCACTAAGTGCCTCATCCAATCTCTCCTTGAACACCTCCAGGGATGGTGACTCCACCACCTCCCCGGGCAGGGCATTCCAATGGCCAATCACCCTCTCAGTAAAGAACTTCTTCCTAATGTCGAGCCTAAACCTCCCCTGGCGAAGCTTGAGACCGTGTCCTCTTGTTCTGTCGCCGGTCACCTGAGAGAAGAGACCAACCCCTGCCTGACTACAACCTCCCTTTAGGTAGTTGTAGAGAGCAATAAGGTCTCCCCTGAGCCTCCTCTTCTTCAGGCTAAACAACCCCAATCTTTTGGTTTTGAAATGAATATATTTTACTGTTAATATCGAGAGTTTTAGATGTTCTCAGCTAAAGACATTACAAAGTCAAAAGACCATGTATTCTGCTAATTGGGATTGTAGGGATTCTTTTGAGAACTATTATCATTTAGTGGACCTTGGCTTTTATGTCACTGGGAAAAAATTCTCGAATGTGCATCATTTTGCGTACGATAGAGCATGCTGCAGCTAATGCTGTAGTGCTGCTTTACACTCGGGGGTACTGCAGTATCCTTTTACTGTTTACATGTTTTGATCACACAAGTGTTAGTTTTAGAATCACAGGTCACAAAAATAAAATTGTACATTTGACTCAAGAAAGAGAAGTTTCATCTGATTCTTTTACTAGTCATCAGCTGAGACGCACAGTGGCATCTGCAGCAAGTTTCACGTATTGGGGGCAAAAGCCATGAGTTTCTCCAACTCGTCTAGTAGGAGACAATTTACTAAGTGGAGAGAATATACAAGCGAGCAGGATTGCTATACCTTATTGCCTACTAAAGGGCTATACTGTTCAGATTATTTATCATGAGAAAAATCTCTATCTTTAAAAATGAATACGGTGACTGTTTAGTACAAAATCTGCTGTTTCTGGATTATGCTGTCTCTTGGAGTACTGACCTCCTTTCCAACTTAATAAACTTGCAGCGTATGGTTATTTTCTTTGTCTCCCTAGTGCTGTTAGGAGGGCAAAAGGCAATTGAAAGTATTGTTCTTACCATCACTGTCTTACTTTTTGCTTCTCTTTTTCCCCTACTGGCTTTCATTGTCATACAAAATAATAAGCAGAAAAAAAGAATAAACAGAAAGAAACCAAGTTACATTTTGATGTGAACACAGTGTGCATCATGACCATGACTTGTGTATAACACAGCTTCAGTTTCCTGTTGACTTGGTGGCATGATATTTAACATTCTCTTTTATAAGTTTGTTGTTTACAGCAATTTTATATTTCTGCTTAGCCTAATGATTACAAGAGAGTCCACCCTGGAGAGTTCAGCCTCCAGACTTTGAAGGTCTTATTTGAACATGTTTGCAACTGTAAGGAATGGCTTGAGGCTGTGCTATTTTACACAAAAGAGAAGAGGAGGAAAAACACCATCAACAAAAAAACCTCTCTCTTCTCATTTTTGTTTGTCCGTATTTTGGATTCTTGATGGCTCTCAAAATATAGGTCAAATATAGGTGCGTATATACTATACTAAAGGACAGGGTTTGGTGCACTTATTACTGGAGGGGATGAGGCATCCTTTCTTTTAAGAGTGCTGTATGTTTAACAGAACTCTCGTCCCTTTCTGCCCCTCCTGTTCATTCTCTGGTCTTCAGTGCATTTTTAAGCTCCTGAAGCATGTACGCATCAACTCTTCTGCTTCAGCTTTTTATTATCGTCTTCTAAGGGAGAGATAGAATGTGCAATAGAAACCCCTTTTGCACCTGCCTTCAGTAGTTTGTCTCAGTAATTTGCATTCCATGATGCTTTCTGTCTTTCCAGATCCTTCAGTCCCATTGTGTAGTCTATTATTTGGAAAGAAAAATCCATATATTGGCAGGGGACTTGAATTCATCTCATGGGGTAGAGATACAGTTTCCATGTACCTCACTGATATCAGTTCTCTGCGTTGTCCTGAATGACCTGTACCCACTTGTGCGGTGCAGTTCCTTCTGTTTCAAGTCAAAGTTTGCGCGTACCTTGTGTCTTACATGAAATGTGCTTTTGGTCTCAACCTGGTTTCACAACAGAAATATATCTGCTTCAGGTTGGTTTCATCATACGTTTTCTAATACTTCATGATAGTTGTTACCCCTTCTAACCATGTTAGAAGAGTCAGCAGTTGAATGAATGACAGTGCAAACTGAAATGTACTTTTGGGATTTTGCAATCCATTTTGCTTGGGCTGACGTTCATTTGCAGACTGGTACTGCAACTTGCGCTGCTGTTACCTGTGTCATACTCAGCTCTTATTTGCTCTGGGGATAGATACCTTCCTGGCTATTGATTTGAAAGCCTTCTCTATCATTAGATTAAAGCGAAAATATACATTGCTTTTTCTCGTGCTTATAGTTCTCCTCCTCTTTAATCTGTAATAAATTGGAGTATTTTAAACCTGTGTCAAGGAATGATATTTTGTCCTTCAGTTTTCAGTGTCTAAAGTGAAACTATCCTTCATTTCATATTAACAAGGGCGATTTTCTCAAGTTTTAAGTTAATCTCTATGATTATACCCTCATATCTTATCTATCTGTCTATTTATTTACACTTTTATCTGTGCTTTGCAGTATCAGTGGAGGTTTAACAGAGAAGATATTATTGGAGCCCTCTGTAGTTTGCAAACTGTGAGCTGTCGTAATGATCTCTTGCTGAGGCACTTATTTGAGAAGTCAAGAATATGAAAAGTACATTGATAGTCTTTTGTTTTTAACACAATATCATACATGTGTTAATCAAGCCGGATTTTTTTTTCAGACTCTACAGTAGCTCAAAAATGTTATCATTTAGTGTGGATTTTGTTGTTGTTGTCATCGTGATTTTCTTCTCATCCACCCCCAATTCTTTCATTTTCTTTAGCATAGGACAGCACAGGTTATAGACGTTATTAATTTGGATACAGTGGAAGAGCAGGCCAAGGGTAAGCAGCTTCAAGCCAGCTTTTAAATGTAAATTATAGCATGGTATATGATCTTCATGGTATAAATCTCATAGCACTTAATAGGTTTGGGACACTAAAATATTGTGCAGAACACAATCCATGTTGAGTATACGCATTTCCTATTGATCTGGATGTAAATATCTTCCTAATTAGATATGATTCCAGAGAACCTCAGGTTAATTAGGATAAAATTACCAGAGAACCATGGTCCTTGGTTCTTCTGTTTCATGATTTGGAGCATACTAACTTGGTAAGGTACAAGGTCCAAACTGGACTTCAGGGTTATAACTAACAAGATTTTGTAGGAAATGCTGCCTTTCAGAAGGGAATAAACCTTCAGGGTTTATCTTCTTACTTACAAAATCATATCCTTGCCTTTTGGACATAATTTAGAACTTTTTTTTCCCCAACAACTATAAAATCTTAAATAATAGTTTGCAATTTATCCACAGAAGGAGTAATATAAACAGATTTTGAAATTTAATTCATGTTGAAATGTTATAACTCAATATAGTTATTATCATATGCGGTACACTTTCCAGCACGTTTATAACTAGCCCATTACATCATTGGCTGAGGACCCTATCTTTGCTGTCTAGAAAGGGAAAACAAAATTAAAAAGGGAAATGAGATTCTACAGGAAGCAAAGTTAGAAAAAAATTAGACTTATTAAACTGCACATATGCACATCTCGGTTTCAGCTGGCTCCTGGTGTGGTGGGTTCCACTGCTGTTACACAATGAGTCCCATTGACAACCAGTAGGAACAGCTACTCGGGGGACAAGGCACTACCCAGTCAGAGTGCGTGTGGCAAAAAATGCACACCCTAACAAAGAAATATCTAAGGCAAGCAGATGTTTGCCAACTACTTTATTTTTTTAAAGCACTTGGTGTTCCTAAGAAAATGAAAAGGTCTTGATGCTTTCCCCCACTATTTTGTGCATTATTCTTAATGTATTAAGTACCTCTTAGAGCAACCAGCTTTATGTATCTGTGATACCCAGGACAACACTGATGATGTTAGCAATAATACTTATCACTTAAATGACATTTTGCAAATTCAGTGTGTTGTGCAACAAACATTAATTAGATCTCACAAGAGTCTTGCTGTGAAGTAGGTAAGTGTTGTTTTTCTCCGATTACACACAGGGAATCTAAAGCGGAGAGGTAAATCATTCAGGGAGTCAGTAGCACTCGGACAGGCATTGAAGCTGAGGGGTTTCTGCTTCCCAGCTTGTTTTGTAGAGTTCACTGTGTACATCATAGTTAGCTTAAAAATATGCTCCTGGATTCATAGAAAATAATTTAGCGCATCAGTTCTGTCGTGATCGCACCTTCAGGTGGAGCTTACTGGGCTGTCTCTCACAGTGATTCACAGAAAAGCTATTCATATACCCCAGTCACAACCCCCAAAGTTTTACTGTAAACACTACTTTGGTACTTCTGTGCTGTACCTGATCCCAGAGGTATGGCAGGCTGAAGAACACGCAGAGAAAGCTGACATGTTGTGTGCTGAAATTATCTACAGTTAGGTACGTGCAGGTCAAAATGGATTTTTTTATGCAGATAAATTATACTGGCACTTTAGAGCACTGTACTAGCAATGTTTGCAGATCATATTGGAAAAAAAGAGCAAAATGTAGGCATCTTTCCTACCTGTCCTTCTAAATTTTCATGCAAACACTTCTAAAGACCTGTTTTGATCGCGATATGCACCCTGATGGCTGCATGTGTACCAAATGGACTACTGGACTACACCACTCCTCAAAAGTCCCTCACCATTCTAACCTGTTAGCTGGTAAAGTTCTTGGAGAAGGCACAATGATTTGCTTTTGAAAAAAAGTTAGTATACCAGAACAATTATGGTGACTGGGGCCCCTGAGTATAACGTGTAACTGTAACAGATACTCGGGTCTGCTGTTAACAGCTAGAAGCCAGAGAGAGCCTGGACTACTGCGTATAGTAGACAATCCATTTATATAATGAGTTCTTCACGAAGGAAATTTTGCAGTCTGTAATATTATCATGTTTAATAAGCCATTTCTAACTGTCTTTCATTGCTGTTGTATCTTAAAATAGTTTTTATTGTTCGGCAAAATGCCCTGATGTAGTATCTCTGAATCTTCTTGGGTGCAGTAAATGCCTCTTATGTCTTTCAGTGACCCTGTAGATCAAATATTAACAGCTCAAGTTCTGTGTTTTCTGCAGAAAAGATATATTCCAGAACAGGATATTTGCATGTCTGAAATCCAGAGCCAGATGGAGAGATGAACTTGTAATCATACAGAAAAACACCTTTTTCTACCCTGGCAGAGCAGGGTTACTAACCTTGCTGTCTTGTGGTCAGCTCCATGAGCTGTGCAGTGCTAGACTGAAATGTCTTTACAATTAACACTGAAAGGTGCTGATGCCAGTTTATAAATGGGAGGAAAAAGTCAAAGACTTTCCCTGCAGCATGGGAACTGATACATCTGATTTGTAACTGCATGCTTTCCTCATCCCACACGCTCTTATTTTTCCATGTCAAGTCTTGGATTGGTCTTTGGATGGTTGGGTTTGGATGTGCATATACAGTTCTTTTTCAGTGACAACCTCCATCATTTATCTCTTATCACTTTTCCAAGACACTGGCCACAGCTGCATGTCAACCCGGCTCTCCCAGGTTCTGTACTGTTACTGCTCAGTTTTTGTGCAGTAGGTGTTGTCAGCTACTTTGACTGTTACTTTTTGGTTTTCTATCATTTGCAGGTGTTTTTGAACTTTGATGCCTTGAAAATATACAGTAAATTAACTATCTCCGAGTTCCATATTTTTTTCTTTTTTCATCCATTCTCAGTTAATTGTTTCTGCAAAGCCAGGAGAGAAATCTCAGAACTTTAGATAGGTTTGTTGAACGTAATGGCTATTTGAAACACTTTTAAGCACAAGTTAATGGATTAACGCCATATGTGTATATATACATATATATATAATATATATATATATATGATCAGTAGGAGTTTTCCCACTGGAGTAAAATCTTTTTAAGGTAAGGTATTTTATGCATTGACAGCTTCTCCTTTTCATTGCATACAGTGATGTAACATTTTTAGGATACTACTCACCTCGAGGGCAGTTGCAGATGTATCTGTATTTGTATGAGTAGCCAAAGGATTATCAATAAACACTATTAAATTAAAAAAAGCTCTGAAGAAATCAGTGGTGTGTGTGCATTTGTGAAGTCAATAATTGCAACATACCATATTGTTTTGCAATTGCTGGGCTCTCAGTATTGTAATTACAAAGGTGCCTGTGCAGTCCACATTGTTGTTATCAAATTAAGGAGAAGGAGGAAGCTCAACACAAGTAGAATATCTTAAAAATTAAGCTGAATGTCTGTTCTGAATCTCCCTCAGTGAATATAGATACTGCAACACACGATACACAAAAAGCATGTAACATTTGCAGACTTTACAACCTCAAATTTATTTGCTTTTCATATTGTAAATCAAATCTTTAATGTTTGAATATATTTATGGCATTTAATTTCCTTTTCTTTTTTTTTAGTGGGGCTATAGCAAAAAAGTGAACAGATTTGGTACTTTGCCTTCACCTTTCTCTCTGTGTGCTGTAGCACACACAAATGTGTGAAAGTGTGCAAAGAAAATAATTTTGTGTAATTCATATTCTTTCATAGACCTATGTTTCTCTTTACGTCTTTTTTTTTTTTCTTCATCTTTCACAATCCTGTTTTCCTAGAGGTGAAAGACTGACATAATAAACCAATGTGCCATTTCATTCCTTGATTTTTATGAATCTCTTAATTTTGTTCTCTGAGTGCAGGTGCTGTTTTCTGATGAGGTGAGGAATTGGTATGGGAAAATATAGTTAGTGGTGATTAATATCCAGTGAAAAATAAAATGGGGAGTTGAAAAATGCAAATAATGAGAGGGATCACAAAACCAGGGGATGAAGTGGTCCATTGATTTTAGTGTATCACCCTTTTGTTTTCAGAAAATCAGGTTTTAAATCCCAGTTCAAGTTGCAGGTAAAAGTGGATTTGGTCTCATACTGTTCTCATTAGTCCTTATATACCTGACACAAGCAGAGGTAGGTGGTGGGTTTTGTTAACAAGACTTCAAGGAGCAGAATAACATGGCAGTTAGAGACTGGGATGTATAGATGTGTCTTCTGACCCATGCAGTGATATCTAAGCTCTCTGAATCACATGGAAGTTTTGACTGCATTTCTCTCATCTGTCTTATTACTTTAGTTGCCAGATTCCTTGGGCTCTAAGTTTCTCTCCCAATATTTTACAATATTTAAATAAAATCAGTTACATTCTGCTCTTATATTAAGCAGAATTCTGGCAACAAAAATAAATACAAGAATATACAGCAGTAAGAATTACTAAGAAATCCATAGAATGTTTATCTGTAGTAAATATGAGACATTTCACATAATGTTATTCATTAGTAACATTTTTTGTACAGACTTTGAAACATAGAAGCAAATCAAATCAGTTTAGCTCCTGAATTTCTTTAGTCATTTCAAAATAGGAACAAACCAGTGAAACAGTAAGCAAAGAAAACCATAGTAATAACCAACTTCCCTGTTACTCACCCTAATATCTGTTATCTCAATTAGAATTTAAACTGAGTTTTGGATAGGGACCGTAAGGCTAAGACTTATCATGACACAACAGCAGTGTTTTCAAAGACAAAAAGACCTGCAAATTAACTGCATTGCTTGCTTTTTTAGCATCAAGAAGTTTTGAAAAATCCCCTTTCCTTGGCTCTACAATGTCACATATTCAAGTCGGTGCTTTTCTTTGCATAAAAAAAATAATGATCTTAAAAGTATCACCATGTTTATTTTAAAGAAACTATTTTCTGCATTTTAATTAAAGTTATAATTCACCATCTTTTGACCCAGTTATCTTAAATCTTAATCTTATTGGTAATGGTTACTGGGCCAGATTCAGAGAGAAATACAATCCTTACTTAATGCAAACAGTAAAAATACCAGTATTTCCAGAGATATGGTTCAGTTCAATTCATGTGCTGTATAACTCTGCCTTTTAATTAGAAATATTCTCCTACTTATGCAAGAATACTGGGGGAAAAAGGGCATTGTCTTCCTCATTATGTATTCCATGTGAATCACAAATGGACAAAACCAGGCATAATATGATGACTGTTTTGTTATTAAAGCACTTTAATAAGGTTAATGCATCCATATGAATAGTTTTCAAAATAAGTTTCTGTAGTTTTGAAGGTATGCTCTGGTCTAGTATAGTAATAAAGAATTTCCCTGGGGGAAAATAGTCAACCTTTTAATTTTGGCATGCAGAGTTCTCCTTTATTTTCCATTTATAAAAAGCCAACCAAATGTACAGTTCAAGATGCTTTGTAAAAGTAATTCTCCTTATATTCTGGTTAAAAGCTGTCTTATTGTGCTGTATCTGAGGGAAACCTGAAAAAATACTGTCTTTATATGCAAAACAATGAGTGAAAAGTAAAAATAAAATATAGACCGTAAAGGACAATTTATGCTTTGTTAAAATGTAGACCTAAGCAATTTTTTTTTCTACTATGACTTTTCATAAAGGAGATCTGAAGCTGCTCTGTAAGTAGTAAGGTATCTAGAAGAAAAGAAAAATCTTCCTGAGTGCATGCGAAACTGCAGCAAGTAGGACCTTATCTATATGCATTACTTTGATTTCAAATTATTTTTAGCATGGCTTTTATTGTACTCATTGTTACATACATAAATCTTTAAAGTAATACGTTTTGTAAGAAATGGTCATAAAAATTTACAGCCAGTAACTTTTCCCCTGTCCCTTACAATGATATTCTACTAAAACCATTAAATGGTTCTCATTAATGCCC
Organism: Neomorphus geoffroyi; assembly: GCA_033558235.1. NCBI lineage: Eukaryota > Metazoa > Chordata > Aves > Cuculiformes > Neomorphidae > Neomorphus > Neomorphus geoffroyi. Next base: position 95,519,135 of record JAUMJM010000005.1, on the reverse strand, counting down.
TTTAAATGATTGTGTAATGACCCACAATCGCTTGTAAGTGAACAACCATTAAAGAATTACCAGTTCTTAGCATGCTTTTAAGTACAATTTAAATACATGGGAGGTAATGTATAATATATTAGAAAAAGTATTAAATTTGAAATTGTAAAAACACGATTGCTGCAAAAGTAGGAGTAGGTGGGAACCCTCACTTGCACTGACCGTAGCCCTCGGAGAAATAGAGTAGCAATAGTATTTCTTGTTGCACATAGCAATTTTTGCAGAAATGCATCTGTATTTATTTATTTTCTAGAATTATTTGGGTTTGTGAGCCTGATATTGAAATGGTCTGTAAGAAGTAAAATGACAACAAAAGCATGATTTCCATAAAAATATATTGAAATCAAAATCCTAGGCACACCTGCTAATAACTGTTATTGGGAAGTGTGACCCACCTGGTACTTTGAAAGGGCAGGTTTGCTCTAAGCCCAAAGACAAAAATATAAAAAGTCATTTCAAATGTTTTTGAAATATGAGAAAGGGACACTCATGTGCAGAGCTGACCTTGAAAAATCTCAGGAATGTTCATATCTGGATGCGAAGAAAAGTGAGTGATTGAAAAGACATTTTTAATAAAGAGCATTTATTTAATGGGGAGCAACAGGCGATTTGCAAGATCTTGCCATCGCAATTCCAGTTTGACCCATTGCTGGCATCCTGGCTATGGTGCTTCACAGTGCCAGGATGACGGAGCTGCAGTGGCAGCTCCATGGGTTGAAAGCAGCATTTTGAAAATGCGCTGTTCTCTAATAAGTGTATGCCAAAAACCGTACTGCCTTTCACATTTTGTAAATGGCTGTTCAGGTTTATAGATGTATGTAGGAAGTCCACATGCAAAGTATGTACTCATTTTAAGGTCCGACCTTGCTGGTTGGGTAGAAAACAGTGTTTGGCATGATTTTGCAGTTGTCCTATCCACGAAGCTTTCTTTCTGAACTTCAGTTCTTGTTCTGCAGAGGTAGGATATGGGAATACACCTAACGATACCTAATACATTTTCTTCTTGCTAATTTGATCTATTATGCCTACATAACGATACTCTTTGTTCAGCCTCGTAACCTTAAAATTGTATATGAGGAAAATGAATTTCTGCTTCTCCAAAGCAAGTTTATTAGGAAATGAAACCCTCATTACCCGATATTTCAGTACTTTTAGATCCTTTGTAAACCAGCCTTTGTCTGAAATGCACTGTGCAGGAAACTTTTGTAATTCGAGTGGTTTGCTTCTGGGCAAATGGAAATGTTGTTTGAATTCTCGAGGCTTCAGGATTGCAATGAGGACAGTCATACAACATGGAAAAGTAAGCATGGCGCTTCCCCCCCCCCCCCCCCCCCTTGTTTATATCTGAAAGATAAATCTTTTGACTTTGTTCTCTGTTAGTAGCCTGGCTGTCCTGTTGTTGGCTTCAGGTGCAGTTGATTTAGTTCCAGATTGCTTGATCCAACAGGGATTTGAATCTAGAGCTCCAGCACCATGGTGTCCGTAACACTAGGAGACAAGTGTTTTTTTCAAGGAATGCTTGCTTTCTCTGTCAGTCCTTGAGAGAAATTCACTGAAACCAGTGTGTGAAATATCTCTGTTCCATGAAATTTCATCTAATCAAAATGTTCTAGCTGGTTATGCCCACTGCTGAGAGTATCTGACCACTAGTTTCCAAGGCAGCAGGCAGCCTAAGATCACATTAGACTTCACAGGATGCTTGGACACACAAATTTCAGTAGCAGCAACAAATGCTTTCTGTCACGTTACGTTTGCTAAGAACTGGATCCCTTCTCCTTACCACTGTAATCTATGTATTTGTCATCTCCTCATGCGCATAACCTTACTAGATATAGTTGAGATACTAGAAAGAAACAAAATCAAAAAGATGCCTTCTTAACATGAGACCAATGGAGTTTCATAATGTTGGTTTTGTGTGCACTTTTTTTCTCTTTTATTTTTTTAACTTTCCAAACTGAATCACACTCACTGGTCCGTATCTGTATCCTCCTTCTAACAGATTGCAATCCAGGTATAGTGCACCCATATATTTAACCCATCTGTCAGTACAGCTGACTGGGATATTTTTAGATCGTCAATCACCATGGTAGCTAGATCTAATATCATATCTGTGCATCCTGCATCAGAGCAGCTACTTTGTATACTACTGAATAGGTCCTGGCTAAAGATATTAAGATGAAGATATCTTAAAAAGTTTTCAGGGAACAAATTGTGTGCAACAAACCTTCCATTAGAGCCCAGGCTGGATCACAAAACAGTCTAGAATGAAGAATATGCCAGTAAACCTTTAAACTCATATTTTTGCAAGGATATCTGAGTCTGGAAAGATATCCAGGGACTTCAACCTTGCATAATAAGCAACTTCACCTATTTCTCCTGAGTGTTCCGAGCATGGGGATGGAATTTTTAAAATATTCAAGAAAGGTTAATATATTTTTAAAATATACTATGGGAAAGAAGATACGTGGAGGATGGTGTGAGAGAAAATCATATGCTGCTTCTGAAGCAGAGAAGGAGGGATTGGGTGGGGAAGGGGTAGGGCAGAATGTGTATTACTAGAAATCTGACAGTACTGCAAAATTTCATGCCACCTCAGGCTTTCTGTCAAAATACTTCACCTGGCAAGTCATGCACGCCAGCGCAGGAACAGAAAACGATTAGTGTACAATGAAGCCGATCTCGCAGGGTGGCATTTTCTGAGCACTTTGCAGCAAGGGAAATGACAAAGGCGCTGGGAAATGGAGATGTTCATATCTGAGCCAAGACACTGAGAGAGACTTCTCAGGCTTACAGTTCAGGGCACACTGTGGTTGCCCTCCCATCTTTCCTCAAGTAATGAATTAATCACAAGTGCTGCATGAATGGCTTAATCTTTAAATATTTAAGTTTCTCATTTTTACACACACAGGGCTACAAAAATGGGAAGCCAGCTTTGGTCCTGTTTTGCAGAACTATTTGTATGCCTAAAGATAAGCATCCTGGAGAGGTTTTTCTGGAGTAATTAGATATATTAGGCATAAGTACATTAACTCATATGCAAAATCTGCCTTGCAAAGACACACAATACTTTTCTAAATCTAGCACTTTAATTATTTCTAAATAACAAAATTCTTTTCTCTGCAGAAATATCTGAACTTGCTCTGAATGAACTTGCTACCAGAAACAACACTTACACTCAGATATGTGGCTTTGTGGTACTATGACTGGACTACACTTGGCCATTCGGGGTAGCTTCTTCAGAGCTAGCTCTCAAATATCTCTGTATGGCACTGCATAGCATTATGTAGATGTACCACTGTGGCTATTTTAAAGTAATGGCATTTGATGTTTCTGATGCAACCTATTATTCATATCGCAAAGAAGAAAAAGGAAGGTTAAAAAAAAAAAAGAGCTTTGCTTTTAGTCTGGGTATCTGGATTTGGTGGGAATACTGATGCTCAAAAAAACATATATATTTTATTAGACCATAGTGAATTGGTACCCGAAGGAAGGAAATTTTATTTGTTTAAGTATGTCTGTGATGAACGCAGTTCTAGTATTTCAAGTCTATGTACTGCATACTGAAAATAGGCTTTTTGCCAAATGGGAATTGAAACGCATATACGTATTACACTATTTGCCTTAGAAGAAATTAATTTTCAGCCAGAAGCAGATAGGATTATTTAATATTTATCTTTAGCTGCAGGAAGATGAATCTATTATTTTATTTTGTTATTTTATGTATGGTGTTCATCCAGATTTTCCTGTAGGAGGTGCTGATGTATTCTTGTCTATACTACATCAAGGTTAAAGAGTCTCCAGTTGTTAAACTTCTACAGCTAGTGCTGCCTGATGATCACCAGCAGAGACCATAATTTGCCTTGTGATCAGGAGAAGTATGCCAAGTTTTATCACAAGGTTGTGCATGGATCAGAGAAGTGCAGGGAGAACTGGGAAGTGATTCTTTTCCCCAGTTGCTTTCAAAGTTAATAATATTGGGAAATTTAAACATCTACAGCATTAATATTAAGCAAAGAAAGTGGAACAATGTTGTATGTCGAAGTTGACTGATTTAGTGCCACGGAGACAATGGACTGGAGTGTATAAAGTTACAGTATCACAAAGTACCATATAGATGGAGACTGTTAAATATCAATGGAGCATTACCCTGCACTGTCAGCAAACCTTAGTGTGACCAGAGTGAGAGATGCTAAAATGTCATTTCATGGACCACATTATGTGCTGCTTACAATGAATATTTCGTCCATGGTTTATTACATTTTTGATAAATTGTGACTTCCTGGACAAAAAGTTGGTTAGCTTATCTCTGGCGTCATTTAAAGATATTTAAAGAACTGATTTTTACCCCAAAGGATCATTTAGTGGAAGCCTGTAGCCATGTGGTATTAAATTACTGTAGCAATGACAGGTCTCCTTCCTGAAATTAATAAATGCAATTTATAAAGAATGTTAAGTAACAACTAACAACTTAATACTTTGTGAATTTCAGTCAAACTGATTAAATAATTAAAGTAAATTTGCAGATTCAGGGAAGAAGTTTCACCAAAGGAAAGATGCAACATTTTGGTAAGGGTGTATGTTCATTCAGATACATAGCATGGATAAATTTCACACAAGAAGTTTTGCTGTGCTAACAAGAGAATTTCAGAGTTAATACTAAACCTGCCTTGTCACAATAACTTGAAAGATGTTTTGAAGTAGGTTAGGTTATTTAAACTGTAGTAACAGATTAAAACCTCTTCACAGAGAAGCTGATAGCACCAGAAATGCTATATTGTGAAAACGGAGAAAGTGGTGCTCAAATGGCTTGAGTAGTGTGCTCTGGTCTGTGGATGATGTCCAGCAAACATGTTTTCTGGAGAACCACATTACTAGAAAATATAAAGGGCATTCGTGAAGAATTTATGCTACTTATAAATTCTGATTTGCAAAGAGGAAGACCTATGGGAGACTCTTGAATTTAACAGAGTGATGCTTACCTAGACAGGAGGAAGGTGCAGTGAGGCTCTGCACAGCACAATGGGGCAGGAGTGGAGCAGGCTGAGGGAGGGATTTGGGTGCCTGGAGTTCATTCTCTGTGCTTGAGATCATGGGATTTGGAAGACAATTTCCATGTTTTTTTAAACGCTGAGGATTAACTCCATCATCCAGCTTTTCTAGGTTCATCCAGGATAAAAGCTTTTCATTTTTTTACGCTGTGTTGCGGTGTGACTCCCAGTTTGTCTGCCTCAGTTCCCCAGCCAGGGAGTTCCTATTCAGCATGAACAGCAGCGTAACGAGCAGCAGTGACTGAAGTTTTCAAGAGTAATGTGGGATGATTTTTTTGGAGATTTTGCAGATCCTCTATTCAGGAAGTTGCAGAAAACTATATTCTGTTATGAATATTACCTTCATTTCCTGCTGGATTCCATGGAGCCGATTCCTGCGCATTGGGGAATTCTGTTTTTTAGTTGTCTGAGCTGTAGCCTGAAAGTTATCTTGAGTCACTGCTGATTTTCCAAGGGAAAACAGGATGCTGTTTCCTGTTAGACTGTGTCTGTTCCAAGGCAAGTTACAAAAGGGAATTGCTTCTCCAGTTTGTCTTGCATATTTCTGGTGACTCAGATGCAAAACCCGTTAGCTCAACTATGAAGCTGGCCTGGTGCCTTTGCTTTTCAGTGAGTGGAGTTGAGTAAGAAGTGCCAAGCTGCCAGCGTTATGTTCAGATTAGTAGCGTGCATCACATTAAAATGTGCTCAACCCATACGGGTCATGCTTTCCATGCCACGTTGAGACGGTAATAAAGAAAGTGAGAAGGAAAAGCAAAAAACTTGTGAGTCAGAATCTTGTTTCTTCAGTTTTTTTTTTTTACCTACCAGACCCATTTTCCAGTCCTACAAGTGGAATATAGGAAGAGTCAGAAATACCAATGAAAAAATACCAAATATTTAAGGTTGCAGGATTTAATAATAGAAATCTTCAGCATGACTCATGGGGCCACATAGTGTGTGCTGCTATGCATTCAAAATAAAACTAATAATCATGGCTCTGGTAATGCTTTGAAATACACAGTGCTCTGGCAATTTATGCATTTTGCTATTACTGAGATGTTTAAAGTCTTTTGAAACCAAATAGAACTATATATTGAATTCAGATATCTTTCCAAAAGCCTTTCTTGGAATTAAATGATTTATGTGACTTTAATAGACCAATATTATGTTATCAATAAAGAGGGAGTGCATTTCATGCTGCAGACCTGAAAAAACCCCCCAAACAAACAAAAAACCACTTTAAAACCCTAAAACAAACAAACAAAAAGCCCAAAGTCTTTCACTTTATGATAAAACTGAGTGGCCAAAATATAAATAATCATCAAATATTGGCTATTGCATATTTATGTTTTAAAAGAGTCTTACTGGAAATTCTTAACATTCACTAAAAATACAGAAATTCAGGTAAATATTTTACAAAATAGCAAATCCATACATGATCATTTGTCCCAAAATAGATATTGAAAAATGAGAATGGGATTACTAAATTTTCTGGAGTTTTGTATGAGGTATGTAGCATCTCTGTGATGGTCTCTGATTTGTTTAACTCTTTAGCGTAACAGACTAAGTGAAGGAAAGAATCTTTTTCGTGATGCTGCTACTTGTGTCTGTGCCTGGCCAATTCTTATGTGTGATTTCACTGCAGTTTGGCTATTTCAAACTTCAAATAATCTTCCTATCACTGTATAACTGGCACTGATCAGGGCCTTAAAAATAGTTAAATAGAGTGGCTAGTCAATATTGTAATTCTTGTGAAACAAAAACCCTGAGAAAGAGAGAGAGAGATGTCATTTGAACACACTTTTTGAGTAAAGGAGAGGTTCTTTCTAAACAGGATAATGAAAAATCCTAATAAAAAAAAGTGAAATAAAAAGAAGGCAAGGAAAAAATAAAGGAAGGAAAAACCTCTGTTCAGTTGCCATCTTACTGCAAAATCAGAGTCACTATATTTTGTATATGGTTATAGAAATAATTTTTGGGGTGCTAGCCAAAGACTTCTGTGATTGATGGACAGCATTTTTCCTTTTTAGTAGTGCAATGGAAAGACAATAAAAAATATATTGTGGAACAGCTGGAGTGTTTTGTTGTACTCAAATTAAAATGTTGGATTCAAGTCTTGGTGTATTCCTTTTCTTGTGGTTTAACTTGAACGTACTCAGAAATAAAACTGAAATATTTCAGTATAAAAACCATGCAAAATATTTAGTCCTCTTCAATTAAAAAAGCCCAACGAACTTCCAACCAAAAGTTCAGAAAAATTGTGAATGTCTGAAATTAAATTCAGAGCTGTCAATGTTGTGATAATTTTTATATGTATCTTTGATAGCCTTATTGTGAAATCATTGCATTCGATACATTTTTGTGATGTTACTAATTTCCATAGAAAATACTAAATCCATTCTTTTTGTTTTGGCAATTGTATACTTTTGAACTAATTATTGGAGGTTTGGCCTTTTACAGTAGAAGGTGAGAAGGGCTCAGCTGAGCTTAATGGAAGGTGCTGACTGTTGAAATAGGGTTCAGTATTAGATTCCCACTGAAATGTAGCAAGTGTTGGTTGGAAAATGCACCCATGGATTATGGCCATAGTTTGGCAGGGTTTGACTTTTCTGCGTTGTGTACCTTGAGATTTATCATTAGTGTGTTCCACGCAAGGTTCTGGTTACAGATATGCTCAGTATGCAGTACTGGCATCTTGTTTTAGTTGATGTGCTTATGCTTTTCTGTAAGCCTCTTAAATCAGATGAAGCAGTCCTTTGCACTGACTACTGCTGCTGACAAATTGTGTCCCCTGTCAAGGAATAGCTGTAGTCGAGAAGTGGCCCTGCACTTGAAAACAGTCTGTATTATGCTGCATGTGTTCATAATGATGTGTAAAATATAGAAAGATAAATTGTTTTTACATGAATGCAAGAATAAAACAAATGACCTCATGTAGTCACTGTATCTAGTAGTTCCAGCTCATTTGTCTGTTTACTACACCACACTTTTGGTGGTTCGTCCAGCATCCCTCGTAGTTATGTCTGAGCTTTTCTCCTTTGTTTACTTCCATACAGTTTCACTGACTGCTCTGAACTGGGGGTGATAATCCTGCTGCTAAGACTTCAACCAATATGAACTGTATAGTTTACTTATATGGTTGTGATGTGGAGTTGCTGTATAAAGTTTCATGGCTGTAACAATTGGGAGAGCATCCTGCCAAAAAGTACTTAAAATCCTTGTGTTCAGTCCTTTCGTATAGAGGTTGGTCAGACCACGGCTTGGAACAGCTGCAAACTGAAATCTTTTGCATGAGGTTACTGCCACTTCAGCTTTCAGCTCATTCACACGTACAATGTCTCATGTGTCTAAGTGAGTTTGTGTGCTTAATAGAGATTTAAAAATTGCAAAGTCAAGCATCAAGCTCTGTAGCCAATAAGTAGTGCTATAGACATGGAAAAATCTGAGCCCTTCACAGCATTGATATGTGCAATGGAAAAACATTCTTGCAGTTGTTCCAGAACGGTGCTGAAGGAACTCCCTGCACGTGTGAATGCTCCCTGCTGTCTGAATAGTCTGTCTTTGGTTTCTGCTCAGCTCAGTGAATGCTGCTCAAATCAAATGTCATTTCCAACCAGATTGTAGCTCATTATCTTTACCTCCCCTGATACTAAACTTTGCAATCAGTTGGTAATAAATCTGACCTTAAAAGCTCTGTGATTTATTTTTTTTAACCTACCTCAGGATGTGTTTTCCGGGAAGCTCTGGATTGTCATGACACACACAGGTTGTGATCTAGAACTAAAGGAAGGGCTGAGCTAATTAAAATAAACTCCTAAATTAAGTATAGTTATCAGGAATTAGGCTCATTAGCCCCCATAATTAACTTTCCCCTAAAAACAATCTCTTCCAGTCTACATTATACTCTGCTTACTGCTTTTCCGCATGATGGACCTAATTTTTCATCCATTGTGATGCATACAAGTACCTCATCTAACTGGGCAATCTAACATTGAGGAGTTTATAAAAGTTGTATTTCTAAGTTATTTGACCACAAGAGATACAAGAAATTAAAGAAAAACTTGGACAGTCCTTGTTTATAATACCAGCTAAGTGGCTGCGAGTTGTGTCCTGATAAGGCTTTGTTTCCATACGAAATGCTATTGATGGCAAAGCTAGTACACACTGATTTGACAGCTGTCACTAATGAGGTTTCACTGCTGTATTTATTCAAGTTTGCACTAAAGTAGTTCACAATAAGTTTCATGATCAAGATGCCCATGGATTAATTGTTCCCGAAGCAGTGGTGTGCATAGATTGGGCAGATTTGTAACCGATTATTTTCTACTTTGGGAAATCTTGAAGTCGTGGTTTCTTGTAGTATTCCCCGCCCCGACACTCAGACTCTTTAACAGGGTGATGAAATATGCAGTTTTGCTTTTACTTGTTCTTCCTCAAAACACTTGCAATCTGTTAATTCCTTTTAAAAAGTGTGGGTTTCCTGCCTACTTTTCAGTTTGTCCAGTGTTGTGGGCAAAGAGACTGAAGGATGTGAGGGGGAAAGTTTAAGACAATTTTGGCTGAGGAGATAACAGGCAACAGAGTTAACTGTGAAGGTTTCATTGAATATGCTTTATAAATAAATATATATATACACACACAAAGAAGCCTAAACAACTTGAAACGCGTCTTTGAGGAGGTAGTGAGTGGTCTGACAGCATGGTTAAGCTTAACGCTTCTTGAGTCAAATTATCTTACTTGTCTGTTAGTGTGTATTCATTTTTGTTTTTACAGTTCACAGAAGTAAGAGGGTTGTTTGGATATGTTTGGAGGACAACTGAGAGTTTTCCATTCTTTGATATTTACCTAGTACAGCATAACTTTCACAATAGAGAGCTTGTAGTGATACTATGGTAGAGGCTGATTCATTGCAATTAGCAAAGGATGTCTGCAATGCAATGTTACATTGAGATGATTTTTTTTCTGTGAAATATGGAAATTTTCAAGTTTTGCACTTCACAGATTGCGGCTCTATATGTATTGGTGTTTGAGTTATGGCCTTGTGAGCAGGAAAATGCCTCTGTCTTGCCAAGTATGTGTTAGATTAGTGTATAAATATGGAGATTTTATTTTGTTACCTTATTTTTTTGATCTGCAGTGCTGTCAGGTGCTAGATGAATGCTTAAAGTGTAGGTAGTGACAAAGCAATGACATTTGTTTCACCTAATCTGAAGTAAGGTCTGGCAAAGCGGCTTTAGGTTTCTCTAGTTTTATATTTAACTTAGAAATCTTATTCTACTTAAGCATTAGTAATTGTTTTGGTATTTTCATCCTCAGTAAGAAGTACGGATCATACATGAACATGATGTAATGAATAAGTGCTGAGGCTTCTTTTGCTCGATGTTTTGATGACTGTGTAAGCAGTTACCCAATACCTAGAAAGTTGAAACTGCTTCTAAATTTTGAGGCACTTGATGTTCAGCGTTGCAGCCTGGCTCTGGAGAACTCAACGTGGGCTAAGGAAAAGCAAAGCCGGCATTGTAAGAAGTGTGTTATTATTGTATAAAATTTACTGCAAAGACGAGTGATATGAATAGAAAACATATACAGTAGCTTGCTGCATGCTAGCAGGTCTTTTCTGGGCTCCTAAATGTTAACTGGATAGTAATGTAAGTTATTACACTCATTAAATTAGGCCACAAACAAGTCAACAATGATTCAGCAAAATGGTTTTGTTTGTATAGTGCAAGGAAGTCTGATAGATATCCAGTCAAACATTTATGGCTAAATGGATGAAGATTTTAACATTACAGCCTAATAAAAACCCCATACTGTGTGATTAAATAAGAGGGAAAGCAGTAAAAAAGAGAAAGCATAATGATGGTAACATGTAGGTCAGTTACAATTTAATTGTCATTGCACTTCATTGCTAACATATCAATTCTCTGCTGCTTAGCTGAGCAGAAAACAACAACTTAACATGTACAGTGGGCTCATGCTACTCAGCAAACCCCCATTTCCATCACCTGCTTTCGACTACTTCCTTAGCAGCCGCTTGAAGTCTTCCTGCTTTAATAGGATAATATTGCTGGAAGCTCCTGCTGATTGTGTCCTCCCTGCGCTCAATGCATCAGTGATCAGTAAATTTACTTCACACTCTACATAGATGCTAAAATTAGGTTGTTTGCATTACAACTTTCAAGACTCCTGCAACAAGAAACACCTGCTTGCAGATTTATATTGTTTTATTTAATAGTTTAAAATATAGATAGCTTTACAGTGGCAATACCCTGATGTACTGCATAGGAAAAGCACAATGGCTGATCATTTTTCTTACTTATCCAGTTTATACTATATCTCCTTGCCATATAAGGTATAGCTTCATTAACATTAATTGCAGCTTTAGAAACTCCACGGTAGAATTTATTCTTGCCAACTTTTCCTATCATTTTATATTTGGTGGTCCCATGGAAATCTTCATGGAGGGAGGGGGAATTTCTGTATGTTTTTGTGGGATTTGTGGGGTTTTTTCAGTCTGGATAATCTGAGAGATCTCAAAGGAACACTGACTTTGGCACCTTTTTAAAATGTTAGCTCTAAAGAACTGTCTGTCTAGCACACTTATGCTGATCTATAGTGAAGACTTAACAGAGTACATAACCAAACTATTAATTCAGGTGCCTAAGGTGACATTTTTTATCCAGCTCTGCAGAGTCGATTTTATGTAGAGTAGAATGCAGTTCCCATTTGAAGGGGGGTTGGGAGGGTGGTAGTGGGGGGAGCAGCCTGACAACACCTAGGGAACTTCAGGAGAGAGGCCGGAAAAAATATCTATAATTCATTCAGAAGCATAGAATCCAGATTCTGGGAGCATTGTTGACTCTTTTTCTTGCCCAAAGTTAAGACGAAGCTTTTGAGATAAATGTAGACAGACTGATCCAGGAAAGCTACCCAGTGCTTTTTGGGCAATGTAAAAGCTAGCCAGAAATGATTGCTTTGTGTTAGAACAAGGGAATTTGGTGCATGTCAGAGATGGTGCAAGGAAATGGATGTGCCTTTGAACAAGAAATGTAATTAACTTTTTTCAGTCACTAGCCTGTGTGCTCAGATGTTTAACTGTGTACATGTTTTCTGACTCTCGGATTCCTGCTGCAGTTTGGTGTGGGCTGGTACATCCTCAGGGACTTATATTGCTGAGCTTCCCCTGCTCTCAGAGCAACGTTACTCAGCCCTCTGGCTGGTGGTGGTAGGGTGGAGCCATGTAGTTACCACATAGTGAGCTCATCCCCTAAAAATCTTCAAGATCTCTCTGGTTCTCTGTAAAACAGCAGTTTAGAAACCAATATGAAAACTGGGACCTGAAAACTAAGGGCATATATACTTGATGCCAGCATAGAAAACATGTACATTTCTCTACTGTAACCGCTAATGAAGTTGAAAAATAATTTTTCGTTCCAGTGTTTCATGTATGAAACTTCAGCAGCTCAAATCATTCATGTAATTGTTGGCCTTGTGAAGTGTGACAGATTCCACCCAGCTTCAGACCCAGCACCTTCCCAGCCTGAAGATCACACGCTTCTATTATTTTTATTTTATTTAGTTTGAGAAAAAATCGAAAGAATCCTTGCTAGCCTTCCTTCCTCTGAAAGAAATGGAAACTCATCTTTGTGGATGATGCTAGGGTAAAATGCTGAGATGGAGTATGAAAGAGTGGGGGAAAACTATTGCCCTGCTGCTTAATGAGGACCGGGGAGGAGTGAGCTTGCATGCCTCCAGAACGTGACCAGCAGGAATGATTTTTCCAGACCAGCTGACACTTCTGTGCATGCCTTGCACAAGAAACTATCATAAAGCTCCTATGAACTTCTGGTCTTTCTCACTTGTCGTTACTGACAATTCATTGAATGGTATCAGATCCTCTTGGTTGTGCTGTGGAGCTGAAAAGGCCATCGAAACAGCACTTCTAGTTTTAATTGCTGACCTAAAAACTTTAGCTAGCTTAGCTGGTAGTACTAAGAAAGCTCATGAGAGCTGGGACTTCGGTGTCAATGCTTGATGATTGTTGTGTCATGTAGTAAGGTTTGTGAAGTAGGGCAGAGACAGTGTTTCTGTGGTTGTGCCAGCATAGCTAGCTGCACTCTGGTTGCAGTTGGGCATAGTCTAACTACAAAGCAGGCCCTAATTAATATAATTTAGGATTTGCTGATTTGTCATCTTCAGAAGTTATTCTGCTCTCAACAGAAGTTAGCTGCAAATGTAGGACTGTAACGTCTGCCTCCATATAGGGTGGGTTCATGTCATATGTGATGATTGTACACATTTTTGGTACAACCATAATGGTAATATACATTCAAATTCAGGTGTAAAAAGTCATAAGCAAGCATGGGTATCCACAGCTGAAAATTCCGACCCTGCCTGTTTTTTCAGGAAATGTAAGCTTCCATTTTTTAAAACAAAACAAAAAACCAGAAGGCTTTGTCAGAAGAAAACCTACCACATACCACAGAATCGCAGGAGCTCGAAGTGCCAGAACACAAACTGCAGCATTGCTGGGGATCTATAACTGTGGTTTACTTTGTTGGTCAAACTATTCTATCTTATTTTACCTGTCTAGAAATGTTACCTGAATGAATATCTGAAATTTCAAAATAAAAAGAGAATAAGAAGGTAGGCTTGGGGCATATTCCAAAATTTACAAGTCAATAAGTCAAAAGAGTGTTAATCATTTTACTCCCCAGGAAGGCATGTCTGAAATGGTGTCCTTGGGGCAAATGTTTCACTGGACTCTATTTCCAAATATTTTATAAGCTGCTGGTGGGAACCAGTCCCACTGGACACTTTTCTGTTGAACTTCCAAACTACCAGTTTCTTCAGTCCATCCTTTGGCAGATGCAGGTTTCTGCAGGATGGGGAACTGCAGATCAAACGCCCTTCACACAAAGCACCTATTATCATTGTAGTCCTTGGCTGCTTGGGAACACTGGGACTGATTCCTCTGGACGCGTCATCTCCCCCCAAAGAGGGTTATGGTCCCTTTGCACTATCCTTTAAGAGCAGGATCAGCTTTCATAGGTAATAGGCCTCTCCCTGTGAAATAATTTAATAGCGAGTGCACTCCTCTGTGCACCTGAGAGCTCCAGGAGGTTTTCTGCCTTCCAGCAGCAGAGTGTCTCCTATAGCTCCCTGTGGTGCAATACATCTCCACAATCCACACCCTCGCTCAGCATGACCAGCACCTAATAGGCACCGTTGAGCCCCATTGCAATAGCATGTATTAGTGGCTTTAGAGTAAACTGCTTGCAAAAATCAGCCTAGATAAAATACCCAGATGTTTATGGTCAAAAGGTGTATTGGGAGCCAGTGAGGCAGCAAAGGCCTATTTGGAGTATGCCTTTCAAGGCTTAACAAGACTAACGTCTGTACGTACAAGTCTGTAAGGGCCCGACTAAATAGTGCTCTATCCATGCCTGTTTTTTTGATGAGCTAAAAAGCAAATTTAGACTTCTTTTCAGTGATGTGAAACAAGTACAGTTTGGGCTCCATTTGTCAGATGCAACTGAAAGCATAGAAAATGGAATAATTGCTGGAAAAAAGGTGAATTTGGTTCCCTTTCTGGAACACAACACAACTGCATCACAAATGTGAGAATTTAAGATTTACCTAATCTGGTAAATTTGAAACCTAATCCAGTTGCTTAACACTGCTATCCTGGTGATGCGACACAAACCCACTGCTTTTGATGCTACAGCAATGCTTGAGCTGTACAGGAATGAAAGGAATGAAGCTGTAGTTCAGTAAAAAAATCACAGAGATTGAGGATGACAGGCCTGCTCTGCAGTGGTGTAGCAGGTTCTGCTTTCTTAGAAGCCTGCTCCTCATTCCAATCATCAAGGTGCATCCATAGTAGTTTTATTTCCTTGGAGTTTCTGATGATTTCATCCTGCTTTCCCACACATTGCAAAAACATGTAGCACAACCTTTTGGTTTTGGGAGGCAGGAAAGGGTGAATACTGAGGAAATAAAGATGCATTATACAGGGTAAAAGGGTCCATCCACAAGTTTTGGGTTTCTTCAGTACCTGACTTCAATTCATGAATCAAAATAATATACTTTTTTTCCAAGTAGCTGACTATTTTTTTTGACTTTGTAATTTCATGTCCTGCTGAGTTAAGGAATGGCCATAGACACCTTTATATCCAGTAACACAGAACAACAGGTTCATGGTGTACTGTGTGCAGGTGTGTTTCCCGTGTAGGACCTTGTGCTTTTGGGGGATTGAGGGATGAGTTCTGCACTTAGCACCCAATCTGCAGGTAGGCCATGTGCTGCTTTAACCACTTGTGGTTGTTACAACTCCGTATCTTGTAACATAATTTTAGGTGGCTTATTAGACTATGATTGATGACAGCCAAAAGAGGATATACAGCTACTCACTGACATTCATGCTTGCCTTTTAAATACCATACTATATAGCTTCAGATCTCTATTTTACACTCAAGTGCTCTAATCCCCACATTAGTGCATCTCTTCCTCCTCCAAATTAACGTATTCCTTTAAATGCACTAATATTTCAGTGGTGGTTTTAAAACAAATTCTGCAGTATTTGCCCTTTCTTTTCTCTTCTTACATTACTTCCTTCTCAGTCAAACATTAACAATCCTCTCCACTGAAACTAAATTGTAAATATTCCCCTTGCCATTATGTCAGACCCCAGCTATTTCTTTATTTTTTTTCCTCCTTATTAAATTATGTTTACCTGAATACATCAGGTTCATTTCACCTAGGCAGGATGTCCCATTAAGCATGACAAGTAGAAGGTTGTGAGATTAATGCCCTTCTTGAGCCTGAATTAGCGTGTCAGCATCTTTTCAGACCTGGGACCAGAGAACATAGGAAGCATGCCATAATGGACCTTAGCCTTTAACTGAACTGCTCTAATATTATTCCTATAACAAGACTACTTTTAAAGAGGCTCATTATTGGCTTCATTAGATATGTTACTTGCATCAGTGGCTGTAGCTACTCGTATAATATGGAAGAGGTTAACATAGCGTATTTTTTATGTATTATATGGCATATAGCTTGAAGTAGCCAAAAGGTTTATGGCGATGTAATTGGTAGTTAGTGTGAAATTTGTAAGACAAATAGACAATACCTAGGGTAACCCCTATAATCCTCTCCTTTCAGTTTTTTACAGCCACCAAAGGGCCTCATTAAAACAGCAGTCAGCACCTTAGTGAAAAGATACAGTGCTTATAGTGCCCAAATGTGACAGAAAATCTGCATTTTGTAAATCTGACACCTTTGATAGATTATACAGTGTGAAGCCATTGCTTCTAAGCATTATGATAACGCTTAAGGTTCTCTTCTGAATCCAACCGTGCTACATTCACTGGATATAACAATGTGAAAAAGAGCTGGTTGAATAAAATAAAGCATGTGAGATGGAGAGGAGCCTTTTTTTCCTTTGATACAAAGCTCTTCTCATGCAACAGGACTAGCAGCTATGGTTGATATCCCTGGATCTGTTTGTACTGAGGGATATGGGCATATAAATATTGGCAAAATAACTGTTTAATATACAGATGCAAAAGAAACTCTGCCTACATTAACCAGTTTATATGGCTGCTGTAACGGAAGACTGTGTAGAGCAATGAGGGTAATAAGATTTCTTTTTTTCTGTTTCAGAGGCTAAATTCTGCCCTTGCTTAAACTCGTGTAAACCCAAGTGGATTCCATCACCCTAACTGAATCCTCTTGTCACTGAGAGTCCTGTAAATCTGGTGTAATGCACTGACTTAGATGGAATTAAATGAGCAGGCATAACAAAAATGAGGATCTGACCTGATGAGTTTAATTTATTCTTTCAGCTTATTTATAACAGCAATGAAACAAAAATTAACCCCATACAAAGAACATAGGCTTTGAGAACTGTGGTAAGAGTATGAAAGCTCAGTTCTTGATAAGTAAGCTATTTTTATATAGTAAGATATTTTAGTTACTTTAAAACTGAGCAAACATGAATTGCTGTGGTTGATTAGTTGCGACTATTTGCTCTAGTCAGGAAAAGCAACCTTAAACAACCAGAGGTCCAAAGGAATAATTATTGTCTTCACCTTGATTTAAGAAATGAGCTCAAGTGTTTGGAGCTGCAAAAATTTTAAGAACTTACCCAAAATAAAATGAAACTATCACTTAGCTCCCATTGCCTTCTTTGCGGCAGATGAAGTTCTTCTGTATTTTTCGCTCAAGGGGATGGAATGTAGGTTATAATGTTTACTTGGGCTCCAAATGTGACAGCTGTTTACCTCTTCATCTGGTAATTGAAAGATTTCCTTTTAAATTAGAGCTGCCATAGACAAAGAGTGGAGTAGAAGTTGCATTCAGTTCCCTGGCAAAAATATAACTCTGATAATTTTGAAAGAGGTATTTGCAGCTTAGTCCTTTGATCATTGCAGAAAATGTACCACGGTGTGTTGCTAAAATAGGAATGCAAACAAAAAGAGGGGAGGGGTAATATATGTGAAACCTTTTTATTCCCTTTTACATCAGGATTTGTTCCTGCCTATGGTGAATTTCCTGTTTAAAGGTGCAGAATTAGTCTGTGTGGATAGCAAGGACTAAATAATGTTGCTGAAGTGCTCACTATTCACAGAAGTTTAATTTTGATCACTTGAAAAACAAAAGAATATCCAAGAAGTGAACCCGAAAAGAACTACTGAGCAAGAATTTTCATAACTGGTTTTGTTTGGGTTTTTTTAAATGCAAGTCATAGATGCATTAGAATCCAGTAGCAAAATGAGAAATAACTGGAGTTTCACTGAGGATGAATTTGTGGCCGTAAGTATTCCATTATGTAACATGAGACACTTCAACCTTTCTTCACAGAGACTTAGAATTTTGAAATAGGTGGCAATATTAGAAGTACTGAAAAATTTTCTAGTACCCTTTAAAAAAATACGTCTCTGACTACATTATATTGACCCATGAGGTTGTTTTCTTCAATAACCTAATTCAGATGCAGCATCTTTCTATTTTATTGTTGTTTTCCCAAGACTATTGTCACAACTACTCATTATTCTTTTTGTAAGCACTGAGTTAAAAATGTAGAAGGGTGAAAGTTTTCTCTTCTCTTGATGATGTGGAGGAACTCTTTGTGTTTTCTGTTGCAGTGGGTTACCTTTCAGGTAACCTTTCAGGTGTCATCACCAAAGAAGCGACTCCCTTTTTATTGCATTCCTTGTTTCCAAGTCGTCCTGATTTTTTTTTTCCAAATAATATAGTTATTAAAAATATACCAAAGAAAATCCCTAAAGAGTAACAAAAACCCTTCTCTCTTTTGTTCAGTATTTAGCAACCAGTAGACCAGATCTAGGCATACATTTTGGATTGGAAGAAGATTGGCACAGTGCAGACAGAAAGGCCACACTAATCTTGGGTAGCAGATCAGAGCATCGCTGGGCCTCCTTTCTCACCCAGGGAAGTTTATTTCTATTAAATCACATAAAACTAACCATGATACTTGTTTAATAATTAAAATTTTGATTAAAAAAAAAAAAACCTTTTAAATCGTAGTCATTGATCTAGAGCAGGAAGCAAGTGTACGTACCAGTATTTCTTGTGGAGGATGATGCTGTGAAATCTGAAGGGCCTCATTTAATCTTGCACGAGGGTACTCGGTAGCATATAACAACAAATTGTCTCAGTCCATGCATACCAGAAGTGATTCAATTCTAAGCAGCAAAACAGAGGCTTGCTTAGGTGTAGATAATATTAAAATCTGGACCAGCAAAAAGCCTTTCAAATCAACTTTTTTACCAAAGTCTAGGTTTTGATCAATACGATTGCTTACACCGCAAAATGAGCATTCGTGTGTATCATATCTGGATTTTTTAATTCAGTGGATTATTTACATCTGTTAGGTAAGAATTACAGAGTGCTGAAATAATGTATTCTTGTGTTTTAGATCTATCACTGCCAAGGGCTACTGAATAGTAAGTATCAACATCTGTGTTACTTCTTCTTTGAGTTTTCTGATTAAATGTGTCTAAACATTTCAGCTCCTACTGGAAATAAAAATAAAAGTAGTTTCAAGCCAGTTTGATGTAGGATTTCAGTAAAACATACTAACAGCAAACATTAGTTAGGGGACTGTATGTGCAATTAGCCCTAAATAACATTAACCTAGTGTTGCGATTTGTATTATTGAAAGGACATTAAACTCTTGAAATTGTAAATAGTGGAGTAAATATAAATAAAAGTACCTGTATTTTGACAGTGACGTTCCACCTCTTGTTCCCTGCATGCACAAAAATCATTCAAATGCCTTTTCTTTCTCTGACAAAAATATTCATTAAAAACATTTCACTGTGCTGCCTTTTAATATAGCACGGGCATTCAACCTGCGCAGGAAGCTTCCCGGAACCACACAAATACTGTGTAATTATCTTGTGGCTCCCTGCTGGCTGCTGCATATTCCAAGCACAAAGTGAGCGGCACATTTCTAGAGCCTGACTTCTGTCTTCATTGTCCCTGCTTGGAATATGAAGCTCCACTTCATTATAGCAGACCTGATCAAACTTGATAGATTTAGCCATTATTCTTGACTGTGTCAACTTTCTACAGCTTTTTTTTTTTTTTTTTCCTTGGGCTCTTTTGTTTTGCCACCCAGGGAATGCATCTTATTTCTAGGCGCGCTGCCTCTCTCTCTTTTTCTCTCTCACTCTATCTCTCTCTCTCTCCTTTCCCCCCACCCCCCAAACAAACCAGGGTTTCAGCAAATAATGCTGCTTGTGGATCATGTGATTCAAGGAAAATAAGGCTTGCAATTTTTTCTCAATTGTCCTTTATGGGTTTTATTGACTATTTTTTTTCAGTTTGTTTCTATATAAAAAAAATTATACTGCAATATTGACACACAATACAGAAAAGCTTTGAAAATCCTTATTTTCTGTTAGTGGTACAATAAATTTAGCAATGTGAGGGGGTTTTGTCTGTTTTATGACAACTTTCAAGTAGCACTTCAGAGTTCATATTTTCAAGGATGATTCAGACAAATGTATCTTATCAAATTTTATAAATCATTACTTTGTTTATTTAACCTAGAGACATATAGCCACATTTTCCTTGCAAAAGGCATTAGATCATTCTTTGGGCAAATACAGATGTTAATACAACTGGTTTACCATAACAGATTGCTGTGTAGTTTTTGAGAGTTGCTATGCAACAATAGAGAAGTACGGTGCAGCTCTAACTGATTTTTAAAGTACTGGATAAAATACAAAGCATTTTCATACCTAACATAACACAGATTCTTTAAATTGCCAGAAAATGCATTAACCAATAGCTGAGAAATTTGCTCCTGAATTTTTGAGACTTACAGGGTCTCCCCATCTTTACTAACGAACACGATGAGTAGAGTGATGAAGCTTTTTAAGCTTTATATTTGTTATATTGGCATGCACACCTCACAGGCATAATAGATGTGGAAAAGCACTTTATGATTAATTTTGCTTATTAAATAACAATTACAAATTGTTAAAACTTTAGAAAAAGATGAGGCTGCTTTCCTTTTGTTTCTCTTTTGGTTCCAGATTAAAGAGTAAAGGGTGTCTTATTTCCAACAAGTTTACTGAAGGATTCTTGTTGAGGTATATTGTTTAGCAGCATTTAAGTACTGTTAGGAATTGGTATGACTTAAATTTAGTGTTATGCTTTTTAAATTAAAAAATCATTGTTTTTTAGAGTGGCATTTTCAGTCTTACCAAATGCTTCTCAGCATCTTAAAATGTAAATTGCAGAGAAGCAACACAAAGGATAAAGAGAAGATTTTGAAGGCAATCACAGTGATCACTTAATTCAGTCTCTGCATATCCACTTGGCATAAGGTAATTAGAGTGCCACATTGCTGTAAAGACAGAAAGCTTAGGGTACCATTCTGACTCACCCAGACGATAATACATGATTAGAAGTCAGTGACAGATCACAACTGCTGAATGACCCACCAAGGTCTTATCAAGGGCAAATCGCATAATTAGCATGCACTTCGCTGGCAGAGGAGTACGGTGCTATTGTTCTGGCACAATCAAATTAGCCCAGCCAATGAGGTCACTGTTCCGTGACCTTAAAGATGTTTTGTGTTTTATTTTTCTACCACATAACAAAAAAAAAAAAGAGAGAGGAAGAAAAACCAAAAAACCCACCCCACTTTGAGCTGAAGTTCTTGGGGATATATGTTCTGAAGGCATTTTTGGAACACACTCTCCTGACTCCTTAGTTCATCATGTGTAGGATAAAGGAGACAGCTAATGCAGTCTGACCCTGGGGGACACATATGTAATGGAGCCACTTAGACAGAAATTCAAGCATCTAGTGAGGCCTGGAACTCATTTGCCCTGAATGCATCCACAACATCATGCACCTAACGGGGGAGGGGGAGCCTTCATGCAAACACAAAATCTTTCCTTCATTATGATAATTAGCACAATTATCTTGATTTGCTCATTTTATCTGTATTTTCCCCAAGGTTTGGCCATTCTATTTGTCTCCCCATCAATCCCCCTGAGTAGGGCTCTGGGTTGAGAGCAAGAGTTGTTAGGGATGGTAGCCACCAACGATATCGTTCGTGTCATCTGTGGAATGCCATTGTGCTGCAGCACAGTTCTGCAGTGTAATATCACTAAAACACACACAAAGAGCCTTTCCTTTCTTACCCTGGAAGACCTCCTTTGGCTTTCCAGACTATAAAGTGCTCACCAGGCTTGTGAAGAAGTAGAAACTCCCTGTTCACAGCACAGTTCCAAAGCTGTTAGGGCCATTAACTCTTATTTTTCAGTTAAATTTGGAGTTGTTGACATAAATGTGGGGTTTTTTTCCTCCTGGTTTCTAAATAGGAATACAGCTTTGAATTTGAATTGCGCACTTGTTAATATGCACGGCATATAGGAAGGCTGTTGTAACTTTTAGTAAGAGTGAGAAGGTAGCCTTTATTTGTATTCTCTTCCATTAGCCTGTGCATATTTGGGCTGCATATCCCAACCTCTCCTGGATAATTGGATCAAAAGGGTCTATAATGAATTGTCTCTGTCATGTCTGGGCCTCTGTCACTGCTTCTCTCTACTACTACTTTTTTCCCTTTTTTTTTTTTTTTATAAGGCTGGGTTAAGTTAACTCAAGGTAGGAACTCTAAAATGTTTATATTTCATGAATTTAAAGATGAGCTTTCATGTTCAGTCAGAAGGGAAATGAAAGCACAACATTCAAATAGCTCCCTTTCTTTTCAAGGATTTGCTCCTAGGTCTCTTTCAGATATGAGAGGTGTTACACGTGGTATTTGTGCGTGACAGACTCTCTTCATCCCTCCTCCTCATTAATACTGCATCTTTACATACATTAATACTGTTTGTGACATCACAAAAATTCTCAGAACAAGCAGTAACAGTGTTAAAGAGTTCGTATGACTTTGTAGTTTAGTGCACAGGAGAAGAGGTTGTGAAGATGGGCTTTGCAATATTTTTTTTTCTGTAATAATTACTCATTGTGGAAAGAAAAGTGGGCAGTGAAGGCTAAACTGATGCATGCTTAAATAATATATTTCTAGTGTCTTACTAGGCATGAAGGTTCACCTTGGAGCCAATTAAATAATTCCAGATATAACTTGACTTCGTACATACTACTTCTTTGTGCTGCTGTGGTCATAGCCTTGTACAACAGCTTTGTGATCCTTCCCTGTTTCTAAATACATTTTTATTGATAAACAAACAAAGGTTCTTTACTGGCTTATGGTTTGTAGATAAAATACAAGAATTTATTAGAGAAAGGAATTCAAATTAAAGATCAGTGATTCAGAGTCTTCCCTAAGAATTAATTCTGACAATACCTTCCATTTATTATAAATACCTAGGCTCAGTCTGCGAAGAGTGTGCCATTGAAACTTTTCCTTGTCTGGCAGAAAGCTTATTTCTAAAGGTCTCGTTGATTGTGCAAACACAGGAACATTTTCTTTCCTTGAGAATTAATATTGACTGTGTATAGAGCGACAGCAGTACTCCATCTATCCACAAAATCATATAAACATATATAATTGCTCTGAAAATCTAATCTATTTTCTTGATACTTAGTCCATGTGATAACTTCTGTTTCACTGCATAAAATGATAAATTATATACAAAGAAGAGATTTTGGTTGTTCTTGAATCAGAAAGAGATAGAAATACACACTTTGTAAATACAGACCTACTTTTCCTAAAAGGCATTTATTTTACCAGTTTTGAAAATGTGTGTATTTGTATGTGGATGAGTGTCAGTGTGTGGCTGTTTACTTGTCTGTGTAGAAATAAAACGAAAAACTGTGTCTTTGTACATACTGCATGTGTAGTTGTATGTATAAGCATATAATAATTCACAGTCCCATAAGCTCTTGGTGGACATTCCTGCCTCAGTCATTCAGCCCCCACCATGAAAGTCCCCTAACAAACAGGATTAAAATTCACTCCTTTCAACCATCCTAGGCATTTATTCCTTCCTTTTCATTGAGCTACATTTGTCTGATTTAACAAGATAAGATTTGAGTGCTGATGCAGCCCGTTGTTAATGCAGCAGCCACATCCACCATACCATCGACAGTATGCATCAGAGGGATGCATAAATCAGGTATTCAAAAAAAATTAGATATGCAGCACACCAGTTTTATAGTCCCAGCCTCAGAAATTGAAATGGCCCAGATTAATGTATTATATCTTACACACTGTCCGAGTGAATCAACTTTAATATATTGAACAGATTCGCAGAACAAGACTTTGTTATCTAAGGAGCACTCGGAAGAAGGAATTGACCTGAGGATTTGATTTGGTTCAGGTAGTTCATGTTGTACAGCTGCATTTGAATAGTTTCACATAAAAATAAAATTTGTATCAGAAATATTTCACATCATTCTGGGCTTGTTCATATCGAAGCTTTGCAGTGGGGCAATATTACTGAAACAGTGTCCAGCAAAAAGATGATTTTAACCTTTGCTTCAGATGTGTCAAAACAATATAATGTAATTTTAATGCAAACTGCTGTTTCATAGCAGAGGCGCTTCCACACACTGACTCTAACTAGTTTAGGTTTATACTGAAAATGAAAAGCCCATTGAATTTCAGATATGATGGAAACACCACAATTTACACCAGTCTGCTCCCACAGTGTATGTTCTGTTTGAAGCTACGCAGGGAGATGATTTCTGCTGTATTCTCTATTGACAACCCATAAAACAACTTTACCTGCATAATCAAGGACAGATGAATGTTAAGATGTGAGGAGGGTAGGATAGTATCCCTTCCTTTATTTTGAATTACCATTACTATTAGGGCAGAATTTGGGTGATCATTTGCTTACTGAAAATAAGAGAAAAACCTGATTGAGTAGGGTGAGGCATAACAAGATGTCAGAGGCACGTGTTGAAGGGCTGTGAAGCACGTTTGCAGAGACAGACATTTATTCTGATTTTTCCTTTCTCTGAATTATATACTTACTGGGTAATTTGCTAGTAGTTAACAGCAGGATGTATTAAGAGTTTGTAGCTCCCCGTAGTTGTTCCCTTCTATGTTGTTCCCTTCCACTGGATGCTGAAGGAGGAAATCGTCTGGGTACAGTCCCCCATTTCCCTGAAAGCTGTTCTTGGTGGGGATCTATGTCGAGCGAAATGATAGCTTAGCACTTCTTCACTCTTTCAATAACGAGTGATTAGAAAGTGCTTACACCTGTAATTGTACTGTGCTAAATTCCATATTCTGAGTGTCCACTAGATACCTTGAAGGGCATTGGGCAGATTTTCTTGGTATTTGCGCTCCTGGAGTTGCAAAAGATGCCAAATAGGATTTGAAAATACGTAGGCATCTAAGTAAGCTTGAAATCAGTAAGAGTTAGGTGCTTTTCAGACATCCGATGCCTCTAAAATATGTTCAGGGAAGAGTAGAGTCTTTTAAGCCTGCCCTTTTAGAGCATTTTATGTCAAGCTATTTGTGCTGTTTACAAGATAGATGTTTAAACAGATAAGAGCAGACTGTGGCTGATGTAATGTTATTATACAATAGACTATAGAAACCTTCTTGCTAGATTCTGAGTCGAAGTCTGGGATCGGGAGATGAACTTGTTGTTGAATTACCCCATAGGAAAGCAATTAACAGTGCAGGGGGCAGCCAGGTCTTGGCCTTTCCTTTAGGCTGGCCAGTGGATCACGCTAATGCAATGGTACAGTGAACACGAGAGGAGCTGCTGGAGATGGTTGAGGTATTTTTTAAGTTGTTTGAGTTTCTTTGAGGCTATTCTAGGCACTGGACAACTTGCCTGTTTTTCATTTTGTCCAAAAGACACAGTCTGTTTTATTTATGCTATAATTTACCGAAAAAGGAATCTCAATAAGTATGTTGTCTTTTTTAACTTTAAAGCAGTATAATAAAAAAATTAGGGTAGGTTCATATTCTCTTTCAACATATAACACCTCACTGCTCCCTCCATTCCTGCCTCAGACAATTTATATGAATTATGGGTCTTTCTTTGTTAGACCTGGTCAAACTTCCTCTGTCTATACTGATATAAATGAGAGATATTATTATCAAATTAGCATTTATTTTGTGCTGCTAGAAAGGAGCAGCCCTGAAGAGAAATCTTGGTTTATCAACCATCCTCTTGTATATAAATAATCATGTGTAATTAACGTTAAAGTTGCACAGGAACCCGAAGTTAAAATGTTGCCACTTTAAGATTTGTTTATATTTAACCTTAATTCTAGAAGATCCAGCTCTTTCGCTCAGTGTGTTCCTCTTGAGTTGCTGGGATCCAATGCAAACCATTCGTTTTCCTCGAATAGTCTAAATGTATGCTTAATTCTTTAGTGAGCAGGGAGGACTTAAGTGTGTACTTCAGTGCTTTGTTGACCTGATAGCTGAATCATCCTAGCCTTTGTTATGCAAAGGCCTGTCCTTCAAAGAGTAGCTCTCTTTAAAACTTTTCTTCTTTTGTGGTTAATTCATACAATTTTTTCCATTAAGAAAATCAGAAATCATCCCTTTTACAAAATGATATTATAAACTTGTAAATCAGTATGAGTGGAAATATCCAATAGAATGCATGCCACTGTTAAACCATTCAGACAATTAGGAGAACATTTTAAACCCAAGTCACAGTTATTCCAATACATTAAGTATAACTCTTTAATGTTACAGAGTCTGTGTCTTCCATCTGTTCCATCAATTAAACTGTACGTTGATCTATGAAGTTATTAGCATCAGCCCAAGTTCCAAACAGATCCGTTTTGACACAAAAGGAAATTCTACATTTAGCAGGAACAGCCACATAATTTCTATTACAGACCCCCCAAAAAATAAATTCTCGTATTTCTATAAGCTTTTATTTTATTACAAAATTAGATTTAAGCATTGTATGCTCTAGCAAAGAGAATTAGAAAAAAGTTAGGGAGGTGCTTTATTCTCTGTCCTTTTAAGAGAGTACCTGGACTTTTGCAGATAAACAGTCACCAGAGAAATAGTTCACAGAATTGGTATTCCTTTATCCTGGTTAAATTGGTGAGTCTCCTTGGCTGTTTCTGTCATCACCAGCTGCAAGAGTAAGCTAGAGAGACTGGTCACAGCACAGGAAGTTTCAGCTAGATAAGAATCTCCTCATCAACTTTAAAGCAGCCCTATTGCTTTTGGAAAGAGATGATGGTGGTAAAAATGCGATACTCTCTTTAAAGACGTCTGAAGCTCTTTTGAAAGTAGCTATTTCTGCTGGTCAGTGGGGAGCAAACCAAGTTTTTAGTGTAACCATCCAGGGAAACCTGCAACTGTCATTCTTGTCAGTTATTAGGAGATCTTGGAGGCTGCTTGTTGGGTGGAGAAGTTAATTCTGTGTAACTGAGAGGGTTCTTGTTCTGGCACTTGAGGCTCAGTTTTGAGGTGCAGTTACATAGTCCCTGAGGGTTTTTTTGAACTATAATCCCACTGTTATGGAAGGGTAGAAAATGTAGGAAAGAGGTGAATTATATTCTTGCCGATCCGCTTTGCTGACCTGATGGGCAATCTTTTTTCCATCAAGATGAGACTTCTGCCTGGTTTCTCATTTAAGTACAATTTGGGAATGCTACAGCATTTCAAGAAAGAAAAATGTGGATGAGAAGATGCAACAAAACTTTGTCAGAAGGCATATTTCCTTTAAAATACAGATGGCAATAGTTTGCCGTTGTCCCTTTTGCCTACCAGGACAGTGCAGAAATATCTACTGAGTTTTGGAGACTGCAGATAGTTATGACAATAGACACATCTCCAGCTGTAGGTAACAGAGCAGTTACTGGCGTTGGCACAGTCTTATAAATTTCCTTTTGATGATAGACTTGATCTCTTTATAATAGATTGAACTTTAACTGAGTGACTTTCATCCAGATGCCCATTTCTTCCCAAGGCTAGGAAAGTGAAGAATTGCTCTAAGCATAGGGAAAGGCACGCTGATAATAATACAGCAACTGTCCCTTTCAGGGTTGTCAAACAAGATGGGTCACGAGGTTATCTTTGTAGGGTCAGAAAGCAGAAGTATCTTGACTAGAAAGAGCATTACAGTGCTTTGAGAACTCTGCAACAGGAAGAAGCAGAAGCGTTACCAAATAGCCCTTTTCATGGAGTATTGAATAAGTTGTCCCTTTTCCTTATTAAATGCCTTTCCAAGCTGAGGTGCTCTAAGTCTTTCAGGATGAGCTTGTCCTCAGCCATGCTTTTATCTTGGCTAGGTGTTTGTGCTTGACATACTCATAAAACTTCATAAAATGACTCTATGGGTCAGTGTTTTCAAGTCATATTGTCAACGCCTTTCCTTACAAATTCCTTTATCAAAGTTTGAGATTTTTGTGCAAAGTTAGCTCTTGCCCCTGTTTCAATATTAGACTCCTGGAATCTTATTATTTCCATTTGCTGTTGGAGAACTCCTTTCTCTTTTCTTGTTGAATTGTTCTCAAACATGATACATTTTCTAAGGTTTTATTCCCAAAGTGATCTAATTGGTCAAGAGAGGATTCAGCTGCCTATCCAATCATCCTTTTTCTGTTGTACAACTTGCACCAGTTAGTGGGCAATTTAGAGCACCCTGAGATTCCAGTGTATTACAACTTGGAGAAAAATGTTTTAATATCTATTATTTAAAAATAATGAACTTGATGTCACTTTCTTGTCTTTCATTCTCTTGGGATGGCGTTAGGGAGTCAATAGTTTTCAGTTGTAGATAGCTTTGATTTTACAGCTATGTGACATATGCTTATATTTGGTAGTAGTTATCTTGTAAAATAACATTCTATATGTGTGGCTAACTTCTAGAAAGAGGGCAAAACAGAAGCCTCAGTCGGTCATACTACCTGTCACTTTCACATTTGGAGTTTGAATCTAGCCGGTGCTCCCCTTCTATCTTACGTGTGAGACTGGTGGACAGCAACTGGGACAAACCTCCTGAGTACTGAGAAAGTTAGTAGCAGGTTGAAAAATTCCATATGGATACCCCATTTCTGGTTCGCTGCACAGCAGGATGCTGGTATCAAAAACTTGTGTGTGGGATAAGCAGTTGAAGGGAAGATACTGATACCTGTATTCCTTGAGGTAAAGGAAAGAGAATGCGGCAATACCATTGTTGGAGGTGCCCATTTGAAAAAAGCTAAGAAGTAACTGGTTAGAGTTAAGCAATCAAAGTCGCTTTTATAAAACTCAAAGGGCAATAAAAAGTATCTTTGTATTATAGATTGAATATTTATTAATCTGTTGATATATCAAGTAAATTGCAGCTCAGGTGATTGCAGCTCTTGATTGTGCAGTAAAGGTGCTAGTACATATACGTACTCTTCATGAGCGCAACTGTGAGTTCTGAACTTTTCCTCGAACTTCATATTCTTTGCTTTTTTAAAAATGAGTCTGTGAACAAATGACAATATTTGAGAGAGAACTGGGTGTTGATAGGGTATAATCTTTTCTCAGTCTGCTGGTTTTGGCTGGGATAGAGTTAATTTTGTTCACGGTGGTAAGTATGGGGCTGTGTTTTGGATTTGGGCTGGTGGAAACTGTGTTGATAATACAGGGATCTTTTAGTTACTGCTGAGCAGTGCTTACACAGAGTCCAGTCCTTTTCTGCCTCTCACCCCACCCCACCAGTGAGTAGGCTGGAGGTGCACAAAGAGCTGGGAGAGGACACAGCTAGGACGGCTGATCCCGACTGACCAAAGGGATATTCCATACCATAAGAAGGAGGAAAGGGGGACGTTCAGAGTTATGCCATTTGTCTTCCCAAGTAATGGTTAGGCATGATGGAAACCTGCTTTCCTGGAGACTGCTGAACACCTGCCTGTCAGAGGGAAGCAGTGAATTCATTCCTTCTTTTGCTTTGCCTGGGTGTGCCATTTTTGCTTCACCCATTAAACTGCCTTTGTCTCAAGGTGTGAGTTTTCTCACTTTTATCCTTACAATCCCCTCCCTCATCCTGCTGTGGAGGAGTTAGTGAGTGGCTGTGTGGTGCTTAGTTGCCACCTGGGGATAAACCATGACACACAGGTTTCCCTTTTCCTTGAAGAAATAATCCTATTTTCTTACTCCCTTTCATTCCTATCAGTTTACTTGTTTATATCATCCAGAATACTGTACTTGCCTTATGGTTCGAGTTCTTTTTCTCCTTGTAAATACTTTTTTTTTTTTCTGGACTTGAGTAGTATTTCTGCATAATTTAATTCCCTGAATCCCAGACATTGTAATTGCTGGGATCCAGGATCCCACAGAACTGGAATGCTATTCCAGTTTGCCTTGCATAGTCAGATTTTATTTCAAGGTAACACACAGTTTTTAAAATGTTTTTTTAAAAATACGTATATGCCTGTAACTCTGTCCTGCAACACCACAACACTGACCACGAAACAGGGAGAAAAAATATAGCTGTACTTTCCATTTCAAGTTCTAGACTATTCCCCAGCCCCTCCCCTTTGCAATTACATGTAAAATGAAAGTGTGGAATGATATTCTGAACCCAAAGCTTGAAAACTTGTATAATTTATTTCATGACCAGTGTTGTGGGTTCTTTTTTAAATCTGCACTTTTTATTTCTCATATGGAACCTTTTCAATCTATCTTTAAGAACACCTCTAGCAGAAAAATCCAAACCTCTTCCTTATCAAGCCTAATTTCTTAAGTTCTTTATGGTATTTCCTAGAGGAGATAATTCAGTTAATCCATTTTTAAAAAGTAAAAATTGTGCCTGTGATGTACAGAATGTCAAAACATCTGATTCTGAGATTTTTTTTCAGTGATTTCTGCAGTGCTTTGAAGGATATCATCTGATCTGAGTCGGCATTCTCAAAATATTCACTGCTCAAATAGTTAGAAACCTTGAAATTTTTTTAGTGCAGAAGTAAAACTCATAGGAACTCATGGATGGTAGAGTTAATCAGGGAGATGAAGCTGACAAAGTGCAAAAATCTACAGTGTGCCTACTATGTGGGAAACTTGTAGTCAGTTGTGAACAATTTTGTAGTCACAAAGTAGTTTATCTGAAATAAACCAGGTGAAAAGCCGCCTGAAAAGTACTTCTGTCCATAAAGAGAGGACCATAAGGTATCTGGTTTAGTGGTTTAGATGCAGGTTTGCAGAGGGTGGTTGCTGCCCTAAGGGAGGTGAATCCTACACCTTTAGTTAGGTTTCATACTGATGGAAAAAAAAAACCCTGTAGTTTATGAGTTCAGTTGATGGGTAGAGAGAAAGTTAGATGATACGCTGTGCGGGTAAAGCATGGTCCAGAACAGTGAGTTATTGTAAGCTGTGGTTCAAGAAGCTGTCAAAATGGAGGTACCTACACACACACTTCTTGTTTCAGAAGAGTCAGTAAAATGAAAATATAAAAATACTGATTTAAAAACTGAATTAGTTGGAAGGGGAACCAACATAGGCAGAACAACAGCTTTTTTTGCTGGAGGACATAACTTTTCAGATTTAGGGAAAAGATGGTTTGGTGTGGTGACATTATTATCGCAGTACACGAGCATCTTAGTATATAAGATTAGTGTTCCTGCACAGAATTCTCACCTAGCTGTCATTCACCCTTCAAGCAAGATGAGAACAGGACATTTTAAAGTTGCAAAGAAATAGAAGGGAAATCCTGTTACAACTCCCAGCTATGCCTTTGGGGAAAGCACTTTTCATTATTTCTTGATGCGTTTTAGGATTTTATATTGTGTCATTCACTCTTCTGTGGATAAATATTTAAGTATATAGCCACCATTACTTCTGTCTTCTAAGTACCAACTCTTTGGCAACTTTCAGAGTATTTCTTCATACCCTATTTAAGAAGGAATATTTCCCTTCCCCTGCCCAAGTGTTTATGAGAACTTTTGGGTTTAGGGAACCTCAATGGTGTCTTTAGATCATGAGCTACTTTTTTTATACCTATTTTATAACAGTGCACCAAATAAAAGTCTCAGGCACAGTTCTCCAGGTTTTTAACCTGCCCGACACCAGCATGGGTAGGGACTGTATGGTAAGTATGCTTTGCTACTGCGCGTGAGCCTTTAAGTGATCAAGTAGTATGTTTGCTTAAGGTCAAATAGACTATATTATGACAAATGTAAATATGAAACTACCTTGTTTTTTTTAACTTGTTAAATCTAGAACTCAATCTAGAGACATTTATTGTCCTGCAGTTTAAGGTAAAATAAATATATTGTTCTTATTGCTGTTGGTACTAAATTAGGAACCTAAGTTGTGCTACTTCCTGTTCTTTTTATTACCTATAATCTCATCAAAGTATAGTATGTACTAAGTAGGGTAAAGATCAACCCTCCATGATTTAGGTAATTTACAGACTTATCCGGCATCACAGTATATCAGATTGCTTCCAGCTTTCTCAAAAATTAGTGAGTTTGTCAGGTTAGGAAGTTTGCAATTTGTATATCCAAGAGATGTTACTCAAAAGATATAAACACTTAAGGAAGTGGAGTGTGCGTACAGCATTTTTTCGAATGAGGATAGTTGTGTTTGAACATTTGATCTATTTCCAGTTTATTGAGTTTTATATGTATAACTTAAACGTTTAATACTATATTTTTAACAATATATTGTTATACATGCTATTGTTCCCTATGCTTTATTCCCTTCATGTCTAGAACCCAAAGGAAATGATATCAATTAGATACCCACCTTCATCTCTGGGAGGAAAAAAAGCCATTGTGACTGTTCCTCCTTTCTAATATCTCTTCCCAGATAACAGAGCCTCCACCTTCTTTTTGCCCTTGCAATGGTTTGACGTTCATCATCTTCTCCTTTTCCAGGACAGAGGCCTGTCCTGCGTTTATCTTCATCTGGGCAAAATATGTCTTTGTTTAGAAGTTACGACAATCCACAGGCCATACTTGTGGCAGCTTGGGTGACAAGAACAAGGTAGTCACAGTTACATGGCATCCGGCACAGGCTAAACCTGGAAAGCTTTTTACAGCCCATTTTTCATATTACGTTGGAAGCTGAACTGCTCCTATTGTCTTTATAAGTGACAGGTATCCTTTTGAGTATAAACATCTCTCAAAATGTTTACAAGTGTTTAATCATTAGGAATGTATTGAGGAACAAATTAGAGCAACCTGTATATACAGTTGTTAGTAAAGAAAATCCACTGAGTTTTGAACAAATAACACCATATTCCAAAACAGCATCTCATTTTTCTGCTCTTCAGCTATGATGAGATATGAGTTTAAGCGAAAAGAATGGAGAAAGAATTGCAATGTGTCCATGAAAATAATGACATTAATAATGTAGAATATGATCAAAAGAACACAAATACCATCAAATGCGTATGCTAGTGATTGGATTGGTGTGAGTGAAGTGAATATTTCAAGTTTTCATATTTGCATGTCCTGTCACTTTATGTTCAGAGATTTTGATAGTAAATAAAGCTGCAGTATGATTTAATATGAATGTAAATCTGGATATGGCAGCTTTGCGGTGATGGTGGAAAGCAAAGTTTTTAACATAACGCTTTCCAAATGAACATTTCTAACCAAAGAGGTTTTGTGCATGAATTCTAAATTTCCATTAAGGGACAGCCATATAGTTAATATACTTAGTGTAGCAGAGGTCAGTAATAATTACCTTTAAATCCATAAGTGGTAAAAATACAAAGTTTATGGCTAGTAAGTACTGGAAGAGAGTTTTCCATCAAGTGTTAATGATAAACCTGCTGCACGTAAAAGCTTCAGAAGGACAGTGCCTCTTTAACGGGGACTACTATTTGTGCTCCGTGGAGCTTTGCAGTATTAGTAAAACAGCATGAAAGAGTTGATTTTCATTTTATGTTGTGCTTGTGAGGCATTAACATGATGTTCTAACACTTGTAAATGAATACAGCTCTTGCCTAATCTGTCATTTTAATGCCTTATAGATTTTATTTCACTCTGTGTCGTACCAGATTCTCAATAATAATAATCAACTGCTTTGTTGTTCTCTTGCAGAAATTAAATTTCTGTAGTGAGTGTGCAACTAATAAAAGATGTTGCTTGAGGAAACAAAAAATAAATATGATGAATCATAAAAGTTGTATGTAGGGGGTTGCTCATATATGAAAGACAATTACTGAACCAGTGGTAAATTCATCTGATTCTCATATTGTCAACAGCTTAATAACTCTCACAAAGGATTTAACCGTAGTAGCTTTATCTGCATTGCTGTCTTTAAACACCAATGTGAACTCTGTCGACACTGATGTATATAAGAGCTATGTATGCGTGTCTATATATGTATTTAGTATTTTAAAATGCTATTGACATTATCATGCTATGTTCTTTTCTGAAGCTGAGAAACACTACTGTACTAACTTTGCCACTTCTGTAAGTCTAGCCATTTTTTGTCAGAGTTAGCCGAGTGGTAAAGCACTGGAACGGGATTTTCAGGAGCCAGGGTAGTGGAGAAGTTTCCAGTGCATTGGTTAAACAGTGACTCTCACATAGAGTGCGAGAATGCAGTGTTTTCAACAGGTGCCTAGCAGACAACTCTAGCTGGCTAAATACTCAGGAGTTTATTTGTAGACATTTCTAAACATGCCTGCCATGAATGTTCAATATAGGTTAGCCTTTGTCTTCACCCCTGAAAAAGGAGAGAGGAAAAAAAAAAGGCAGGAGAAAAAAAATTCTCATAGAAACTCATGCCTCTGAGATGTTCCTCTTGGATTTTGTTGAGGTCTCCTTACTCTTTAGGAAACACAGTTCAGTAGAAAATAGTCTGTTGGACTGTAGGTAGATATATAGATCTGATTTTGGAATAAAACAGCTGTAATATCAGGTAAAATTTACTTCTTGATATCCACTGTTTTCTCCCTGAGGGCTTACAAACACAGGTGAAAGGTAACCATACTATCAACTTCATATTTTAAATCCCTCCTTTCTTAACATAAGTGGCTGTGAACAGAATAAGGCAACAGGGAACCAGGCTTTTAACCTGCATAATGTGTGTATAAAAGCATACGCTTCCTTTTTGGCGTTATCTGCTTCTAGTGTAGTCACATCTTTTGGCTCCTACTTGACAATATGGCTGCTAATTTTACTTTCAGGTAGTCAGAGTATTGTGATTTTTTTCTGTTTGCTGAAGTACATGCAAAAGGATACAAACAATCTTTTATAGGAGCGCAGGGGAGCTGTTATCAACAACAATATCAAGGATATTTAAGGCTCAATTTTGCATCCAACAGTTCCCATTAGGCATCAGAATGAAATAACAGAAGTTCCCAAACAGCTCAGTTTTATTTCTGTAAGAACCACAGGATACTCAGCACTTTTAAAAACTTTTGTTATTTTTTTTCCCCAAAAGGAACTTGAGCTCCCCTAAATAACTATCTACTGCTGATGAGATTGAGTATCTCTGGAGAGCTGGGCTATCAGCTTTGATCTTACCTGTGATACTGCAGCAAAGAGGGTCATTAAGCAGAGAATCTTTCCAGGCCTTTTTGTATTGCTGTTGCCAATTTCTTATTTGGACCTGAATCCACTGCCATTCATGAAGATGGGGCTGCCCAGGGACAGAACTTCTTTCTGTCCTGTAATACATGTTATGGACTTGTGTATCTAAGTGACAACATAATGTAGCCTTAGCCTGTCTCTTAGCAATCCTAACAGTAACTGTCACGATTTTATTTTCAATTTTTCCTCGTTCTTGATCAGACTTTTCTAGGAAACACAGCCGGAAGAAAATCTCATTGTCTTCTTTCGTGGAAAAGACCATATTTGGTGATGATTTAAAATTTGGGTACAAACAGGGAAATAGTTTACAGAAATTACAGTTTTTTAGTTGACTCCTAAATAGCATATGATGCCGTTATATTTATTTCTTTATATTGGTACAGATCTAGTGCTATGTGTGTTCCTGCCAAAAGGACAGGTGTAGGTCAAAGCATCTAAAGGATGAACCAGGATGAAAAAATTAGAGTTGACAGTGTAAAGTGATCGAAAATTTGAAACTACCACAGAACACATCTGTTTCATAAAATACGATAATTCAGGCTGGGAGGGACCTGAGAAGTCTTTAATGTAACATCCTTCCTAAAGCAAGATCATCTATTGGATCAGACTAGGTGGCTTAGAGTTTTATCATGCTGGATCTTGAGGAGCTCTAAGAATGCAGCCTGCACAACCTCTCTGGGTAAGCTCTTCCACTGCTTGACGTTGCCATGATTGAAATGTCTTGAGTGTGTAATGGAAGCAATGCATGCTGGAAAGTATAGGGGTTTTTTGCATTTTGAACAAGCTTGTATGTAAACAGTGACTCTAAAATCAGACACTAGTTCTTGTGAGAGGCAACAAGGTCTGGATGAGCGGACAGAGCATTTGGCCTGAGAGCCAGGAACCCCCTGTGTTTTCATTTGAGTTTTGCCTATAACTTGCTGAGAGCCTTCCAGCAAGTCACTTTTACCCCTCTATCTCAATTTCTCCATTTATAAAATGGGCATAATAATACTTACCTACCCTACAGGGTGTTGTGAGGATTAATTAGTTGTTGGTACAGCGCTTAAAAGATGTAAAAAGCCATATAAATGCTGGATATTATCATTATAATGAGAAGCACACAGCACTGTAAGAAAAGAAATGGTCTCAAAATAGGTTGCATGTGCTATTATGACCCCCCACAAGAATAGCTTCTGGGGTTTATTTGAAACATCAGCAAGCATCAAGCTTCCAAATCCATAGTTTGATGCTCCATTATAGCCGTTAACATTTTTTTCTCTTCCCAGTTATTTTTTATAGTCAGTGCAAGTTAGAAAAACAAGCCCAGGTAAACATATGTAATGGTCCTGCTTGAATAAGCACTTACTTTTATGATGTTTATGTTAAATATATAAGGATCATTAGGAGGACAAGGTGACACAGTCAGTTATTTTGATAGCCTTGAGGCACTTCACCACTGACACTTGGTTTTGAATTCCAATTGGAAATGACCCAAGTTATTGTAAAAGTAGGAAGTTTGTGTACCTAAAACTCAAATTCCAGAAAGCATTCAAAACTAGAGATGACAATGATAGTAATCTGCACTACAACAACATTTTCTTAATTGTATTGTGTAATTTAGAAACTAATCTGAAAAAAAACCCCAGGAGGGCTTCTCAGGGTTACTCTGACATACCAGAGTAACTGGTGCCAACAAACAGAGCTCCAGTAAGTGATCTCAGCAAGTCTAGTAGAGAAACTCTGGTGCTAGGAATGTTAAGATGCCCACCCAAGAGTAAAAATTCTGTCTTTATAACTCATTGTACAAAGTAGGACTCTTACCATTGTCATCGAAGTCACTGGGTCAGATCTGATCTCTTTTTTTTCCCTGTATGAAATGAAAAAAAAAAATGCTGTTCATAGATTTCTGTTTAATAGTGTTTGCCAGACAAAGTAGAATTTTCACAGCACAAGTTCTATAGCTCAAGAGTCCTATTCACTCAGCATTTATTTCATAGGTCTTTTATCCACCTTTTCTGGCTTTAAAAAAAAAAAAAAAAAGAAAGAAAAAACAGGGAATTTACTCAAAGTAAGCTTTGCATCAAAACTATCTTCTGGGTTTTTTGCTTTTTTTTGTAGAGTTAATGAAATCTCAAGAAGACATTCATAATGATCTTTAGACACAGAACTCATAAGATGAATATTAACAGCTAAAAAACAGGAAGTATTTCCCACTCCAGCAGAAAACATATACCTCCCTTTCAATAAATATGGGTCCTGTCAGGTAATTTTTTATAGGGAAATGTGATCCAGAGATATGAATATAGGTTTGAGAGCTAAAACTATATGCGTTCTAATTCTACATATAACGCTGAATTTGTCTGTGGCTCTGGGCAAATCACTCACCTCTCCATATGAATTCCCTACGTGTAGCATGGAAGCATTTTTGTGTACAGTGCGTCATGCAGTTGCTGTAAGGTGTTGAGTTAGTTATGTCTATAAAGATTCTAGAGGAGAAGTTGGATTTCTGGCAAACAGTGGATGAAGTTTTGTCTCAAAACA
This sequence comes from Neomorphus geoffroyi, assembly GCA_033558235.1. NCBI lineage: Eukaryota > Metazoa > Chordata > Aves > Cuculiformes > Neomorphidae > Neomorphus > Neomorphus geoffroyi. The sequence goes on along the minus strand of JAUMJM010000005.1, from coordinate 95,481,573 downwards.
TTTGGTTAAGACTGCAGGTAGTGTTTGTATAACTGTTCAATGCCTGAATCTCCACAACCAACCTGGAAAATTTAACAATGACGTTTTTTCATAGTTCTTATGTGCGGGTTTTTTTTCACATGATGTAGATGAACAAGGAAATTCACAATAGGTCTGGCTTTGAAATTCCTAGTGCAGAATAAGGGCTGTCGTTAAAATCGACTAGTTTTGTCTGAGCAAGGATAGAGTAAAAATGTAAAATATTATTATTTAATTTAATTATTATAGATAAGTTTTAATTTGTATATTCTTATTGACAAGTATCACTAAATGTAACAGAATTACAAACCAAACCAGATGATGTGCCATGTCCAGTTCACTTTGTCAGGGAACATTCACGACATTTATGAGCCATCCTATGTACCAGCATCAGCTCCTTTTGCCATGAAACCTAGTGCTGGTAGGTGGGTATTTAAAAGGTTTAGTGAGAGAAAGAAACACAGAGAGGCTTTCCTCAGATTAACCAAAGCTGGACTGGAAGCAGTTGTTGTCATCCTCTAGTTGTATTTAGTATGAAGTGTTTCAGGAAAAGAAAGGTTCCTGTGCTAGATGCATTATTTTTAATAACCCTTCCACGGGATTTAAAACCATATGCCACTCAGCGTTGCAACTGCTGTGGGAGATGCAGTCCCCTTCACCTCTCTGATAAATCTATGCCTGAGAAAGTGTGTTTTATTTTAGTATTATCGATGTATTTTGCTCCTATATATGCTTGCTAGCTACATAAATGTGTAATGTTTTTAATTTAGCTAAGTTGTTAGCAGGGATATCTTGTGGCAGGAAGTCCTCTAGTCTTATTTCTTCACTGTGAAAATATGTTATCTATTTTGAATTTGCTACTGTCTGGTTTAATTAATTACATAATTAGCTTATTGAACAAAACAGGCTGAAAAGTTTATGTTTCTGCATGCTTTTAGGTGGTTTTGCCATGACTTACCAACACATGAGAATTAATACCCAAACAGTGCTCAGTTTCGTTATGCAAGTCAGTAGAACTAGATAGCGTGGAGGATCACCTTATGCCCCTGCTGCAATTTCTGCCTGCAGTTTGGAATTCCTATGAAGAAGAAAGTTTAGTTTCTCAGTGCTCTGAGTTATATTCCCCTTGTATTTAAAAAGAACCTTGCAAACGTTATTCTGGCTCGTTATTATTATCTATATATGTTGATGATTATAGAATAAGGATGTGTATAGGGAGTTCTGATGAAGGGTATGGAGCAAGATGATTGAAGGCACTTACAGATGGAAGTCTTGTATGGTGACAAGTTTCCAAGCTCTGTATGGCAGATTTCTCTCTGGCCTAATATGTAGTTTATCATATTTCTCTCACTTCTTATGAGTGATTTATCCTTGCTTTGAGTTCTTTTCTGAGAATGCTTACAGCACCCAGCAATGAATAAATGTAAATGATTATTTATGGTTTGTGGAAAATGACTCAGTATTTTCTTTAATTCATTATAGTGATAAGATTATTTCTGTAGTGTACAAATATTTTTTCAAAACATTTTGTATTGCGTAGAAGCCATTCTGTTGGCCACTGAGTTGCATTTAAGAGAACACAGGTATCATTTTCATTTGGACTTGTGGAACCTATGCGTTTTGGGGTGCATATTACATCCACGTGGATTTGGGGCTTTGCATGATTTTCTACTGTTTGTTTTGTGTTTGATTTTGTAGTTGTTGGTTTTTGTTTTGTTGTTGGTTTTTTTGGGGGGACAAGACCCAAAATTTAAACAAACTTGTGGGAGGCGTGCAAACCTACTGGCATATATATTGAAACTGGAAAGAAAAATGCTTCTTCAGACCCTTGTGAAGCATTATTGCTTAATTAACCCTACTTAAGCCCTACCTTGTGAAAAGGTTAATGGGATTTTTAATGACCTTGAGTGGTCAAGGCCTCAATTTTACATTTCTTCTGAAAGCAAATGGAAAATAGAACAAGAAAGCTGTTCAAACTTCTATGCATCTGGAAAAAAATTGGTTTACAGCAACAGTTCAGGTCATTTCCTATTTTATTTGAAATGGTTTACCCATTCCTTATCTTGGATCCACTGACGTCTCCGTTGATGTTTGATGCAACACTGAGTTGCCACTTACAGAATTTAGTAGTAGATTGCAGTTTCGCTCGCTTGCTTAGAGGGTGGAGAAGGACCCATTGCTCTACAGTGACCTTGCACACAAAGCTGAACACAAAGAGCCATAATGGAGAAGCTGGTTTTGAAGAACATTATACCCTCACCCTAACCTCTTCTGTAGTAACCTCCATGTTGCACAGACCATAAAGTGCGTATCTTTCTTTCCCCTAGAGATAAATGCTTTATAACTGCTCTTCTTTCTGACTCCACGGGTACAAACTGCCTTTGCTTTGAATAATGGCCAAAATGGTCCATATCTAATGAAATTCATACTACAGTTGTTCTCAACTTGTTTTCAACTCTGATGTCTGCAGCTTCTGTTTAAGACCCAGGGAACAGTTTGTCTACTTTCTGACTCAAGGAACAGTTTGTCTACTTTCTCCAACTATACTTGCTGCTTTTAGGAAAGTCTTCTGTTGACCACATCCCTACCATTTCGTGTCCAGTAGCAATGTTTTTAAGAGAGAGGGATCATTCACTCGGTCTGTTTTTGAATCAGCCTGATCACACTGCAGTTGTATTTGCTTTGAAATTCTCTGTTTTGGGTTGCTCTGACATTGTTCTGTCATACTAAATTCTTCAATATAATCATATTAAAAAAAATAAAGTTTTTATTTTTTTAGAAATAAATGCCTTGGTTTTGAGGCATAGAATTGGTGCGTCTATTTTTTAAACAGTATCATTGCTACTAATAATTGTATTGCCAGTACCGATGCATTGTCTATCCACGTGTTTCAAAATGGTTTTCAGACCTTGTTAATGAATGAAATCTGAATAATGACTTTGCTGATGTAGACAAAGAGCACTAAGAAATTTAGCATTTAGTTTGTAGGCAAAGTTTCGCTGACTGTTCTCATCTGAGCTGTACTGAAGCCATATTTGGAGATAAAGATGCTCAAGAAAATATAAATTAAATAGCCTTTCAGAATAAATAGGTAATCTTACTGATAGGTGACCATTCTTTTTCTATGATATAAAACTCAAGTTCTTCCTAAATACTTGCAAGAATACCCATAATTAAGTTATATTTTGCTACCTATTTTCAGTAAGTCACGTCAGTTAATTTTCTCACATATACTTGAAAAGGCACTTGAGCTACAGGTTGGTTGTGAGTGCGTATTTCTGGGTATTTTGACTCTGAAGGGGCAGTGGTTATGCATCTACGTGGAATTAGGAGAGCTATAGTAACATTATGGCTTTTCTTCTTTGTGAGCTGGCCTCCAGAGGGTGATACAGACGTTCTGCCTGGTAGAAAACATACACACCCATACACACATACTAATCAGTGCATTATAAGAGTTAATTAATGACAGAGATATTGCTTGTGAACAGTCAATACAGCAATGCATTCATCGATGGGGTCACAAATGTGCATTCTTTGAATTTATCTAATGTATATAGCAAAACACTCCGTGCGCTGCAGATGAAGCAGTTAATTGCATTAAAAAACTGTCCATAATTCAGTTTGGAATGTAACTGTAATCTCTGGGATCAACAGTTCCTGACACCTGTCAAGTGGCAGGAGGGTAAAACCTTTTTTAACCCCGATGAACACTTGTGTGTGTGTGTCACGTCCTTGTAACACAGAAGAGTAGACTTTAAAGGCTGGAGAGTGGAAATAAGATGCTGTAAAATTCAAACTCACTGAAATGGCATAGCGTTTTGTTCCTGTGGGCCAATTTCAGCAGTGGTGTAATTGTTAGGAATTCCTTTGAAACCAAAGAAGCTACTCCAGAGCTGATTTTTGCATTACACTTCTATGTTTGGCACTGGCAAGGGAGCAAAAGAATTAAGTTTCTTTTCAAAAGTATATGGCATGAATTTTGACTTTTGCAGCTTTGTGGAGTGTGAGCATCACTCTGAAAGGGTGCATTCCCTGTAGCTTGTGATCATATAAAAATGGAGGAGACTATACAATTACTTTATGTAATTCACACTCAGGCAAATTAAAAATGGCCACAGTCCATTGTTCTGAAACCACTCATTACATCTTCAGGTTTTGAAAATGAAACTCTATTCAGAAAATCCTTTCTTTCTGCATGAAAACAGCCGACAGAGAATCTCTCTCTACTACCCGAGGTATGAGACAGATACATACAGATCTGTGTGTATGCATATCCACATGCATCTTTTTCTGTATACATTGCACGTGTGTATGTGTGCTCACACTCAAGTGTAGTGATTTAGACACACCAACACCGTACATGCAGAACACAGCAGTGTATGTGTGGTGCTTACTGAATGCAACTAAGTATGTATATGATTTCTGTAAAATATGTGTATGCGGTATCTATACAGAAATATACTGTAACATAAGACTTTATTAAATCAAAAGGAGCATTTAAAAATTGGTTAACTTAAATTGCGTGTCACTTCAACCTAAATAAGTCTTCCTGTCTCCCCCAGAACACCCCTAGGATCAGTTCTCTAATGTACTGTTCTGCCATCAAATCTGTATAAACAAGTATAAATGTTTAAAAAGTAAAGAATACTAATCAAGAGACGGAAGACATGCACTGCTTCATAAATCTTGCCTTCAATTTATTTGTCTAGTATTACAAAGGCAGAGGAGATATCAATTAATATAGGCAAAGAGGACCCATAATTTATAATTAACTGGCAAGTGGTTTGTAACAAACAGCAGCACTGAATCTAATAGCCAGTAGAAAAATAACTAGTGTTGATTTGTCCCTCGGCAAATTAATAGAGTGCTTATCAATGACAGGGTTACATAAAACTGCTAAATAAATAATCATCAGTGAGTTAGAGTGAAGCAGATCTTTAACAAGCTTAATCTGAACCTCTTGACATCTGTAGACTATGAAGAGATTAAATGCTAAGAAAGAGAAGATAGACGATACACATTGTAAGCATGCTCAGTAGCTGTGCAAGATCATGTTCTTAGGTAATGAGAAATAAGGAAACATTTTTATTACAAAATTACATTGAAAAATTATTTTCATTATAATTAGACTGAAAATTATAAAAGGTATATCAAAGAAATGCTGAATTGGAATTAACCGGATGAGAATGGCACTGCATCTCTAAGAAATGAAAACACATCAGTGGAGTCAGTCTTGATATATTTTTAGTTCAAGGTTTTTTCTTGGTTTTATTACTCACCTTTGTCCACTTTTGGTTTCTATGTCACTTTCGCTGATATTCCCTGGTAGCTCACTTAAATCATCGCAACAGCTAAGCAGTGCACCTGATTTTCAGAATGTGTCTTATTTATGAGCCTGGAGATATATATATATTGGATATAATTTCCAGACATGTTTTACTTTTATAAAGGCTTTTTGTGCAATAAGTCCATGTATGAAGGTCTCTTCAGTCCTTGCTTAATGATAATATGAGTTAGTTTTGTCCTGGAAAGCTTACAGTTCTCAGAAGGCTTAGCTGGGGACATGCTGGGGAATCTTGAAAGGCTTTGTCTCCAAGTGAAGATGTACAGAAACATTCTTCCTGAGCAAAAGGAGACCAGAGACTGTTTTTCATTGTGCTTATTGCACAAGGACTGGAGATACAATGCAGATCCTGTAGGGTCACCTGTAGCTCCTTGCAAGACCGTTGGTAATCAGTTTATGGCCCCATCTCCTTTGCAGATTTTTTTTGCATTAAAGAGAAAAGGGCTATCCTCTCTAAAACTGCTATGAATTAAACTATAGCGTGACTTCCCAGTGAATGAATTACTTCTAATTTTTCCTTGAGTCCTCTATCCTTTTTCCAGCTCCAAGAATAAAGATGTTTCATGCATTTGAGACTGCCATCTTCTAGGGACAGTATGGGAATATGCAGGCAAAAGCAGAGCTGAGTAATTTTGTCAGAAAGTCCTGTTGGAACTTAGAGGATTTTGTTCTGGAGCAGAATCTGACCTGTGGTGAAGAGCTGCAAATTCTTCTTCTCTTTTGTATATGAAAGCAAAGCTGCTCTGACATAGGCAGGCAATGTCTGGTGAAGAGCATCCTTTTGGGAGCTCATACCTTCCAGTCCATCCCTTTTAATCCTCCTCGGCCTGAAGAACCAAAAGGACTCCTAGCGTACGTATTACTGCTCATTCAAGGAAGCTTTTCTTCTTATCTTTTCAAACATGATAATGAGGCAGAACAGGTATGACAAGGTCTGAATTACCTTAGGTAATGAATAGGGACTGATTGTCTGTCTATAGAGGAAATTTTCCTGGTAAGGAGACTAATTTGGTCTTTTTCTAGCTTTGTGGTTGAGTGGTGGGTTTGTTTGTTTGTCTGGGTTTTTTTTTTGAGGGAGTGGATGGGTGTTTGTTTGGATTAGACTGTAGAGTTTCTCAAACTCCTCTATCATTGCTAGCAAAGAACATTATTAGCAAGAGAATGTTATCTTTATATCCAGCCTTTCTTTTGCCCCTTTTCTAGACTATTCTCCCTATAAAGGTTGGGAAAGAGTGAATTTTTGGAACCCACGAGGAACAAAGGGAGAATTTTCCTAGTGGATGTCTGTAGAAACTGCGGTCATGAGAACTTTATAGTAGTAATGCTTCACTAGTTTGTTTTTTATGTATTGCTTTTCAGTTTTTATTCCGAGACTGTTACCACTTCAAAAGAACAAAGTGGAACCTCAATTTTTCTTTTTTTTTTTAATATGCTTTAGTCAAGCTATTTTATGGTGGACCAATGCTGTCTAGTGCTATGCTGCAGTGATGAATCAGTATTGCGCAAAAATAATAACCATCTATTTAAAAGCAAGGAAGTGCCTGTTGCTCTGGGTTTAGAAACGTCTTAACCTAAAAGCAGAATAGGGCCACCCCTACTTAGTTCTGTGAAAGCTGAGTAATATCTCTAAGATCACATGTTGTGTATGCTGTTAGTTTTATGTCTGTATAGCACTGTGATTTGTTACCCTTTGCTATTTTTAACAGATTGTTTCTGAAATTAGTAAAATCCTCCTCCTCCCACTCAAACTGCAGAGTTGCCTGATTGCACACAACTATATAAATCATACTGGGTTAAGTAAGGAACTAACAAACATAATAATGTGGATTTCTATTGTGAAATATCGTGGTTTTGTACTATTATAGAGCAGAATGTGTCTTATCAGTTTATGTGTCTCCATTCACCCTACATCAGATGGACCTACAGACTGATAAACGTTCACTTCCTCGGTAGCTTTTGTTTCATGTCACACCTGTGATGTCCAGATGGCTCCTTGTACACGGAAGAGTTGTTGTTGTTATCCGCCTCTATGTCTGCTCTGTAGAGACAGTTTCTGGAATAGTTTTCTGTCCCAGAGAGCACCTTGCACAGGAGGGTATCATGAAACAAAGCACAAGCTTTTGCAAGGTTGGGAGGAGTGTTGTGAGTAAGGGATGCTGCTGTTCTGCAGTACGTCAAGTTGAGCTGAGACAGTTAATGGAAAGGAGACGTTAGTGTGTTGGGTAACAGGTAGATGGTGATATGGAGCAGACCCTGTGGAAAAAGAGAATGTTAACTATGTGAAAAATGCTATTTTGAGTGGGTGAGTGCCTGTGAAGAAGTGACCAAGGAGGTGATGTTGGAGGTGTACTGTGTTTCTCATGACACATGTGCAACGACTGCCCCAAAATTCAAGGCTTGATTTTTGTGGGTTTTTTTGGGGGTGGTTGGTTTTGTGGTTTTTGGTTGGTTGGTTTTGTTTGGTTTTGTTTTGTTTTGTTTCGGTGGGATTGGTTTTTTGTTTTTCTTTTTTTAAAAAAAGAAAATGTGGTAGCATCACACATTGCTGTCAACACCCTGGTAGGATCACTATGCCTGCGATGCTTTTGGGTAGGTTACAGGGCATTCATCAAAACCAAGCTGATGCAAGCATGAATACTCCCAAGAATGAGACCCTTTATACTGAAAAAATGCTGAAGGCTGTAAAGGGGCTAATTTATTTAAATTATCTGTATACATGTCAAGCCCCATAGTTTCCAGAGGAAGCTGACAATTGTGAGTTAAGGAATGCTTTTCTTAAATATAACAACAAAAACCTAACAGAGAAAGTTATACCAGAAAACCTGAGCAACTGAGATGATTATCATCTGTAGTGATGCAGATGTACAAAAATATAGTTTTCTGCTATTAAGCTTTTAAATGTCAGTAAATGGCAGTTTAGTAGATCATTTGCTAATAATGATTAAATTTCTCATTAAAATGTTTCCTTCATTATTCTTCAGGTAGAAATGTGTAATTCAATGATTGTTACATCAATTATACTTAAAAAGCTCATTAAAATACTGAAATATTATCTCTCGTAGCCAGAGTACTTTAAGAGTACTGTACTAATTACAAACAGAATAAACCCTTGTAATATCACCATTTGAATTGATGCTTTATAAATTCTTAATGCAAAGCTAACATATAAAGTGTAAATCAAATATATAGATTCAATAAAACAAAACCTTTTTAATCTTGTTTTACCTTCAAAAGGATTCTGATTATTGTAATTAAATAATGCATGATATAATAAAGATCTAGAATGTGTGATTATTTCATTGGCAATTGAATATTGGTGCTTTTTATTTATGCAAGCAATTTATCACAGACAATATGCATCAAGCATTAAAATATTGATACAATTACACCTATCCTGCTGAACCAATAAAAAAACTGTGACATGAGACTCTGCTGATGATACAAGGAGGGTTTGGAATCCTTGTTAAATTTTAATATTCTGATGTGCTGGGTTATGCTAATTCTAGTATAGTATAATATCTTCCTATATCTACTGTTCTGCCTTTTATTTCTGTGAGATTACAAATCCAGCTTCATGTAGCACGGTTAACAAGAACTGCTTTGCTTGCTGCTCTGTTGGTCACTCCGAGGAGGAAACGTTAAAAGACAGATTTGAATTTCTCTTTTCAGGGTTATTATTTTGGTATGAATGCAGTTGTTTAATTTTGCTGCTGCTGTATCCTGTTATTCTTTCTGAGATTTTTGTAAAGGCTTCTGGCCCAAGTCAGGAATAACTTGCCTGTAGTCATTGGATTTAGTAAGACTGGTTTCAAAGCAAATGCATTTCAATTATTGTCCCACTTTCTTAAGCGTCATGGTGTCAAGATAAAATATAACAGGAATGATCAGCTTCTTTCACTTGGAAAAGCAACTCTACCAGGTCAGACAGAAACTGTGAAATTGGGCAAAATTTCCATATCTTTAATCTTAGAAAACTGATTTCTTTCTGAAGGAACTAAAAAAGTCTACTTAATAGGCTAGTAATTATTTTGCCACTTTTATGCAGGTAAGGTGAGGTGCAGAGAACTACTTAAGGCTGTCTGCTGAGCTGGTCTCTTGTCAGTCAGTTGAAAGGAAATGTATACTTAGCAGCCTGCAAACAGAGCTCTGGGTGCCCACCTTTATTTGCTCTTTCAGCCAAGACAGCTGTCAAGCAGAGAGTTGTATTTCCTTGAATAGAATAACACTGCAAAAGTTTGTGCAAGATTAACCTATCCCACCATTCATATACTCTAATTTTTCTGGGGAACATCTCGAGTACGTGATGCATTTTTCTAGCACAAAGGAAACAAAGTGGCCTAAACCAAATACTTGCAGCTGTGCTGGCTTTCAAAAATGGCCTTTGGATATCACTGCTCTTTCAAGTGAGGAAAGAAATTGCAAGCTTCTGAATAAACAGCAGCAGGAGGATCAGAAAGCACCATCAAAACATAGGGATTGTATAGGTATGGGTGAAGGTAAGTCCTTTGCTGAGTGAGTCCTTTGCCTTGAATATGTTCAGGATTTGCAGAGACCTAACAGTGATTCTTTCACTTCATAAAATTATAAAACCATAATTTACATGTCCGATTCACCAAATTGATGAGCACAACCTACAAAGTGTCGAACACTTGATTCGCTTTTATTTTCAACGAAGGAAGAAAAACATTTAGTATCTTGCAAGATGAGAGGTTCTATTTTTCCATAACTCAACACGAACTTACTTGTGGGGTGTTTTTTCTATCTCATGAGAGAATTTTCATTTTCTTTTTGCTAGGCTTACTTTTCTTTCTCAGTCGATACTGCCTGATAATCACAAATGTCACTGCTACATCATGTTTATGAGCTGCTGTTTAGCTTATACAAAGATCAAATTCCATGACCAAAGGCTGGTATTTCAAGACGTGTATTTAGTTCAGGTAAACATCCCCAAAATGTTTAAAGAGGAAAGTTTTGGTATCTGCTTTTTTAAAATCCAAAATTGAAACCTTTACTTAAAATAAGTGATGGAAAGCAGAGAGTTAGTTAATTAAATAGTTTACTTGCTAATTGATTTTTAAAAATGTAGTAGATTTGTAGGCATATGTTAGTGTTTGCTGTTCATTTCCCTCACTCCCAGCTTCCAGGCAAGAACTATGAAGGGACCACATAATCACAGTGCTGTCACATGTCTGATAGAGTCTGAGGACCCAGTGCATCTAGCCACTTGCAATTTACCAGCACTTTAAAGCCATTACTACATGTGCATATTGCGCTTGTATATGCACATACGTAGCAGCAAAAAAGTCCCAAGGAAAATGCGTGCTAATATTTATGTATTGATAGATAAGAGTGTTTTCATTCTTATGTTCATATACATGCCTTGTTTGAAATTCTTTTGCTCTATGGTCTGGGTTATCTCTCTACTGTAGTTAATTGGGTGATGCTTGAAAGAAACATCTAGCTTTGAATCATTTGTTTTAAAGAAATAAAAATTCTCGAGGATTATTAGCACAGAAATATTAATGGTTTACCCGTTAAAGTAGCAGCCTGTACTGAAAATGTGCACTTTACAATACAGATACTTTTTCTCTATGAAAGCAGCTGATTTAGTCAGAAAGGTGACAGTTAAGACTCGTTGCAGGAGAAATTTTTGCATCTTTGCAGAGTGACTTTTTTTTTATACTTTACCATAGTGGCTGTCCATCACAGTTGTTATGTATGCAGGCTGAGTGAGCCCGCGGGGGATCCTAGTTATTTACACTCTTTTTCAAGCTTCGAAGCTGTTATAATCATTCGCTGTCAACTTTGTGCTGACACTGAATTTTACTTTGTGTTTTTTATGCTCGGTTTGGGTCTAAAATACTGGCATCCATACCCTACACTGTAATTCTATGGGTGACTGAGTTGACCAGCAATATACAGTATTACTAACAGAGCTTTAGAAACCTGCTGCATATGGAGATTTCAGGATTTGTTGATTGTGGACAGTAAACAAAGTCCCCAGGCTTTATGCTTTTATCCTAGTGGTGGCCCTCAGGAGTAAACTGTGTACCATGTTTCATCTCATTGCATTTTCATCTTTAAGAAAATGTAAATATTATTTCATTTCCTACAAATCTGCAAAGTTAGAGCAGGAAAACTTTCTTTGCATTTTTTATTTCCATACTTGCTTCTTTTCTCCAGGCCTGCGTTTTAAGAAATGCATATTTTTCTGTGATCCCCATGCTTAGCATGAAGCAGCAGATAGTAGTGGAGCTGGTAATGGGCTAATACTTCAGATCCAAATTGAAATAATGTGTTGTGCGAAATGCTGGGAATAAATTATCATGAAAGAGCATGCATTGACAAATATATAGGGTTTTTACACCCTTTTAGGTTTAGAAAGGCAAATTTGCATGCTTGAGCTTAAATGTCTTTGGTTTGCAATGCAGTGAATAAACAAACTTTTGCCTATAAACAGGCCCCTTAACCTTAAATGGCAGCACACTGACTGTTTTTTCTGTGTTTAAAGCGCAGTATTTGGGTTCATGTTACCAGCTCCTGTATGAAATTTCAGGGGCCCAAAGGGAGAGATCACACAAAACGATACGACCCTGTTCTTAACTGGACTTGAAATAAAACTGGTCAAGGAGCTTGTGTGCTTGGTCAATGTAATAAAGTAGACAAATAATTACTGAGCAAATCAAACACACTTACACCTCAGATGATTTTGAAATATTATCTATAATCGGGCACTTCTGTGCTAGGAGGAAAGGTTAATAAAGTAATTTAAAAAAGATTGTGTGGAGTATTACAGAAACAGAAGAGGACTGGTGATCATAATTGTTAATCTCCTGAAAAACCGGTTCTCTACTGCACAAGGCATATATTTTAGTATAACTCCTTACTGTTCATTCCACTTATTACTATATTATACTGCTTAATTACTTTTTGTAAGAAATCTTATTTCAACTTTCTCTTTTTTTCTTTAATAACAAATAATGTCGATGGAAATATTTCAGAAGAAAAGCTTATTTAAAGTCCTGCCAACTAAGGATTGAGATTAAAACATTTACAGTAGATAGGTCAATATCTATTTGGAGACAGAATGACAGCAGAAACTCTGTTGTGAAATACCACAACAAGGTGAGTAAATACATCCTTCTCTACTCCGTTTTATAGCCCTGTTGTGTGTGAATGGAAAGGAGCATGGAATACAAAAAGAAAGACTGAAGTTTTTCTTTTTGGTAGTTGAGATTTAGATCCTCTGAACCACATTTCTAGTTCACAGCATTCAAGGTAACCAAGACAAGATTTTTTTCAAGGCAAGGAAACAGAGGTATCAGCTTGTGCAGAAGACAGCTCTGTGTGGAGAAGCACCTTGTCTTAGTTTTAAACTTTCTGTTGCCTACCTCCTTCCTTTATTACAACACTGTTAGCTTCCTTATATGGATCATTACTGAATGCAGCTGAAATTTATGCAGCCGCCATGAAGCACTTGTGCTTGGGCTCACGATGGTTGGTAGGTTATAGAGCAGTTGGGAAGTTCTTACCCTCGTCCAGTGTCAATGAACGGGGCTGCTGTGCCATTTTCTGAAAGAGATGTTTCAGATCGTAATGGCAGCCATTGTGTAAGTCTCTCTTTTGGAATGACAATGAGTCTTAAAGTGGACGTTTGCAATTTTTAGAGGAAAACGTTGTCCTTCACACAGCATAAAAACTTCACTGTTCAGAAAATATTGCCACTTTTCAATACTGGTAATTAATGGCAAGAAGAAAAAAAAAGAAGAAAAAAGCTGTGTGTCTGCTTGAAAGACTGATTTTTTTCAATGAGTTTGGTAACGGATGTGGTTCATCTCACAGATATCTCACAGATATCTGGATATTTTCAGTGAGATAAACCCAAAAGCCTTTCAGTGGGCCAGATACATTGCCAGCTGCTCCACCAATATGTCTGCATCCACTGGTCATCTTTAACCCAGAATGCCACGTTGCCTCATAAGTGGAGGAGGAGGAGTGTAGCACTTTGAAATGTGGAGTCTGCCACAATTTCTACTGTCTGTCTTGTGTCATTTGCCTCCTCTTGGGTGGCTGTTGCCAGAAATGCACCAAGAGCTGCTTGCAGCACCTACAGAAATTTTCCTCTGATTTACGGTAGCATGGCTGCTGGTTTGGGTAGGAGGAGAACCAAGATGATGGATATTATGGTAAATATTTATAACAGTGAGTTTATTGCGCATATATTACTGTGGTTTGAATTAAAAAAAGTCTGCCACAAGAAAATGTGACTTTGTGAGAGAAACAGGCTGTTTCCAACTTCAGGGGATATGACCCTCGACATTTTTTTTTCTCTAATGTATAATTTTGGCTAGTAACAATTAATATTGTTCCTTGCATTCTTTAAAAAGTCCACTTGAGTAATTCAGTTCTGATCGAAGCAGATTCTTTTTTCTCACTTGTTACACAAATATCTGAGTATGTTGTTCGGCTTTGTCATCTGCCCAATTCTGCATTAAGTTTGGAGTTTTCCTGTAACATTTTGTAGATGTAAGATGTGGTGGTGTGGAAGGAGACTGGATAACATCTATATGAGCTTTACATAATTAAGGCCAGAGCACAGAGCAACGTGACTTCTTTTTTGCAAATGAGGATCCAGAATTTCACACTATGAATATCTGAGATACAATACCGTGAACTGGTTAGAAAAGTAATATAGTCACAGTAATTACTTTCATCTGGCAAAATATTTCAGTCAGCAATGACTAGCAATAAAGTAAAATGATCACCTTTAGTATATCTATTACAAAAACAATTCTCTAAAATAAGAGGGGCTTAAAATATCCACTGGAATATAAAGCATCAGTTCTGGATTCATACATTGCTTCACTGTTTCCGTGGGCTGTGGTACTCTCAAAGCAATTGACTTGAAATGCAAAGCCTGCTTCCAGACAAAGGGGGGGAAATTACTTCAATTAAGGATGTATAAATAAAGAGAATGCTATCCATCACATTGCTGTAGAAATAAAATCTAGGTTTTTTGGCTTTTAGGTTTTATACAAATCACTTATATCCTTCTTTAAAAGAGATATTATTTTTTTTTAAATAAATATTGTGAATGTGAAACACTATTAATCCAGTAGTAATATCATCTGATAGTAGCTAATCCCTTCTTAGGGATGGCTTTGCCTGGTCCTTTGGAATATAGAAATGTGCTTTTACTGTTAGGCATTTTGTTTAAGCATCAATCAGTTCTTAATGCTTAATTGTCTTCCTTTTTCCCTCTCTATAATAGACCACCAAGTAAAATGAATACTGTCTTCAAAGGCATTTCCTTGTGAGTCTTATTACACTCTTTAGCCAGTTATTTTGTATTCTAAGGTTATGGATCAAGGGCAGTCCCATGCCTGTGGTTTGGACTTGGCTATCTGCTGTGACAGGATGATGCAGACATACCAGAAGATCCTAATCTGTCATAGGAAGTCTATTAAGTTCAAGCCCCTAAGCTGTCCCAGCCAAATCAGTGATACCAAACTTACATTTGTTTTTGTGATGACCATTCATTTTGGTCAAATGAAGAAATTACTAGTGTGGGTTTTGTGGCTTCAGGGGTGAAATCTATGAATGTCACGTATCTTTTAGCCTCTCTGCTTTCTCTGAAACATTATTGAGAGTGCTCTCCAAAAAAAATAATCATTTTTATTGCAGCTATTTATAAGTCACCTTGATCATAAAAAGTTGGGGAAAAGTAGCATTAGCTTCTACAAAAAATAATTTGTCAATAATAGATAAGATTGGAAAAAAGCTAGACTGTCTGCAGACAAGTGTGTAGCAGGAAGAAAAAGCAACCTTGAAATACATCCGGAAAATTCATTGGGTTTTGGAATGCTAATAAGCACTGTTACAGACTGTGGACCTTGGACTTGTTCTAGAAGCTACAGGCTTGGCTGATTTTGAGATCAAGCAGAAAAAAAATAAATATTTAAGCTATTTTACTGGTCTAACAGATTTAAATACAGATCTGCAGTTTCTGTTTAAATATCCACCATTATGTATCAAGCCACATATCAGACAGCAAATGTAGAACTTCTTGTGCTGTTTTAGCTGTAGAATAAAAAATACAGGACAGATTGGTGAGATAAGAACCAATTGTTTATTTTGTAGCCTTCTTTTACTCCGAGATGTTTTCTGTCCAACTTCAGTGGGGCCATGCTCAACTGAAAACTTGCAGACAAGATCAAGCAATGCATGATAATGTTAATTTAATCCCTTGAATATGCAAAGAGAGATTACGTAGATAATTCTATAGGCATCACATGTGTGTATGAAAGGTGCTGCATCCCTCTGAAATGTCTGTGACACTTGGCTTGTTTCTTAGTTTGTGTTGTTTTAATTCTGGACAGAACTGTTTAGAAAATCTCAATCAAGAGTGTTGTGTAACTTCTGTGGAAAAGAAGAGGCAATCAAAATCTGGTGTTTACAAAGAGAGTTTGATTATGCCAGGTTGTCCCCAGCTTTATTAGATCTGATCTCCTACTGTTCTCTTCAAATTCTCTCCGTGTGAGACTTTCATTTATAAGTTTATGTGACTTTGCACTCCTCATTGTTTTTGACGGTGCTCCTGTTTTCTTGTCTCCCTGTTTACCGGCCTACTATACTTAGAACACCTAATTCTTCAGGAGGGCCTGTTTCCTCAGGAATGTGAAAAAGCATTCAAAGCCCTAAGCTAATTCACTAAGTTCCACAACATCACTAACATCTGGATGTAAAATGTGTGAATGGAAAGCTCCTGCAAGAGGAATTACAGAATAGATATAGAATGGAAAAACCCCCAAACTACTCAGTCATTTTTCATCACATTTTTAGAATTAGGCCGTGTTTAAAATAACAGGTTTTGTCTTTAGGAAGTTACACTACAAAATTAATCTAATTAATGCCTTTCATTTTTCATGGTAAGATAAACATGATACTTAAATTTTTTTTGATACCTAAATTTTTTTTTAGATTGTGGCACATACATACAAAAATATGTTTCCTTTTTACTTGCTTTTACCTAGAAAGGTGTAAGGTGTGTCACTTCTCAATCTTTCAAAATGGATCACTGACTGGGACAGAAAGTAGTTAGTATACCTTTTTTTTGTGCAAGAAAACAGAAATTACAAAGATGTACCTGGGTCCACTTGCTTTCAAAAAAATGTAACATCCTAAGGAGAAAAAAAATTATTTCCTAATTAGAGGAATTGCTGAGCTATTGAAATAAAAGCATTTAATTTAAAAGTTAACGTTATGAAACTTCATTCATGTGATTGCTCCTTTGTTCTCATCAGTAGCTTCATTGGAAACACTGATTTCAAGACTAATAATGGGTAGTGCCAGAATAAGCTGTGTAAAGTTTCCAAACCTACTGGTCTTGATCTCTGTGTTTGAAAACCAGCTTGAATTTATCCACATGCTCGGGAACCTGGAGGACTGTTGCTTCACAGAGCTGTCCCCGTTCTCTCATCCCCGTTCAGTGGGATATTAGCAAACATCAAGCTAACGTGAATTTATAGGGCAGTCACAACACTGTACTAAGTCTCAATGTGAAACTTCTTAGCATGCACTAGTAGCATCTTTGCTGGGTATGATTTAGCAAAAGTATTTTTGGGATGCATGTGCACCGCAGGCGAAGATGTGACTAAAACCTATGTGGCTGTCCTGAACATTCTTTGAACTCCACTGCATACAGATGGCCTTGCAGACACCTCCTCACAGGGTACCACATCAGTATTTTTTGTACTTGCGGCTTGTACTTTTGGAATGCAGAGCTCAGTGTGCCACAGTTACGCTGCTACCAGTTTAAAGCTAGTTAGCAGAAAGCCACCTGCTGCAGTGTAACCTTGTAAATGTGCTTTTGAGATGGATGAGAGCACTGTCTGTGGTGAAATCTTCTCTGGATCCTGACTAGTCTGGCCACCAGTTGCTAAGCAAGTGTAGGTTTACAGTTGAGCTGCTGAATGCATCAAAGGAGAAAGGCGACGTTTTCATCATTCCTTGGTGTGAGCCCAAGCACATGAGTGGTTACATATAACCTAGGCTGAGCTTGCCCATCTGAGAAGCCCAGACTGCATGGGACCAAAGCTAGCAAGTGCCGAGTTCAGCAAAGCATCTCTAGAGAATGTCCACTGTCCTAGCTTTGAAATACTGGTGCTCTATAAAATGATCTGCTGCTTCTGCATCGGTTACAGAAGGAAAGGAGATTATATGTGTCTCTGCTCATATGCGTTAGACGGAGCTAATAATGTCGTATTACTCAGCCCACAGTATATACAATAGTGAAATATCATGTATAATGAGGATACTGCTGTCACAGTGAATATGGTGGTATGTGGCAGGAGGAATTAGAAAATGCAATGTGCAGCTAAGTGAAAAAACAGGAGATCAAACCTGAAATCAAATTTTGCTTTGGAAAAATTGAACTATTCTCAAAATTAAAATGGTAAAAACCAAAACTTGTTAGAAAGCTCTAAAATGACGTGTAAAGCTGTTCCAGCTGACTGGTTCTGGCCAAAAATGATCCAGCAACTGGCAATTATCCAAATAAACCAAAATTATCATTTTGGATTCTAGCAGATTGGACTGGTCCCTCATATTTCATCTTTCCAGTCACTTGAATGTGGCAGTTAATCATCCATGCGTGTTGTGAAACTGAAGTTGCAGATTTTCTACTTTGGACTCAGAGCAATCTGAGAGATGTTGTAACCCTGATTAGCTGATTAGCCTGAAGTGAAGAACTGTCCTGTTATTGTAGAGATGTTGTGGGTACCTTATGCACCCCTTAGAACCCCAAGGAAAGTCCTTGCCCTCAATAAGCACACAAGATAGGTTCGCAAGACTCTTTCTGTTAGAATGCCCTGTAAGATCACTTCTTTCAGATTGCTCCTGCATATTGAAAAAAATTGTTTGTTTTAAACGACCCTATGTATGTGTACAAAACTGATTTCAATAATTTCAAACATGTAGCAATATATGATATTGTCGCTTATGGCAGTTGAACAACTAATCTACTTGATGCAGTGATACTAAATAGGATTCAGAGAATGTGTGTCAGTCACACACGGTGTGTGTGAAAGAGAGCTCTTCAATAAGGTTTTAGTTATTTCAAGTCAGTATTTTCTGTTAAAATCCCCCCAGCTAAAAAATAAAATGAAAAGCCAAGCATCAACCTTGCATTTCAAATATAAACTGGAAACAACCCCAATTTACAATTCACGAGATGAAAATTGTTCTCTTCTGCCATAATTCAATTCATATTTGGTTTATTTGAGAATTCATGTATTATAACCCTTCTTGCTCACACATCTGAATATCTTTGTTGCATCCATTAAGACTGAGGGCGTTTTTTTTATTGTAATTATTTTTATTTTTCTGGGTTCACATTGTAAGTGGAGGCCTCCCCCTCCTGACAAGACCTTCCACCTGAGGGCAGCACAGTCATCAGCTCTGACTGACTTACTCAGAGTCAATTTTTCTTGTCCCAATCCAACTTCATTGCAGCTCCAGATCAGGTTTTGTTTTAATCATCCCCTTACATTGTTTGCAATAACGAGATATGATCACTCTAACTTTTCAAACCTTTCAACTTCATTTTACTGGGAACAGCATCCCTCACTTTATGTTACAATATAAAGAATTTACCTCCATTTTTCTCTGTGCCATTGTAGCGTACAGCATCTTTCTTTATCTTATCTTAATG